>JANEYF010004815.1:0-335817 GCA_029963845.1 Rhamnusium bicolor | reverse complement strand
ATATTCTAAGTTACTATACGGTGTCTGAAATATTATATAACATATATATATATATATATATATATATATATATATATATATATATATATATATATATATGTATATATATATATATATATATATATATATATATATATATATATATATATATATATATATATATATATATATATATATATATATATATATATATATATATATATATATATATATATATATATATATTGGTGCGGGGTACATAGTCACTTCAAAAGTAGATATATAAGATACATTGTGACTTCATATATGACGAACTCACTTCCGTTTTCGGAAGTCACAACGAAATGCCATAATATTTACAGAAATATGAAATAGATGTCACTAATAGTCTGTTTCTAAAAATTAATGTTGAAGTCAGTTGAGCCCCCATGTATCCTGAAAATTTTATTTTAGTTCCAGTATAGATAATTGGCGCTAGTGTCATATATAGATGCATCACGGGCAGAACGAAGACACTTCTGTAGTATTTGCCTATGTGAAATGCGGCAACAACGCGTCGTCGCCTGGTTAATATAAATGTGGTAGTGTTTTATTTTAAAATTATAAATCTGGTGTCACTTCCATTTTAATATTTTTAAAATGACTTCGAGTGGCCGTTTACTTGTGAATATGGTAATTGACAAAGGTAAGTTATTCTTAAAATTATTGTTTTAAAAATTATTTGGTAATCCATAATGGTCAGTTTATATCGTTGAGTATTCTGTATTGCACCAAAATTTAATAAGACTTGTATAAGAAAATTTTAGAATGTTTGTTTAAACTTTTTTAATAAAAAATATATTGGTAAATAAAAGTTCATCAATAAAATATTTGAGCAATTTTTATTAGCAGGAATGTAATTATTATACTTTTTAATTAAACAAAAAAATGTGTTTTCAAAAAAATGTAGGAGATGTGTTGTAGGAGCTCAACTTACTAGAGATATTTGACAAAACAAATAATATAGATAGATATGCAGCAAGTTGTAAGTAATAAAATAATTAAGAATATAAAAATATTGGCAATATAAAAATAAACACTTTTTGCTTCTATATTTAAATGTTGGATTAAAGCAGTATGTATATACATATTTATGTACATACATTGTTTTGAAAGTAAAATATAGTCTCAATTTGAAATCAGGTTTCATGCCAGGCTCTCCGAAGCATTGTTAAAATGTTGTTTTATACACCTTTTGAGTAGGTAAATTATTTTTAGAAAATAAATATAGTTTAAAAAAACTAAAAAAACACGCTTTTAAAGCACATCAAACTAAAAAGTGAAAAATAATTATTAATATAAACTGAAAACAATAATGAACGAAAAATACTAGTATTATTGTGAAAAAAGCGTGGATTGCTCGATATATGAAAAATATGGCACAAAGCGCCCCACGCTTTTTTTCACAATAATACTAGTATTTTTCGTTCATTATTGTTTTCAGTTTATATTAATAGTTATTTTTCACTTTTTAGTTTGATGTGCTTTAAAAGCGTGTTTTTTAGTTTTTTTAAACTTTTTTTTTTTTTTACTTTTTAGTTTGATGTGCTATGAAACCGTGTTTTTTAGTTTTTTTAAACTATATTTATATTGCTTATTGATGCTGATATTATAACATATTACGATCCAACAGATACTTCTGAAAAAAAAATATTTTTTATTTCAGCAATGGGATTTGGACTCACGAGGAGTCCGTCGTTTCGCGTCGTCTAAGACTTGCCCGCTCGACCAACGACCGAACTGAAAATCATGGAATATACTTACAATATTAAGCCTCTTGCTCTCACGCAGAGGATACGTGAGGAAAGGACTGGCGATCCTGATCAGGATAATGATATAAACTTATCAAATTATTGTATTGTTACCGGTTCTTCGTAAGTGTCCAAAGTTTCAATTAAATCTGTCCGTTTAAAGTGGGTCAAAATCGAGTTCAAAGAGTCGGTTACAAACAAACAAACATACAAGTGAAGCTAATAAAAGCGTGTTAATAAAGATAGACGCATATCAAGATGCACAGAAGGCCCTATTCATAATAGTGAAGAATTAGCAAATACAAATAAATTGACACGAAAGTTATCAAAAAACCTCTGTAAGTATATAGTAGGTATGGAGTAGGTATTCTTGTAAAAGTAAGACTGTTATGTTTATTGACCTATAATACAAAGCCATTCATTATGTTGTAATTAACTCCTCGGAATTCAAAAGAAAATTTCTTGTAAATCTTGTTTACGAGTTCGAAAAAAAAATATTCCTATACATTTTTTACAGAAAACATATTTTTTTATGATACTTTACATTATTAATTTTTTATAGGATTGGATCAATAAAAGTAATTTTGACGAACGTACTAATTATAAAAATGTTGCACAAACAATTTTGAATGTAAGTGAATTAACTGTAGGTAATGACGAAATAAATACATCTAATGTTGATTATGATGTATTCGTGTACAAGTAGTGATTCAACTGAAAACAATTTGTATCCATTACTTAAAAATTTACAAGACTCTAGCAGCGAAAATTATGAAAAATCCTTCAACATCAAAGCTAACTGTAAGTTATAATATTCTACATCTAGTACATATTATCATGTGTGTAACAGTGGCGGCCGGTGGATTTAGGTTATACCATATCTCAGTATTGGAGCATTGAACCCAAGCAATATTTGAACGCATGACTATCAGTACTGATTGTAAACGATTTGCAGAAAAAGAGAAGAAAAAGTTACAAAAAAATGCTTAGCCTCCCCAGATTCCGGCTGGACCATTAGTAAAATCTTTGCAAACTATTTTTTTTTCGTAATCATTTAGATTTTTTGTAAAGTTATGACACTTTGAAATTTACCCAATGAAGAACTTAAATATCAAAGTGTCATAACTACAAAAAAATCAAAATTTTCGAATACCAAAAAAAACGGGGTGATAAATTTTCCTACTGATTACGAAAAAAAATAGTTTGCAAAGATTTTACTAATGGTCTAGCCGGAATCTGAGGAGGCTGTGCAGTTTTGTAACTTTTTTTTCTCAATTTTTTTTTCTGCGAAACTTTTTCAATCAGTACTGATAGTCGTGCCTCCAAATATTGCTTGGGTTTCATGCTCCAATACTGAGATATGGCCCAAATAGAAGGGGTTGGTGATGAAAAATTTGAAACGAAATTTACGAAAAAAAGTTAGTAAAATTGTCTGCCCATCCAGGGATCTTCAAAATGGTTTCACAAATATTTTTAAAATATTTTTTTGCATGATCAGGAGATCAATCCATTTTTCAAACTTTTTAACCCTGTAACTTTTAGAAAAAATTAAATTTTATAAAACAAATGAAATGGATTTTTGGATTAATCTCTCAATTATGAAAAAAATATATTTTATTAATATTTGTGAAACTATTTTGGAGATCCCTAGGTGGCCAGGGAAATTTTTTTTCGCAAACTTTGTTTCAAGTTTTTTTTTGCCAACTCCTTCTATTTGGGCCTACTAATCATCACCTAAAATATGGCAAAAGTCCCATGCTTTATTGTAAAAATGTAAGCATCTTAAATTTCACCAACTGCCACTGTAAATATACATATGTATATGAATGTAGAGAATGTAGATGATAGTAATTTATATGTATATGTATTAGGTATATTCAAAGATTCGGTTTTTAGATATTGTCAAATATTCTGATTTCAAGCCAGAAAAATAGTTCCGCTGATCATTTAGAAATTAACACTTAAGCCCACCGACGATATTCCGTTGTGTTCAAATGCATCAGATATTTATGAATTTAAGTCAGATAGTATTGAAAATGATGACAAAAATGATCCAAATTTTGAAATTAATGATAGCCAAAGTGTAATTTCCAGACACGGAAATTGAGTCATCCAAAAATAGTACCTTGGAAACTGAAATTATTTGTGAATTATCCGCTCCATTAGTCTTTGAAAAAAAAAGGTACAGTAGATAATTTTTTTAACAGTGCCAATTAATACATGTGTACATAATAGTATGCTAATTATTAATACAGAACTTTTACATAATTTTGAAAATACTCAGTAGTTGATTTATTATTTATATTTATGTTTATATATTATTTTGGTAAGCGTCATGATTGAAAAAAAATTGTCAGTCAAAAATCAGTAACATTCTGGTCTTAGGATTCAATCTTTGTCCATGTACATACATACAACATACATACATATGTATAATATGCATGTATGTAAATATGTATGTAATAATAAAAGTCAGTATTTAAATCCCAAAGTAGCTCTTTAAAAACATTAATGTATAAAGACGCCTGCCGAGTCAGCGAGCTGACCTAGTCATTTACAACTTTAACATATTCCCATAGATTTTATTTTAGACAATTTTTCAAGGTAAATTTTCTGGCGTTTTGAGATATCTGATATCCTAAAGTGAGAAGGAATGCTAAATTCATCAATATTCGCAATACATATTATGCATTTTATAATATTATTAACTCGCAGTTCACTGCCCACATGATTTTTATTGTACATGTTAGAGTAAAAATACATTTTTATTAGAAAAACTGAATAACAGTTCAAAATTGCAAAAACTATATTTAGTATACATCTACATCTCATTTCAATCAAAGCTAAATACATATCGTCTCCCCCGTTTACATAATAATCGTATACATAGGTACATTTTGAATTTGCTGACTCCTTAACATTGTGTATTTAGAGGACTTATTTGTTACTTTTACACAGGGTGTTCCTAAATATCATGTACATACGCAAGCGGGTAATTCTTTGGCTTATTTCATGACCGAAAGTTTATATAAACATAGGTCCGCAAACGCTTCTTTACTGATCTACAGAGTGTTGAAATTTGAAGATTTTTATTTTTTTTCTTTATAGCTCCTGCAGTTTTTGAGATATTTAGCTCAAATTTGGAATATAGGTTACGCTGTAGGGTTTACATCATTGGGCATGCCAAATGGTTGTGAGAATCTACAGGGAGATTTTTTCAGGGGTCATGCCCCTTTTTCTCCCCCTGAACTTTTTTCGATGCGCCGCTGGTAGATTCTAAAACACAATATGAATTTTCTGTTTTATTTAGAAACTATTTGCTTTCTCGTAGTGTTTCCGTATATGCGACCGTTACCGAGAAAAAAAATAAAAAAACTATTTTCTGTAATTCGCTAGATAAAATTGAAAATTTTTTAAAATGGTCTGGTAGGTTCCAGTTTCATTTCAATAATCTGTTGTCTAACAGATTATCAAAAAAAAAAATGGGGGACGCCATTTAAAAAAAGATTCAATGAAGCCAGTTCCGTTTGAACCGGAAGTTTAAGAAATGTCAAAATATGTGTAAGAGATGATCTTTTATTCCTTATTCCAAATTTCGAATCGATACTTTTAAAAATAAATAAAAAAATGGGGGCGTACATCACTCTTGGGTCACCCGGTATAGTAAAGTAATTTCTATTCTAAAAAAAAATTCTACTCTATGTTTTCTTTAAGGGGATATTATATCCTACTTTTATTTTGAAACCCTGTATTTATTTTTCTCGTTTTTTGCAGATATTCCTCGGACGAATATTCATTTCATTTGTTATAAATATAGCTGCTGGCTGCTACCGAAAGATGAAAAACTTCTATCCAGAAAGTGCACAGAGTAAAATAAAAAACTGAGGCACCTACGTGGGTAAAATTGAAGAAACCTGTAATTAGCTGAATTGAAAAAATAAAGTTTGTTTATTTTACTAATTTTGTTTTTATTAACAATTCTGTAATTAAACAGTTACCTACTGGAACTGGTTTATAAATTTTTAAATAAAAATTACTTTAATGTCACAGTTATTGCATATTCATAATCCTTTTTTTATTGTTTCCGTTAAGGAAATAATTACAGAGACATGTAGCGATTACTTTTAATTCTTTATGTATTTCACATAAATTATAGAATTAGAGGTTGGCTTATGAACTAATTATAATTTTTGTATAACGAAATACATACTTGTATAATTTTCACAGAAGGTAGCACATATTTAATACTTCTGAAATTTGGCATCGGTGTTAGAAGTCATTACGATACTTGTATGTGTCAGAATGTAGAACAATGCGGAAGTCGCTTTGTATCTTGTACATAACGTATATGAACTAACTGAAAAGACACTTTTAAGTTACCCCTTTTTTGATTTTATTGTTAACTGGGTTCCCCTCAAAGTGTTCTGTAAATTATATGCAAAAATTATAATTCCTAAGTATGGAAGTCAGGTCGCCTCCAACACTTTACGGAAGTAACTTCGTATTGCGTATCAATATATATATATATATATATATATATATATATATATATATATATATATATATATATATATATATATATATATATATATATATATATATATATATATATATATATATATATATATAATATATATAACGATGGCTTAGTCTGCAAACTCCACTTTTTACGGAATTTGAGATTTTGGTGCCATCTGCTAGTAAAAATAAAAGTCCATAGTGTGGTAAACCAAACAACTCCAAGACATTAAGGTTTTCTTTAAATTTCACGGCACGTATATCGGCTATCTCCACGATATAAAATTTCAACACTGTAAAGCTTCTAACTCCTGTATCAGCAGCCATTTTCAATGTGCGAAACAACCAAAATAGTTCACAATTCTGTTATTAGCTGCCAATTTTCAGTTTAGAAGTTAAAATAATATATAAAAACATTATTATAAGTGCAAAAATGTAAAAAAATTTATGTGGATGGTTTAGTATAAATTATACCTACCTACTAATCGTCACAGGGACAGAAAAGATCCATCAGTATCGAGAAAAACTTGTTCTGTAATTTATAACTTGAGAAAAGGGGATGGATTAGTAAGAGTCTGTAAGACAATGTTTTTGAATACATTGTGTATAGTGTTGTGAGTAAGGAAACGTTTCATGGAAATGAAACGAAACGAAACGGAAATTTCGAAACGTTTCATGGGCAAAATTTCAGTAGGAAACATTGAAACATTTCCGAAATTTTGAAAGTTTCCTAAAATTTCTTAATTTTCCAAAATTTCTGAAAATTTCATAAATTTCGTAGGGATTTCATAACATTTCATGAAAATTTCATATAATTCTCGTGAAAAAAATAGTTATGACCCTTATAACTTAGTTCCTACAATTAAAGAAAAATTGTGTTTTGATAATGTTAAGTAGTTTCTAAATAAATAAATTATCCGTATGTAATTTCCATATATTTCGTGTATCAATTCGTATTTTTTTTTATTGCTGTGACTGCTGCGAGTTGTTGATTCTGGTTTTCCCCAGTTTTTTCTTATTTAATTCTATTGATGATGGCAAATGTAATTTTATAAATACAGCTACGTCTTCTTTAAATGACCGGGGGTGCTGATATCAATGTCTGCTTTCAGTGACGGAGCAAGCTTATTATTCAAACAAGTTAGCTCAAAGAAATAGGATATTATTTTAATACCACTAAGCTATCCTGTTTCAATAACAAGCTTATAGTCCCTCATTGCCACAAATAATATAAATGGATACTAGTGCCCTCATTTAAAGTAAACGTTAATACTAATACACAAAATAAATATTTATTTAACAGAAAGGAGGTAATTTTTTTCCAGTAATTTTCATAGGTATTTTCTATTACAGAAATTAATATAAACATTTTTAGATAAAGTGATATAATTTTTTATTATTTAAATTTCGGAAATTTTACAACACTAAGTCTACAGATTGACATTTAACGGTTTAAAAAATTGCGCCAAATTGCGAGTTTCGGAAATATTTCGGAAATTTTCCGAAAGTTTCGGAAATTTTCAAAGGCCATGAAATTTGTGAAATTTTTAAAGTTTCCAATAAATTTCAATATTTCTGAAAATTTCGGAAACGTTTCGTAAAGTTTCCGTCAGTTTATAAATTTCGGAAATTTAACAACACTAATTGTGTATAGGGAATTGATGCGTACTAAATTGGAAGAAATCATTGAAACAAAATGATGTTATTGAACCAAGCAAAGAAAAAGATTCGTTATTACCAGCTCTTAAAAAATCAAATAAAATCAATCCTTTCACGAAAGAAAACAAAGCAATCAGTGATTTTCTTAATAAATTGCTGACGATGGTCACATTATGGTCGGAAATCAACAGAAAAAAATTATCTCTTATCTGAATGGCCATCGAAAAAAAGCCCTCTACAACTTCTACGTGAAAAAATGGTGTGAAGAACTTAATATAAAATCCCTATCTGTATGTACATTTAATAACGCTATGGATATAACATCTCCTTATATCAGCCCAAAAAGGACCAATTTCAAATTTGTTATTCACACAAGTTGGGACACTATTCAAATGATCAACATGCCTTACATATTGAAAAGAAAAAAGATGCTACAAAAGAAAAAACAGAAAGACAAGGAAAGAGAAGATTATGTGTTCACTATGGACCGTGCAAGCTGTTCTTTTATCACCACAATCCACTGTATCCAGTTTATATTACAAAACTAAGCTTTGCGTTCACAACTTTTGTTTATTCAACTTAAAATCTAAGGAAGGAACTTGCTATTTATGGAATGAATCAGAGGAGGGGGGTTAAATGCAGAAGAATTTGCTACAATTGTGGTTCAATTTTTATTGGAAAAAGTGATACCTCAGTTGAAAAAAGAGGGCGACAGCAATAAAATAATATTGTACACTGATGGGTGTACATATCAAAATCAAAATGTCACAATGAGCAACGCTTTACTTGATTTAGCCATGACAAACCATAAGTTTTTAGAAGTTGGTCATACTCAAATGGGAGGCCGACAGTATGCATGCCATGATAGAAAAACGGCTAAAAAAGCATAAAGTGATCAATATCCCTGCTGAGTACATTGATGTATGTATCAAGACTAGAAGAAGTCCCTCCCGAGCCATATAATATCTACTACTTGACTCATGATATTTTTAAAAAGTTTGATGTCGAATTTTTCAAGTCGGTACGGCCTGGGAAAAAAAAGGGTAACCCCAAAGTTACCGATGTGCGTGCTCTTCAATATAATTTTGATGGTGAAATTTTTTTTAAATTACGATTTGCGGATGACTGGACCTTACTACCTCGAGGCGAGATAGAGAAGTTAGAAGAACTTGGGATGAATTGCCGAAATTATACACAAACCGGTGTAAAATTAAAATAAATATAGTTTAAAAAAAACTAAAAAACACGCTTTTAAAGCACATCAAACTAAAAAGTGAAAAATAATTATTAATATAAACTGAAAACAATAATGAACAAAAAATACTAGTATTATTGTGAAAAAAGCGTGGGTTGCTCGATATACGAAAAATATGGCACAAAGCGCCCCACGCTTTTTTCACAATAATACTAGTATTTTTCGTTCATTATTGTTTTCAGTTTATATTAATAATTATTTTTCACTTTTTAGTTTGATGTGCTTTAAAAGCGTGTTTTTTAGTTTTTTTTAAACTATATTTATTTTTCACTTTTTAGTTTGATGTGCTATGAAAGCGTGTTTTGTAGTTTTTTTTAAACTATATTTATATTGCTTATTGATGCTGATATTATAACATATTACGATCTAACAGATATTTCTGAAAAAAAAAAAATTTTATTTCAGCCATGGGATTTGAACTCACGCCCGAGGAGTCCGTCGTTTCGCGTCGACTAAGACTTGCCCGCTCGGCCAACGACCGAACTGAGAATCACGGAATATACTTACAATATTAAGCCTCTTGCTCTCACGCAGAGGATACGTGAGGAAAGGACTGGCGATCCTGATCAGGATAATGATATAAACTTATCAAATTATTGTATTCTTACCGGTTCTTCGTAAGTGTACAAAGTTTCAATTAAATCTGTCCGTTTAAAGTGGGTCAAAATCGAGTCCAAAGAGTCGGTTACAAACAAACAAACAAACATATAGGTGAAGCTAATAAAAGCGTGTTAAAAAAAAGAAGTATGAGCATCTTCAAGAATTAAAAAAAGGTGATTCCTTCTGATTACCATGACTATTACGACAACATTCCGTATGAAAATTAAGTTAGATTCTATAAACTGATCAATAGATCAGTACGCAAAGTGAGATTTTGTTTTTTTCTTTATTCTTAATAAGAACCAATATTTCGTTTGTTATTTTAGATAAAAATATTTGTTTAATGATATCTGCAAGTTACAGTAATATTGCTTAGAAATTAGAGAATAAACGTCTAACTCCAAAATAACTATCTCATTATTTTATAAAAAACTTCTAACTCCTTAATTATCTTAAAAAAAAGTAAAATATAATAAAATTTTAATATTTTTCATTCCATTACCACGTCCTAATTTTAATTTTATAATAATATGGTGATTGCACCATACATTTAAAGTTTACAAAAGCTGTAAATAGTTTTTATTGTCTCCTGTAAAATTTACATTTTTGGAGTTAGCAGGGTTGCAGTTTAAGCCATCGATATATATATATATATATATATATATATATATATATATATATATATATATATATATATATATATATATATATATATATATATATATATATATATATATATATATTTGTTGTGATATTAATGATTGTTGATTTTAAAATTTGAAAAAGTTTGATTTGATTTATTAACTGTTGTAAAAATTGAAAATTTTGTGATTTATTAATTAAAATTTATGAAAATTGGCGCCTTTATTAATTTTAAATTTGCATTTGCTTTTATGTATGCCCTTTTATACCCAACTAACTCAGATTTTATTTTAAAAGTTTTACTTACTGTTTTAAATTTTCTCTTACTTTTTTCTTTCTCAGGATGCAGGTTCAATGGTTCTATCAATAATAGCATACTTTCAAATTTTACACACAAAACCAGTACACATTCATACAAAAAAAACTAAACATTTTCAGAATATAATGAGTTAATTTATTTTTTCAAAATTTTTGAACAAACAAAATTAATAAAATATCTTAAATTAACCACCCAAATTTTGAATCTCGAGATTATTTACCTTATTTAATTTTTATCGCTGCAGTTGGCTAAACTGTGTCGTTTAGTGTCTAGCTTCTCACCAAATCTACATCAGCTGTTTCCACGTTTTTAAGTTACAAATAATATGGCCGCTCAAACTTCCTACTGGAATTGTGTATTGTATTTACTTTCTTCCTGCTGATTTCCAGGTGCTTTTTCCCTGTGTTGTGCTGTGATTAGTGTTCCACAACCTCCAACACTTTATCCCCAGCTGGATTAACTATACCAGGGAAGTACTTGCAATTTTTCACTGTTTCGCCGTTTATTTATTTTTTTTATGACGTGAATTCTTATTTTATACTCTTTATTTACAAATCTTTACGTTTTATCATTGATTTTACTTTATACATTCCCTTTTATTTGTATTTTACTCGATTAGAAAATTTTTTCAAAATCTGATTTTTTTTTTTTATTCAATAACAACCAATCAAATCAATTTTTTTCTCTCTGCGTCCTCTAATTTTATATATAGAAAAATCACCAAAATTTCAAAAACAAATGACTACTTGTGACGCAAATTATTTTTCATGTCAAATATTTTATATTTTGAAAATAAAAACTTTTATACATTTTGGTGCCTTTTTTTTTAAATACAATATTCTTTTTTCCTGATGCTTTCCTGAGCATTTTCTGTATATTAGCATGTGTTACGTTCAGTATTAAAGTTTTTATCTTTCACATCTCATTTTATAAAATTTTCTTAACGAGTGCCCTATAACTGTAAACAAACTCCTTTTTATATAACTAGAACTTATTAACTACTCATAACAAATCTTTTCATATCTAAATTAACATATAACTTTGCTCAAAAACTAATTTTTTTGTTTCTACATTTTGTAGGCTGTCGAAATTGGTTTCGCCCCTTTTATCACACTTTAACATGGTGTCTTGACCTACCCCCACTCACACACGAAACACTGAGTGTCTTCTTTGTCCTGATGGCATGTCTTTCCACATCTATGGATTTTCTGCTTAGTTTTGGATGAAAATATGGTTCAACTACGCTGTCACACATACAAAAATCAAGAAATGTTTATGTTTCAACCCCAATATTGGACAAGTTATTATGGCATTCATCTAAACACATTACTGCACCCCTGTTTGGTAAGTTTTATTTCAGTTTATATTCACATTTACAGACCATGCACTTATGTTTCGTTACGAAAGTTTTTAGATAATTTACCATATTTTCCCCTGTTTATTGAATGTTGCTTTCTTAACTTTTATCTAAAGTTCAATTACCTTGATTTTGTGCTAGATTTTTCATAAATTTCCTCTTTTACAAGTTTATACTATAACAATTGTCTCTTTTTTATAGGTGAAATCTTTCCCCTGAAATTATGCAACTTTTAATACTACTGAAGTCGATCGAAGTGAAATCTTTATGTGGGACTACATTGGTGACACCTTTTCGATGGCAGGAAATACACAATAGGTCTCTCGTCAGCTCTGCCAGTGAAGATCCAGGACTTCGACTTGAAACGCCTTTTTCTTGCTTTTTTATTTGTTTTTCATTAAGTTTTATGGCCAATTTGGCTTTGCAAATACCTTATAACTAACTACATCTTTGAAATGAACAATAAATACTTAATTCTACTACACATATGTTAAAACTAAATTAAAATTATTTTCTGGAAATGTTCATTTATAAATGTATGCATGATACTGTATTCATTAAACCTTTTATTTTTACTGCACGTTTGCACTCTGTTTTTGTACCACTATTTATCTGCATTTTATTTGTATTTTATTTTATTCTAATGAAAACAAGTAAAACCTCTTAAAATAATTTATAATGTTGCTAAATGTGATAATATATATATATACTTTTTTTTTTTTGGACAATACAGTTAATTGGTTTCATCGCGTGCTCTTTTAACAACTCAACCCTATTAGCTTAAGAAAAACCTCATTACTTTAGCTACCTACCTGTTATATTCTCAAGAAACATGTCATTTAATAATAATAATAATAATATTTCATTTGTAAGAATCAAGCAAGCTTGATACCGATAATAGTGAAAATTTCGGGTAATTCTTTCCAACAGCCACTTCTATATTTTTCGTGTTTTTTTTGTACACACGCGTAAAGTGTCTATAGAAGACATTTGCTGCAAAGGAAATGTTGCGCAAATGTATTTCGTATTTTCGCACTGTTTTGGGGCAAGGGAAATAAGTGATTGTGTCGTGTTATCATTCACATAATAGATAAATGTCATACTTGAATAGAATAAATTAAAGGGCAAGGGAAAGATATTTGCAATATCGTATTTTCGTACTATGTTTTAGGGCAAGGGAAATACGTAGATGTTAATAGTTAATTGTACCGGCGCTGTCAACCCATAAGGAGTCATATAAAGCAGATATAGAATGTATATGTGTAAGTTAAACGCGCCGAATGAGAGTTATCGTAAATTCCACCAAACACATTGAAAAATTTTATTATTTTTTTTGTGGCATTTCCTATCATAAGCACAACATATAATTATGTGGGATGTATTCCTAACATGATGGAGCATCGTACTGTGTATTTGTTTTTTTCATCAGGCAGAAGTGGCTGTTGTAAAGAATGACCAAAATTTCATTCACCTCTCAAATTTGAATGTTTCATCAACCATGCAACTCCATTTTGAATTTTTTGACCAATCAACGTCGAATTACAGCGAAATTTTGCAGTATATAGTGCAAATTATCGAAAATTACCACTGTTATTTTTCACATTTTGTGTCAAACTTATTCAAGTACTGTCGTGACATTTTTTTGTGGGATCATGAAATTTTCTGATAAAATATAATTCGTGCATTAAAAAATTATACATAACTTTTTGGGGAATCTGCACTCATGCAAGTTAAGCTGCAAAAAGCACCAGTGCTTTTTGTTAACTTGCATTCATGCAGATTTCCAAAAAATTTTCGATAATTTTCAATGCACTTATATTACAAATGATAATCTACAACTTGTAGAATTACCACTGATAATTATACTAGAAATGTTAAATGATAACAGTCCTGAGAGAAAGTTATTTATTACATTATGTACAATTTAACCTTTTTGTATAAAATTCTAGTTGATTAAAAAATGAATTTTTGCAAAAGCAAATTTTTGGCATAAAAAATCATCAAATATACCTAGGTACATATCAAGAAAATATATAATATAAAAATATTTATAGTTCAATAAATACCTAACTACCGTCAACAACAAAGTTGAATCTAACAACACCCGAATTACAAAAGTTCCTTAGTTATGGAATTAAAATCATCATTTCAACTTAAAGCTACCAATTCCCTGTGATAACTTTATATTTTTTTCCACAATAAAACACAATCGTTAACCATTTTCGTCTTCACAATATGAAGCCCAAATTAAGCAATTGCCTAGACCACTGTAGCAAATAAGGAATACTGTTGCTAAAAACACTAAACTGCATATTGTACATGGTTTTTTCTCCAAGAAAAAGCCAACCAGATATAATACCATAAACATTACATGAGTTTGAACTAAAACGGGGTTCGACGGTTTCGGCATTAATAAAACTGGAATAAGCCACTGGAGACAGTACATAATTTACGATAGAAGCACAATTTTTTCACATTTTTATTTGTTATTGAAAGATAGATACACCATAAAAATAACGCAATTTCTTTAATGTTTTGCTCAGCTGTCAATGATGGAAATGATGCAATGATGTCAAATACAGAACATATATTAAATAGAAATGAACCCCTAATGTTAAACTTCGGAAATAAATAACGCTTGCGATGCCTCTAGTGTTCTGACACGAAACAAAATTAAATGTGGGAATTTAAAATTTTACTTTAAATAAAAAATTAATATTAGGTTTGTTCAAGCAGCGGTCAGAAATAGTTTGAAAATATTACAAATTTTACAGACTCAAGCTGTTGCATATAGTCATAAAATTTGTGATTGTTCAAACTTACTAACTGCTGCTCGAAGAAACCTATTTACTTTCACTATTAATATATTAATTAATATTTTTTACAAGAACTGTTAGTGCACTATTATTAACATATCGATAAATAAATCATGGTATAGGACACAATAATTAAAGAATTGGCATATTTAAAAAAAAAGGTTTATTAAACACCCAATGAAATAAAGAAAATAAAATTTCTCTGTTATACAAATAAATAAACATATAGCAATGATATACTAAAGACAATAAATTAACACCCTTGGAAAGTTTTAAAATATGAATATTATTATTTTTTATCAATAATTAATATAATCGTTATCAAGAATAACAAATAAACAAATAAAAAAAATTGTTTAGGGAGTAAGTGCCCTATGAAGAATTTAATTTTTGCTGACACTACAAAAATATTAAATTTTTGAGAAAGAAAATTTTTCTTGGTAAACAATTATACGAAAAAAGGAATTACTGAGCAGATACCAAATTTTTGACATATGTCCTGTTGTAAACGTTAGCTTATTTGATATTTTTTTCTATCTTTTACATATATAAATGAGGGAAGGTATCGTTTTATTTAATACAGAAATTTCTATCAAATGTTTCTCATAAAATATGTTGTCATTATTTTGACTGAAAATAATTTTCAAGTTGTCATCTAAATGATTCATATATAACCTTGTTTTCTAAAAAGGTGATCAATGGTCATGAGTATAACATACAAAGAAAAATGTTTATTGCTGGTAAATATATATTTATGGCTCCTTAATAAAAAATTTAGCTAAATATGGGACAAGAACCAAATCTATTAGCGGTTAATAAAAAAACACAATAAACCAAAAAACTCTACAAGGAGTGCTAGAGGTTTCTTAATGAAGTAAAATGTCTAATGAGAAGTCTTATGCGAAGACTATCAACTTCACTGAAAATTACGAATGTCAGCCACAAACAACATCTTAAATATATTCTGTAGCAGTAACAATTCGTGTTTAAAATGTAAAGGTTATAAACTATGCAACGTATTTCTTGATAATCTGTTCATTGCCTGGAGCTGCCAACGGCATGGTTTTAATTCTCATGCACTTTGCAACGTGATATAATATTTATACAAAGTGTAAGGGTCGCAGGCTTTCACACTTTACTTCTTTTAATATTGTGATATTTTAATAGATTTTAAGAGCATCATGGTACCAAAATTTGTCAACGCAGACCAGTTCATGGAAAAATATGAAAATTGTAAGACGAAAAACAAGCGCGTCTCAAAAATGATGTTAAAAAAAATTCTAACTTTTTTCTTGGATACACAAATTTGACTGATTTAACCTGTCAGCATATAAGTGATTACTTTATTAGTGGTTTTAAACTACAAGCAACATAATTAGATTGACCAGAATCTCCTAAATTTACATTTTTATTCACTTTATTTTTGTCAGCATCAGAATGACGGCTGTTTCTTCTTACACAAAATTGGTCGCGATTATAGAAAAATAGATGTACGCTATACCTATATAAAACATGTCACTTTAGTAGTGAAAAAGATATTTGTCTAGAGTATTTATAAAAGTGTTGACAAATACTAAATGAAGTTACGTATAAAGAAGTTTTACTGAATCTAAATAATATATCAATAATACGATATGTATGAGTCCTACAGAAATCATATATTTAATAATAGTATAAAGATAACTATGAACCATCTATATTAATCTATGTTCTATAAAAAAATTTTAGATAGAAACGTATTAAAGAATATTAAGAAGTATTGAACTTTAAACCATTTTAATTCCTACCATAAATTAAAATTATAAGTGTATTATTTTTTCATAGTTACAGATACTTATTTAATCATCTATCCCTTTTATTCCTAAATAAGGTTACAACTTAAATACAATTTAATATATTTTCAATCCATTTATAGAACTGTTAGCTTATAGCTAAATGAAACGCCGATCAAGACAAAAGTAATATATTTCAGTACTTACTTATTAAAATAAAGAAAAATGCAAAGCAAGAAATACCGCCAACAGACACACCCAACTTCCTCCCAGAATAATAATCCCCTTCACACACTCTGTCGCCACCTTCACATCATACATTAGCTGACGTTATGTCCGCTAGATGGGGTTACTATAAAGATCGTTAACATTCGGCCCTTCCTGACATATGGGTGCCCTCACACATGAAACATTTGAATTTAACATAACAAACACAATTCCTACACTTAAACTAAATACAAATTCTTGTTTGTCACCACGGACATTACATTTTCACTTAAAGCTAACTACAAACTCATTTCTCTACTACATAATCTTTCAGTTTAACAGGTAGTCGTTTCTTTCTTTTTTAGTCTTATATTTACTTCACTATTCTCTGCTTTTTCACTTTCAACACTATCACTTACTAACTGATATTCTGGTACATTAACCACTTCCGGTTCCTCTATGGTTTCTCGTTCTAGATCTTCCTCGGACTCGTCTTCTTCTTCTATGTTTCGATTATAGGGCTTATGTGTGACACATGGTAGGTAGTGTTGTAATCTCGATTTAGGTAACGCACGCGATATATTTCTGAGGGTAATTGTTCCATAATTACGTAAGGTCCATTATATCGAGCTTTGAGTTTATTAGACTCACCGGTTGATGGTTTTGCACATTTCGCGAACACTATTTCACCTACGTCATAAATTACTCATTGAAATCGTCTTTTATCATATCTACTTTTATATTTCTTTTGTTCTTCTATAACTCTTTCCCTTATTTCCTTTTGAATTTCTTCAGGGGGTGTCCAAACAACATTTGTTACAATTTGAGCCAATCTATCATCGTTAAATACAGGGAAATAACCATGCAGACTTTCAAAAGGCGTCTTACCTGTGGTTTTATTAAAGGATGTATTCAGAGCTTGTTCAACTTGTGGCAGAATATGGTCCCATTGATCTTCACCGGTAGTACTAGCCATCGCAAGGATTAATGTTCGATTTATTCTTTCAATTTGCCCGTTTGCCTGAGGCCATCTGCTCGAATTAAGTGTATGACGTCTACCTTTGTTTTGACAATACTTTTCAAACTCAAATGACGTAAAACACGTACCTCTGTCAGAGACTATTCTGTTTGGAATTCCATATACTTCCATGAACTGATCTAACTTTCTAAGGTTCGTCCTGGATTTTGTATCTTTGACAGCATATAACTTGACGAACTTAGTTAAAGCACATACTATGGCTAAGACATACGCATTATTTTTCTTAGTAGTCACAAAGGGGCCAACATGATCCATATGCACTCGTTCGAATGGTCGGTGAGGTGGCGGTATTGGGTGCAACTCTCCAGGCTGCTTCCCTGCCGGAACCTTAGCAATGCATCTGAAACAACATCTTATATGAGTTTTCACATAGTTAATCATTCGAGCAAACCAATAGCTTTGACGAATTTTTCTCACAGTCCTGTCTACTCCAAAGTGACCGCCTAAGTCATGACATTGCACCACAATGCTCTTGCGCATATTCTTTGGAACCACGAACAACCATTTTTCTTCTCCCTCCTCAGTTACACGTCTCATCAATTGTCCATTTTCTAAGCTGTAATCAATAACTTCAGTACATTCTTGTCTTGATCTGTCGTCAGGTGCTTGCTCTAATATTTTTACAAGTCGACTAATTTCCGGGTCTGCTCTT
The DNA here is from genome assembly GCA_029963845.1 of Rhamnusium bicolor. Taxonomy (NCBI): domain Eukaryota; kingdom Metazoa; phylum Arthropoda; class Insecta; order Coleoptera; family Cerambycidae; genus Rhamnusium; species Rhamnusium bicolor. The sequence goes on along the minus strand of JANEYF010004815.1, from coordinate 317,212 downwards.
TGAAATGTAAGAACCTCATCTTCTATCTGTATTGCAAATATTTCTATGTTCTCATCTAACTCTCTTTGTATATCATCTGCTCCGTTTACTGGTGCTCGAGATAGAGCATCTACATGTTCCATCTTTGATCCTTTTCTATATTTCACAGAGAAGTCAAACTCCTGCAGGAGATAAAACCATCGAGCTACCTGAGAATTTTGACTTTTTTGTGTGTTCATGTACACCAGTGCCTGACAATCAGTGTATATTATAAATTTAAGTCCGACTAGATAATTCCTAAGCTTGTTGACGCACCAAACAATGGCCATCAGTTCCAATTTTGAAGAGTGATACTTTTCTTCGACCTGACTGGTTTTCTTTGAAATGTAATATACTGGATGTAACTCACCGTTCTCCTCTGACTGCAGCAAAATACCGGCTATTCCCATAAAGCTCGCATCTGTATGGAGTTCAGTAATACTTGCTTTTGGATTATATAACTTCAAAACGGGTTTATTCGTCAATAAATGAATTAGTTTGTTAAATGCTTCGTCCTGCTCCTGATCCCATCTGAATAGGTTTTCTTTACGAGTTAAATCTGTCAAAGGTTTGGTAACAATTGCAAATCTTGGTATAAAACGACGAAAATAGCTGGTTAAGCCAATAAATCTCCTCACATCATGAACATTTCTTTGTTGTATAACTTTTTCGGACACAGTGAATCCCAGGTACTCCACCTGGGTCATACCAAAGAAACATTTTCTCAGCTTCAATGTTAAATTTGCCTTTTGCAAAGCTTCTAAGACTGCTTTCAATCTATAAAACATATCGTCCCAATCCCTAGCTGGTATAAGAATATCATCCAGGTAACACATGGCAACTTTATTCCTGAGAGGACCTAAAACAATGTTCATCAGTCGGCAAAACTCAAATAGCGCATTAGTCAATCCAAAAACCATTCTTTCAAATTGTCCCTTCTCATCAGGTGTAATGAATGCTGTTTTTGCTTTTGCCTGCTCTGTTAAGAGTACTTGCAAATAACCGTGTGCGAGATCCAAGGTACTAAATATCTTACAACCTCCCAAGTTTTCGAACTGCTCTTCCAGAGTGGGTATTGGATAAGTTTGCCTTAGTGTTTGTTGATTTAACCGTCGGTAATCAACCACCAAACGTGCTTCCCCAGTTTTCTTTTTTACAAGAAGAACTGGACTCGCATATGGACTAGTAGTATCTGACACAATACTATGCTCACGCCACTCCTTAATTATTCCTGCTATTGTGTCCCTTTCTGGTAAACTTGCACGATACGGTTTACTCACAACTGGGTGTTCATTGTCTATAATGTTCATATCGATTAGTGTTGTGCAGCCTAATTCATTAAGATTGGACGCAAAACACACTCGGTACTGATTGAAAAGTTCCACTAACCTGTCTATAATGTTTTTATCAACACCTACCTCCACGTTTATCAACTCAGCCCTAATTTCTTGCAGAGTACTGACCTCCATCTTTGATACCTCTTGTTTTGCCCTTCCAATTTTCTGATTTGCTGCTATTCGGCTGGGTCTCTGACTTGGATTTTCAACTGCCACTTGTATAGGCGCTTCTTCACATCCTCATGTAACATCTACTAACATGACACTATGTGGTGGAATTTCAATTTCTTTATTGGATGTCAAAATTGTTGAGTTTACAATGTTTTCCTCGATTATGCCTGTGAATGGTAGCTCCTCACTCCAAAGAAACTTTAGACAACCGCCTACTTTCAGATATGCTAAGCCTTCATTTTCACATTTTCAGTAAAGGTTCTTCCCAATAAAATGTCAACTTTTTGTGCTTAGTCCGGAACAATGCAAATTGGCACCTCCTCCAGAAAGACTTCATCAATCTCCACCTTTCCATATCAGTACCCAAACTTGTAATGGATGTGCCTTCGAAACCAATTAGATGTTGAATATTATTCTTTATCATGCGTTGACCATGAGCGACAGCACCTTCGGATATTGTACAAACTGCACTACCAGTATCTACCAATGCTTTATACTCAATGTTATCGACTTTGATATCGCGTATGAATGTTTTGAGCGTGTCTGTGGTTATTGTTGAAACTATGTTCACGGACGAGACTGAATCTATTTCTATACAATTATTTTTGAAGTGACCGGGTTTAAAACACTTATAACATAACTGCGCTTTTGGTTTGCTGCAAACGCTTTTCACATGACCTTGTTCTCCGCAGTTAAAACATCTAGGATTTTTATCATCCTTCTTCTCTATTTTCGCATTCTTTGTCCCTTAATTTTTATCACGTATACCATGATAATCTGGCGTGTAAATTTTCTCAAGAGTTAAAATATCCTCCCATAAATCGTCTATCGTTTGGTGACTTTTATTTACTGCTAGATTTCCGGATATTTTCTTGTCTAAAAGACCTTTTAATAGTTCATCTTTGATATCCCTAAATAACAATTTTAGTTCTAAACAAAGTTTTACCTTATCATGGAAATATGACGAAATCGACTCCCCGGGTTTCTGTTTACGATGTCTCATAATCTCCCATTTATCTCCCGTAGATATATACTGTGTGAACGTATTTTTAAATTTTCTTTCAAAATCTGTCCAATGTTCAATCTCCGGACTCACTAAAAACCAATTACATACGGGTCCCCTTAAATACGAACGTGCAACCGACAATTTGATAGTGTCATTACAATTTTGTAACGACCCACTTAAATTCACACAATCTAGCCATTCTTGTGCCCTGCACCTGTCTTTATCTCCTTCAAAGTACCATAACGTCTGTGGTAACTGTGGTACAACTCGAGACGAAGTAGAATTAAAGAGGTTTAGTTGAGCAGTCATTAAATCGGTCATTTTGCACATCATTTGTTGCATGAATTCCTCACTGTTGCTGAACCCTTGTTCCGAATTACTAACCGTGTTGTTTCCGAACGCATCTGTACTCGTCCGAATTTCCGCCACCTTAGAGTCGTTACCGAACGCACCCTCACCGGCTCCACCCGCGACGCTACCTCCCTGATCATTGAACATTTTACAGGTTAAATAATTCACAAAAATATCAAATTAAGCTCACTTAACATATGCAGCACAACTTTATGCAAATGCTTCGCGCTTCCCTTCCTTATTCTAACAAAATTACCGACAATATCTTTCTTAAAAGTCGACGTGCTTTTCAACCGGTTTTCTCGGCCAATGTTAAAACACATTCAGCAAGCCAAAGCAATTATAAGGCACCGTATCCCACACTTCTGATTTGTTAGCTTATAGCTAAATGAAACGCCGATCAAGACAAAAGTAATATATTTCAGTACTTACTTATTAAAATAAAGAAAAATGCAAAGCAAGAAATACTGCCAACAGACACACCCAAGTTCCTCCCAGAATAATAATCCCCTTCACACACTCTGTCGCCACCTTCACATCATACATTAGCTGACGTTATGTCCGCTAGATGGGGTTACTATAAAGACCGTAAACAGAACATAATCTATTTTTATGCTCTTGTACTCTAATATGAAGATACACATTTAATACATGCCTAATCTTTGATCATTAAACCTAGTAACGTATTCTTTTTTAAATTGTATGTAAGGTCTCTTACCTGATCTACATGTATACATGTATATTTACTTAAATATTTTTATCCTCACTTATTCATGAATAGGGTTAAGACTGATTCAAATTAATATATTTTGAATACTTCCATATAACATCTATTTTTATGCTTTTGTAATCCAACGGCGGTTCGTGAGTCAAGAGATAGGGAGGTCAATTAGAAAAGTTTACTGTATTACCTACCTTTTAAAGAGATTTAAATTCCAAGTCGATCCTCCGGTCTTTTTGAGATGCAAAGTGGTCAATTATTTTTTCATTAAAGTCTTTTATCTTCTTTATTAATGACCTTTCTATGGTAAGCAAAGCTAAAGAAGATAACCTTTCCTGACCCATGGTATTTCTTAAAAATGTCTTTATTCTTTTTAAGGTGGAAAAACAACGTTCACTTTCGATGGTAGTCATAGGGAGAGTACACAAGATTTTTAACAGTTTGACAATTTCAGAAAAAGTATTGCACAAATTATTGTTAATAGCTGTAACAAAGCAACTGCACCTTCACTATTGGAAAAATCTTCTCGGCTATATAATACTTCTAATTCAGTTTTAAGTTTCAAATGATTTATGACTGGATCCTCCGTTTTAACTAATTTAAATATATCTTGAGGAAAGCTTTTTTTATAATCTTTAAATCGATCTACGTGAAATAACTGAGACACTGCTAAATGATTACTGAAGCCAAACCTGTTTTTGATCTCAGATGTAATTATATCATAAACTTCTAATGAAATTCTCCTTTTTGATTCTTCCTTTTTACATCTCTGGGCAGACTGCATGGATGTCTCCTCCAAATAGTTATTCAAAATTTTATATGTGATGTCTTTAATTTTACTATTAAAAACGCCAATACACTTATTTACTGTTATGACATCGATATTACATTTTTGTAATTGATTGAACAATATATCACAATGAGGCATAACTAAATGAAAAAAATTTAACCAGTAAAGAAAATGTTCATTTTGTAAGTAGCTTTTTAAACCAATAGCTTGGTTTAGAGTGTTGTTTCCTGATTCATTATCAATGATTTTTTTCTAAACAATCTAATAATTCTGTTCGATAGGTATAAACAGTCTCTATGCACTTTGTATTAAAATTCCATCGTGTTGGAGCAGCTTTAGGTAATATCACCTTAACAACATTATCTAACACGGCTGTTCTTTTTGGCGATTTTCCAAAGAATGAAGAAAAGCTATGTAAATTAGCAAAAAAATTTTTTATGCTTTTATCCTGACTTGATGCTTTTTGTAAAATTAAATTTAGTTGATGAGCGTAACAATGAATAAAATTTACTGAAGGATAACTTTTTTTAATTAAACATACCTATTAACTTATTTTTTCTTATCAAGAGATGTTTGCTTTATCGTCATATTAGGTTTTGGACGGCCACTAACTTTGAATTTCACTCGGTCTTCATAATTCAACTTATGTCCATCTTTCAGTTTTAATATATTTTGTACAACACTCATATTTAATGATAAACATCAAAAACACTGTTTTACTTAATTTCACGACAAGTAGAGATTTACTAATAAAATGTTCACAAATAAAAACATTAAAAACAACGCGATAGAATTTATCGACCAACGCGTACCTAGTTAACATTAAGACTGGTGACTAGCGACTGCTGTACTAAATTTCGTGCGTTACCGTGTCAGGGTCGTCAGGGTCATTGTCCCCTCCAGTGTTTTCTGTCTCTTTTGCTTTCTGACGATTCGCGCATAAGTCTATTTCACTATAATTCGTTATAAATTCGGTCCGTAGCTAGCTTTGAGGACACGTTGTGGATTGACCCAAGATTTTTAAGTTCTATAAATGAATAATGTAATGATCTAGATATTGGAATAGTATTGTGCATAGAATGAACTAGACACTTTAATATATTTTTTAAGAATATTAAAAGTATATATATTACATATTTTTAAACTTCAGAAAATGAATAGCTCTATTTTTTTATTTGTATGTGGGAGGTCATTGACCAAATGACCCTATAGAAGAACCGCCATCTTATATGAAGTTACCTATTTAATACATGTTTTTTCCTTTTTCATTACATCTAATAACCTATCCTTTTTAAATCTTATATAAGGTCTCTTAACCTGATGACGCGTTTGTTGCAATATTCTTATTCTCGCTTATTCATGAATACGACTTAAATACAGTTTAATATATTTTGGTTCCATTCATAGAGCATTATTTATTTTTATGCCCGTATATTCTTTTAAAAAGGTACACATATATGTTTATTCTTTTTTTATTACACCTAGTAACCTATATACTTTTTAAATCTTATATAAAGTCTCGCTTAACCTGATGCACGGCACTTGATGAACTATGCGGATCTTCATAGTATAGCCTTGCCGACGTTTTTATATTGCAAATCAGTTTGAAATAAACTGTAATACACTTACTGTTTTTCCGTAATAACCACTTCTTCAAAATTTTTCAATTTTTCAAATACTATATATATTTTTCACTCCCGAAAGATCCGGCACTGTAAATCATTTATTTTTCTGAAAAAATATTTTTTTTTCTAATTTCTAAATTTTCCTATTTATTCAAACACCCTGTATGTATTTTTTTTCACTTCCGAAAGATCCGGCACTGTAATACACTTATTTCTCCGTAAAAACCATTTCTTCAAATTTTTCACTTTTTTATTTCAAACACCCTGTATTGTTAAAATTCAAGGGGTTGGAAATAAAACACTCTTAATTCTGTGACGGTTGCGAACAAACTAACTTTTTATTCTCTGAAAACATATCTCACCAAAAACCACAGTGCTGCCACTAAGTATTTCTAAAATATAACTACAATTAATACTACCAACATAAGATTTTATAAAATGTTGAATATTCCAACACCCCCCCCCCCTCAACATTTTTTAAAAAATACCCAGCATTTCGTTTGTCGACAAATACTTAAGAGATACAAACTTATTAGCTACAGCTTCTTATGAAGTGATATTTGACATCTATGTGCTTTGAGTGTTTGTGATAGACTGCATTTGTTGACAAACTCAAAGCACTTTGATTATCATTGTATAAAGTAATACACAACAAATTTCCCGTTAATTCATACAATAAATTTTTAATATATATAGGTAGCTTCTTTTGCAGCTTCGGAATTAGCCATGTATTCTACCTTAGACAAGGCTACAGTCTTTTGTTTTACACTAGCATAAGAAATCACAGAACCACAAGGCTTGAACACATAACCCGTATATGATTTTCTGTCTATTGAACAACTTGCCCAACTAGCGTCTACAAAACCTTGTAACTCTGTGCTTTCCCTCGAAAAATGTAAAGACATACTTTTAGTACCCTTTAGGTATCTCAAAATGCGCTTACAGGCCCTCCAATGATTCTCATTATAGTTTGAATTAAACTGACTTAAAAATCTTACTGAAAAGGAAATATCAGGCCTAGTAAGCACAGCTAGGTACATGAGACTACCTATTAAATTTTGATAAGTACATCAATTTTATTTCCACTCTCTAAAAGTAAATCCAATTTAGATTCGAGTGGAGTTTTTACAGGTTTACATTCAGTCATGTTGAAACGCTTAAGTAACTGATCAATATAGTTTCCTTGACTTAAAATTATAGTGTTATTTGCCTTATCCACATAAACCTGCATACCCAAACATTCTTTAATTAAACCTAGATCTTTGATTTTAAATTTAGACCCTAATTCTTTCTTTAAAAAATCAGTTTCTCATCCTTTGACTTTAGAAAGTATATAAAAATCATTTTATTATAGTCGTCTTCTAATAGCAAGAAGTACCTGGCACCACCAATTGAAGTAACCTACATAGGTCCGCACACGTCAGCATGTATAATTTCCAATCTTTCACATGCTCGACTACCTCGGTTTGGGAACGATAATCTAGTTTGCTTTCCTTCGTTACATACTTCACAATTGATTAAGCGTATTTTTCGATTGTCGCTGAATTGTAGTCCTTCAACTGCTCCATCTTTCATTTTCATAAGATCGGAACTGTTGGCCTAATCTTCTATGCCATATACTACTTGGAGCGGTAGCTACTGGTAATAAAAAACATGTTTCTCCTACGGTTGTCTGAAGCCTATATACATTACCCAATAAACACTCAACATCCATTGGACATCCATTTTATATCCATTATAGGTCCAGATGTCCATGGACATGTTATGGACATCTATTGGACTTACATACATGGACGTCCATTGGATAACGTGTTCACTGGATATCCAGTTAACGTCCATAAAGTTAAATTTCTGGATGTGGTATTTATATTCATTCACCAATAATGAACCATATGGACATCTTCTGGCCATCCATTGGACTTAAATAAATGGATATCCATTGGACATCCATTTAACGTCCATAAAATTAAATTTTTCTGGATTATATGATACTTATATTGGCGCATATACTACATAGAAGTCTTATTTTTAGATATTTAAATCAAATTATTTCATTTTTATAAGAAATTAGTTAAATAAAATCATCGATTTTTATTGAATAATTCATAAAACAATGCAAAATGTTATTTTTGGACACTTATTTTGAAACTTTGAATTGTATTTTAACATAAATGCATTTATTAAAAATATAATTCAATACTTCCATTATGTAATTTATAATATAATTTAATGTTGATTATAATTTAATTCAAATTTGGCGCGATGTTACCAATCAGTTCAACGCTAGCGCCACCGACGCGACGTGCGAGTCGTGCGACAATCCACAACACTATTTGTCAGTTTTATTTTTACTGCCCGGGTACTCCTTCTGTGTGTTAACTGTTTTGTAACTGTTCTGTCTGAACGAATGAATCAAATGGTAATAATTATTAGGTGCATGATAAAAGTATAGTAAAAATATTTTACTAAAGGTAAGTACATTTTATTTATATATTGTTAAACAACTGCAAAATGCCGAAAGTGTCGAAAAAGAATTATAAAATAGCAAGGTTAAATTCAGCCATTCCATTTAAAATTAAAATTTATTACATTTATTACAATTGCTTGAATATAGTTCCATTTAATTATTTTTATATTCTGTCTAATATTTATTTTCATTTTAGGTTCGTGAAATTAGTCAATTGACTAATAGGTGGCAACAGTTTATATCAATTTCTGAAGAGGTCTTTAAGTACCATTTTTTTGCAATAGTTTGACGGTGCAATTCACGTGGTTCTGGCTAAAGGAAAAGAAGCCATTTAAGAATTTGAAATTTGCACAAGTTTTAATAGGTAAGCTATAATACTCTAAGCACTATTGAAGAGAAAATCTTGACCTGTGTTTAACACAATGGAGTAAGAGAATTAGAGATACATGTGAGGGACAGACCAATTTGTATACTTTTTCGTTTCAACAATCTATCTGTCGAATACTGGTTTTATATTATTTTCTTAGTCTCCGTTACATCCAACGCAACGCAGGTTATGTGACGATGCCAATCCAATAATGTATAAATAGCAATAGGGCAATCTACTAATATGAAAATTGTGATAAAAAACAACCAAAAAGTGTAAAATGACTACAAATAATGAAAAAGTAATACGTATACAGCATTTAATTTGATAAAATTAGTAAATAATTTTTTGATAAAAACAGCATAAAATGCATATTGTTTCCCTTTTAAATATTTCTGGTTTGTAATTCATTATTTTTATTTATATAGGAGCTGCAAAAATTTTTGACGAAGCCTATAAGTTCCAATGGCACAACGGCATTCCAAATAAATCTCGGATCCAGAAGTTACACTTTTATAACGTTTCACTGAACAGCTCTTAAATAATACAGTTCTTATTTTATTGAGATAGTTTATGTAAAAGTAACTGTATTTTTATTAATTAAACTTGTGTTTGATTTGATTTGGTTATATATATAATTCAGAGTAATTACACCTATGGAAAACGTTTGTGAAAAAATTATAATGTAATACTAATAAGGTATCCATCAACATTAAACATAGTTGCCAACATAATTCAAAAGGTAAGTGGGTATATTCTATAATTATATGAAAATGTGTTATGAATTTAATAAGAGGCCTGTTAACTTCTAAAATACTCGATGCAAATTTTTGTTCCATAAATACTATAGACAAAAATCTATTTTCAAAAAATACTTCAACGTAAATGTTGAAGAAAAATGCTAATTGTGCTTAAAAGGAGGGGTGCAAATCATTGAAAATTCGTTTTATTTTTAATGCTACACATATTTTTAATGGGAAATAAATTAGATGTCCAGTTTAAGTCCATATGTGGACACATTTCGGATGTACATTTTATGTGTAAAACTGTCTCTACTGGATATCTATTGGATGTCCATTGGACGTCCATTGTATGCCTGCTGGACATCCAATGGATGTCCACGATTTCTAATGCATTGGATGCAATGGATGTCCACTGGACCTTTTTGTGCTATTTGGGTAACCAAGCTAGCTACTCCAATCAGCCGATTCTGCTTGTTAATAATTTTACAACCACTGGAATCAAAAAGGACTTCGTTGCCATTTTTAATGAGTTGACTCACTGATAACAAATTTGTGGTAAGCTGGGGAACACATACCATATCCTTTATCATAACCTCAAATTCTTGATTTTTAACTACAGTTTTAACCTTCAAATCGCCTGAACATTCCACAGGGACCTTGGCTTTATTGGCAACAACAATCTCTTTCATACCAAGATCATTGTTTATATTTGTTAACCAGTCTCTATTCGGCGTTAAATGCACACTTGCACCCGAATCAACGTAAAGACCTTTGTCACTGAACCCACCACTTAGAAAAACCGCACTAAAGGCATGATTCTGTACATTATTGTTAAAAGGGCAATTTGTTCTGTAATGTCCCATCTTTTTGCACTTGTAACACTGAACTTTGTGTTTGTTTGATCTGTCAGCTGGTGACTCGGTGCTGGTGCTGCCATCTTTTCTACCGGACTGGACATTTTTATTCTTTCCGTTGGTATTGCCTCTATTACCAAAACTGCGGTTTCCTCCATTACCAACTGCCAAAGCGTTTCCTGTTTTATCGACTTCCATGTCGAGAAGTTTTGTTTTAATGGAATCAGATGTAATGGCAATGCCGGAATGCTCTATTGCCATGATCATTGGTGAATATTTTTCGGGCAGTCCCGCCAAGAGTAGAGATCCTATCCACTCTTTATCAATTTAAATCCTGTACCTTTTAATCTCTGCTGTTTCTACAATCTGGTTCACGTACGATGTCATATTGTCGCAGTCATCTAACCTCGTGGAGATAAGCAGCCTAAGGAGACTAATTTTTCTGGTGAATCCTGCATCATCATACAACGATTTTAATTTTTTCCATAATTCTGATGCCGTTTTTGCCTCTTTTATGTGCACGTAAAGGCTGGAAGCAATGGTTAAAATTAACTTTGCTTTAGCTTGACTATTTTTCCTTCGATGCACGTCATTAGTCAATCAAGTATTAAAACATTTTCCATTGTGAAAGACCAATCATCATAATTTTCATGGCCTTTTAGTTTCTGAACACTTGCGATGAAACTACTGTCCGCCATTTTTATTAAAACTTATTTTCTTACACAATTAAAAACGTATACTCACAAAGAACAACACGTGGTCTGGGCCCATAACCTGTTAAAATTCAAGGGGTTGGAAATAAAACGCTCTTAATTCTGTGACGGTTGCGGACAAACTAACTTTTTTATTCTCTGAAAACATATCTCACCAAAAACCACAGTGCTGCCACTATTTCTAAAATATAACTACAACTAATACTACCAACATAAGATTTTATAAAATGTTGAATATTCCAACATGTATATATTTTTTCCACTCCCGACCGATCCGCCATTGTAATACTTATTTTTCTGTAAAAATCACTTTTTTTAAAAATTTCTAAATTTTTCAATTTTTTCAAACACTATATTTTCATCATGACATAATTAGTTGTATTAAGTACGCCCCTCCCCTAATTAATTAGAAAAATACTTAAAAAAAATACCAATTATTATTACCACTATATTTTAAATCTGAAAATAAATATATCAATTATTTTGACGACATCTAGTACACGGCAAGTAAAACATAATGAAATGTCAATTTACATAAGGAGTTTAAGGAATATTCAGTTAGTTTTAAACAGAATCGCTGCAAATTTTTAAAAATAAAACAATAAATAAGTGGATACTATATTATTATATACTGTAGTTTTTATAGTTGTTTAATAAATTCTGATATTAGTAAAAACTTTGTCGGTAAGAATAACAGAAAACTCTACTCTACCGACAAGTGGTGTTTGTCCGTTGGGTTTCTGTTTCTGCGCATAAAGCTATAAAATCGTGGTTTTGTGCTGTGTCATAGACAAATGTGTTGTAATTATCTATGGCCTGTATGAAGTTTTGTGTTTCATATGCAAAAAAAAGTGCATACAAAACAAACGTTAAAATTTGTGTTTTTTTTTTAAGTATTCTCTGGTGGTTATGAATAGTTTAATTATACAGTGAATATATATATTAATGAGAAAAACTTCCATAAAATACTGAAAATACTACCTGCATACAAAGTATGCAGGTAGAGAATATGCATAATCTATATTTTTATCAGTACATAAACTTGGGCAAACCTAGAATTGAACCAGCAACATACATAATAGTTTTTTTTTTGTAACATCAAAACTGGGCCTGTATAAAATAAAAACTGAAATTCAATTTTTTCCCACATTTTATTTCATTCAGTGATCGAGGCTTCTAACAGAATTCTAAGGGTAAGTAAGAAAAAAACGAAACTGAACGTATGTGCTGCACTTTTTGATATTCTGTTCCAGAGGAATCATCTTCAAAATATACCTAGTAAAACCAAAGTAAGGGATATAAATTAAGTAAGTAAAATGTCTTTTTAATAAGATATGTATGTCATTCAAATAAGCATAAACTATATGGAAGTAAAAATTAAAATACAAATCTAAAACGTAATTTTCCGATAAATCTTGATGTATTTGTAAGTCACACTTCTATTTTGTTTATTAAAATATAATTCTTCGTTTACAGGGGCAGTCGAAATAAATAAGGAATTACATGCAGTTAATACTAGTATGTTTTTATAAAATTCTAATATTTCAATAAATATCTTAATCTTTTACATTCTGCTCTGAAAAACAATTTTTTAAAATTTGGTACTTGTTTATTTTGTCACAGATTTATACATATTTTTTATGTACTATAAACATACATATGTACGGGTGAGTCTTAAGTGTGTAGTTATATTTAAACCATCGATTCTTGACATCTGTAGAAACCCTCTGACACATTTTTTTTTAATTCCCACGTGTAACTGAGTTATCGACTTTCAAAAAAATATGAAGAAATTGTTTTGGAACTGCTGGTTACTGGAAACATTCTACATCTTAGCAAAAATGATGTAATGGACTGAAGCAACGTTGCCGCATATCTTATGCAATTCTCTCACCTAGGCGCGATTTTACAATCGAGTTAACATAAGTTGAAGGTTACCTAGCATTATATTTACACAAAAATCGATGAGATTCTAATACAAACCACTTCAACTAAATGTTACTTTAGCATAAAATATTTGTTGCTATAACCACTTCCAAAATAAATGTAAAATTGAAAAAATTCGAATTCTAAAAGTGTGAGTTTAGTTAACCCACGATTGAAATACCGAGCCCTATCATTAAGTTCATTCCCGAATTTATAATAACATTGAATGAAATAATTAGCTACTTAAACGATTAATTGCTCCACTTGAAATAATTTATAAACATTTTGAAATACCTTTCAATGGAGAAATGTACAATTTTGACTTTTTCTTGCACCAATCAACGTTTCTTTTTAAGCGTTTCACATGGAATGTGCAACTAAAACGAAATTTTCCGATGAACAGTAAACTTTTTAGGGAATCTCGATAGGAATTTAATGTTCCCATCTCATTTTTTTAAAGTTTATAAAAGGATTATTATTTTTAAGAAGTAGGTACTTACCCTCTGCTATTACAATAATTTGAAATATGTAGGTGGTCAAGGAATAAATCAGCTCTCTACTATTTTAATTGGCCTCTAATAGTAAAACACTGAAGGTGCAACACAATATATTTTGATAACTGATGCTTCCAATGTTGGAATTTCTGCTATTTTGCTTTCTGTAATGCCAGACGGAACTGAAAAACCGATCAGTTGTGCATCGAGAACGCTAACGGATACGGAGAGACGTTATTCAACTACCCATAAAGAGGCACTGGCCATATATTGGGGTGTTCGTAAGCATTTTCAATATCTTACAGCAAGAAAATTTATACTCAGAACTGATCATAAAGCATTAATTACAATTTTTGGTGAACATAAAAGCTTACCAAAAATGTCAGCAAATCGATTGCAAAGATACGCTGCATATTTGTCAGATTTCAACTATAAAATCGAATACATAACCTCAAAACAAAATGTTTTAGCAGACTACTACAGCAGAACCCCGACAAAACAGGAGGAAGGTGAAAAAGAAGACAATGGTGATAATTTTCTCTACTTTACGAGCAAAAGAGATGGATGGCCCATCAATAATAATGAGATAGCAGCGAAAACGCAAGAAGACGAGGACCTAAGAGAGATCGTAAAGTATACAGAAGGAGGTAAATGGCCAGAGAAGGTAATAAGACCTTTAAACGCTTATCTTGAAAGAAAATATGATATATTTTTCGAAAACGGAATATTAAGATGGGGTCATAGAATAATAATTCCTCTAGTTTTAAGAAAAAAATTATTAGAAGAAGTTCATGAAGGGCACTTCGGTATAACAAAAAATGAAATCCAAAGCAAGATCATTCATGTTTTGGCCCAAAATGGACACAGACATAGAAAACATAGTAAAATCTTCTCACGCCTGTAACTTAAATAAATCCGCACCTCCTAAAGTTCCGTTAAACCCTTGGCCAATAGAAAATGGACCTTGGGATAGAATTCACATTGATCATTTATTTCTAGGAAATAAAAAATTCTTAATCATTGTCGACAGCTTTTCCAAATGGATCGAAGTTTACGAAACAAAATCTTTAACCTCTGAAGAAACAGAAGAGAAATTGAGGGATTGTTTCTCACGATATGGAGTTGACAGAACGTTAGTCTCCGATAACGCAAGTAATTTCATGTCAGAAAGAGTGAAGACATTTTTTACGAGAAATTGTTGCGAGCACATAACCTCTCCTCCATACAATCCAAACAGCAATGGCGCAGCAGAAAATGCAATGAAGACATTTAAGAACAAACTGAAAACATACATGCAAGATCAAGGAAACTGCAAAGAAAAGATAAGTACTCTGATTGCAAGATTTCTTTTTAGTTACAGGACTACGCCCCCATTCCTCAACTGGTGAAACGCCAGCAAGGATCATGTTTGGGAGAGAAATTAGACCTTTGTCCCTAGTAGGCGACAAACACAAGAGAGAAAACAAGGATAATGCAGTCAGGAATAGAAAACATGAGAAAGGCTCAAGAACAGCAAGCGAAGCAATATGGAGGTAAAAAGAGAAATTTCAAAGTGGGAGATAATGTTTTAGTAAGAGACTACACAGATGTAAACAACAAACAATGGACTCCGGGTAAAATAACTCGAAGAATAGGAAAAGCCACTTTCGTTTGCCAGGTGTTGGGAGACGTTTTCTGGAAAAGGCATTCAAATCAGATTTTAAAGCAAACTAAGGGGTAAAATTGTGACATTTCAGAAAACAGGGAAGCCAACAAAACAAAAATTAAGGTAACAAACAAAGTATTTTTTTCAAAATGCTGAAAAATTTCAGGAGTATATGATTAGTGATACTAGCGAGTTAAGTACAAACTTACCTAGCACTTCCAAATCTAATATAAGTAATAATTTTGACAAAAACCCAAGTTGTAACTCGGCAGTGACAAATTGAACATAGATAATCAAACCGATAGAAAACATTGTAATACTTCTGTTAGAAGTAGGAGACCAAAAAGAAACACAAATGTTGTTATAATAAAACGCTGTTTTCTCTTCGAAGGTTGTTAACGAACTTACTTTATTAACTACATGTTAACACTAGATGGCAACGATGGTGTCAACATTAAAATATTTGGTACAAAAGTTACTAGGTGCATCAAATTTCAACACCCCCACTTAACAAATATTTAAGATACACTATATTCTACTATACCTAAATCTTTAACACACTTATGTTTAACATTACCTAAACTTTTTGTTAACACATCAGCTAACATTTCTGCTGTAAGTAAGTATTTCAATACTATTTGATTGGTTGCGACAACTTCTCGAATATAGTGATATTTTATATCTATATGCTTACTACGCTTATGGAGCATATGGTTTGTTGACAATTTCTGTGCTCCCATATTATCATTATATATTGTTACATGATTGTCGCTTCCAGTCAAATCATACAGTAAGTTTTTTAAATATATAGCCTCTTTTGCAGATTCACATATTCCCTCGTACCTGCCTCTGTGCTAGAAAGAGCTACAGTTCTTTGTTTTCGACTTTCCCAAGAAATAGGGCCACTAGATAATCGGAAGCAAAAACCTGTGTAAGATTTACGATCTACACTGTCGCTACCCCAGTCGGAATCAACAAATCCTTGTAATTCAAGTTCATCTTTTGAATATTTAATAGAATAATCTACAGTATTTTTTAAATATCTAAGAATGTGTTTTGCACACTTCCAGTGACTTTTATCATAATTGTTATTAAATTGACTCATATAACTTAAGCTATAACTGATGTCAGGTCTTGTTAACACGGACAGATACATAAGGCTACCCATAAAGAAACCAGATAAGAGGGCTTCTTTCCGTATAATTATTTGGAACGCGCGATATTCTTGCCATCTGTTGTTCGTCTGGCAAGAGTAAGAAAGAATCGTACACTAAAAAAAAGATATCTGCAGCACAGCAATAGTTCTGGCACAAATAGTTTTCCTACTACTCAATAGATGACGCTGTACGAACCTGGTTGCATAAAAAGGGCGCGTATTTTAAATCTGATAAATATTGATGGATTTATGTAGCAAAAATTACTATTCACTTTAACATTTATACTAGGAATGTCGACATTCAAATGGTTTTTAAGTAATCTACATACCAAAAGTCACCGAATGTACCGACATTTTTAGTGTAAATGTTAAATTTAATAGTAATTTCTGACTACATATATCCAACACCTGTAATGTATACCTTGAACAGGTTGCCCTATTTTTAAAATATTGATATACTTATACCTACCCACCTTTAGCATGAGGATACAAAAGGATATTCACATTATGATATCAGCTCAAGCAAGTATTAATTTTTCAAATACTTAATCACATTTTGTATTTATATAGTCTAACAAAACAGTAATAAATATTGTGTATTAAAATGCAAAAAAAATAAAAATACTTACCTACTTACGTTTTACTTTTAATGTCTCATAACTTATCGTCTTTTAGATTTATTGGATTCAATAAACCTTGTAACACATAAGTATAAGATCCTTTTTTACATGTGCCGACCTGACTTACGAACCACTAGATGATTTAGTCTAGTCACATTTGTTTACTCCACTATATGAATAATTCACTCAGTTGTTCAAGCCAGGTTGGCTTTTTTAAACGCACATTTAGTAGCATGTGTAATAATGAAAATAACTAAAAAATAATAATATATTTAAATCTCATACGAGATAGTTACATGTGTTTCGAACTATTTGGTTCTCATATCAGTACGATGTACTACTGAAAATACACTATTCTTTTACTTTCATGAAATTATCTGACTTTTCGGTTCAATTAAAATATTTATATGTAGAGACATGTATTTTATAAAAATATAGTATAAAAAAGTATAAAACACAAACGTTCATAAAACATAAAAAATAAAAATAATTATAACAATAATAAATTAAAGAAAATGTGAAATTTACTAGGAAATTTATAGATGTGACCAGCAGTACAATTTGCAATACTGATAAATTAAATTTAAAATTCTTTAAAAAAAAATAAATACTCTTATTGTAACAAAAATAAATAACAGAAAAAACAAATAAGAAATTTCCATTTCTCTAAATAAATAAATTTAAACTCTCAACAAAGAAAATAAAAACCAACAGAAATAACAGATAAATAATAATTTAAAAAAAATATATTTCCTTGCGGCCCAACGCATACATGTAAAAATAAATAAGGTGGAAAAAATATGCAAAATATAAATATACAATGTACCTACAAGTGCTTAATAATTTTCATTTTCTTCTGAATTGCATTTTTGCGAGCTTGGTTATGAAAATTACGTGTAATATCATCAAAATATTTATTGATTATTAAAAATAAAGAAGTATTCAATAACTCAGTTTTAATCTGTTGGGAATGGTTTGAACAGGAAAACCAAGAAAATCTATTTTACTTAATACTGGTAACATTTTACTAGTTAAATACTCAATATATCCAAAAGTCTTTAAAATTTCAATTACATTATCATGAATATTAATAACATAAATAACCAAATCCCTCGTAACATATTTAAGGCGTTGTATGTTATCAAATTTTTTAAACATTGTTAAAATATGTTGTGGCTCCAAATTGTCTGTTATTAATGAAGATTTACATTGAATACAATCTGTCAATTTAATTTTTTTAACTAAAAAAACCCACAAACATATGCAACAGCTTGAGTGTCAAACTGATTATCATTAATTCATTTTCAAGTATCTATTTGAATCAGGAAAAAATGCAATTTGAAAAAATGAAAATCTTACCAAGATGTTTTACATTGATATATTAGAGACCACTCAAAAAACCAAGAGGAGGGCTTACCGGCTCTTCAATACCATGCCATAACCTCACATCGCATACTACGTATTTAAAAAAACAAGAAACACGTGGAAACTGCATAAAAACAAAAAACCGTATACAAGGTTGCCAGATGAGATACATGAAAAATCTTATCTTATAAATTTACTATATAAATTCATGTAAAATCGTGATTTTTTAAATCCTAGGTGGTAGACAGCCGCAATAAAATTGATAAGTATTATAGGCATACTATAGACCATAAAGAACCTATCTGGTTCCTTTATGCCATAGATTAAATCTGGTTTCTTCATAAGGCATACAACGAGCGTACGTGCAATCGTGTAATATCCCGTTAAATAGTGAGTTCTGGCAATAGGGAATGGATAAAAATGTTTACTATTTATTACTATTTGACCGCGCCATCTCTGATATTTTAAATATATCAAATAAAAAAACTAAGGAGATATCTTTACCAAATCTTCGCTTCACAAGAGCAATTGTGCCAGACGAACACTCGATGGCGTTGCTGCATATGTTTCCCTTAGTCCCTATTTAATAAAAACGTCTTATTTGTTTAATCTATGAGGCTACCTATTAGGTTCTGATAGGGATATTTTCTTTTATTACTGTCTGTTAAAACTACCTTTTTTAAATTTGCTTTAGTTTCCAGAGGAGTACGAGCAGGTTTAGCATCTCTCATGTTAAATTTATCTAATAATTTAAATATATAATTTTTCTGATTTAACATATTTTTGTTTTCATCAAAACTGACACTCATACCTAAACATTCTTTAATCCTGCCCATATCCTTTATTTTGAACTTAGATTCTAATTCACTCTTTAGAAAAACAGTTTCATTTGTATTATTTGAAAACACAAAGAAATCATCTACAAATAATGCTACTATAGTATATAAATCTTTTAACCTTTTTGTATAAATACATGGTTCATTTGGCGACTGTACATATCCCAAATCACATAATACAGTATGTACTTTCTCATTCCAAGCCCGTGGACTGCTTTAATCCATAGATGGCCTTTTTTAATTTCAAGACTTTATTTTCAGCTACATTTAAGCCCTGAGGTGCTTGCATGTACAAACATTCTTTTAAATCTCCATTTAAGAAAGTGGTCTTTACGTCTAGATGATTTATGTCTAGATTTAATTTAACAGCTAATGCGAACAATAACCTTAAACTAGAAAATCTAATGACAGGTGCAAACGTTTCATCATAGTCTACACCAGGTTGCTGAACAAAACCTTTTGCCACTAATCGAGCACGATACCGAACTTCACCATCACAATTGACTTTCTTTTTAAATACCCACTTACACGGAATTATTGTCGATGAATCATCGGGTAGATCCACTAGATCCCATGCATCGTTCTCGTTAAAACTGGCCAACTCCTCGTCAATAGCCTGCTTCCACATTTTAGCATCTGATTTTGACAAAGCTTCTTCAATGGTAATCGGATCGTCTTCAGGTCCCTCAGGAATTTTGTGAGAAACCATGTACGTCACAAAATCGTCATAACACGTTTTTTTTCTTTATAGGATTTCCTTACATTTTCTTGAACTGGAACATCGTCTAGAACATTTACGTCAGGTATGTAATCGGAGTCTTCTCCCAGGTCACTGTCTGATATTTCGGGTTCGGAATCCGATTCAACAATAAATGCAAGTTCACCCCCCACTGAATCTTGCTTTTCTGATCCCAGCAAATTGTTTTCTACAAATATTTCTGACTTTTCATCAATTTCACCGTTCTTTCTAGTTTCTTCCATAATTATCACATCTCTACTGACCTTAACCTCACTTTTTTCAGAATCATACAATCTATAGCCTTTTGTTTGCTCATCATATCCAATGAATATCATTTCTTTGGACTTTTTATCCCATTTCTGCCTTGAAATTTTTGTACACCATAGCACGGCTGCCAAATATTCTTAGATGTTCTAGGTTAGGTTTCCTTTCGTACCACATTTCAAATGGGGTTTTTCCAATTCCTGAAGCTATAGATCTATTTCTCAAATACATAGCACAATTTACAGCTTCTGCCCAAAATTCGGTTCCTAGATTTGCATCGTACAACATACATCTGCCTTTTTCAACCAAAGTTCTGTTGAGTCTCTCGGACATTCCATTCTGTTCTGGTGTGTAGCTGTTAGTAGTCTGATGTATAATGCCAACTGACTTTAAATAACTTTCGAATTGTTTTGAACAGAACTCACCTCCATTGTCTGAACGTAAATACTTGATCGAAGCATTTTTGTGATTTTCTACCATCGTTTTAAAATTTTTAAAATGTTCGAATACCTCGTCTTTACTTTTTAGGAAATAAACGAAACCCATTCGACTGTAATCATCCACAAAGTTAAAAAAATACTTGGATCCACCAAGTGATTTCTGCTGCATGGGCCCACATAAATCAGTATGTATAACTTCTAATAAAGATGAGGCCCTCTTGCCAACATTCTTGAACGGTAGTCTAAATTGTTTACCTTCACAACATGTGATACAATTTTTTAAGTCGAACTGTGTCTGTCCTTGGCACTGCATTCCTTCAACTGCCCCATTCACCATTTTATTTAAGTATACTGTGTTAATGTGCCCCAACCTCCTATGCCATGTATGTCCTGTCGCTAAAGCCACTACAGGTGCTGCTAGTACAGAAACTTCCTCTGGTATGTTTAACTTGTGCGTGGCTGAATGGACCCAGATTCCGAAGCCAAAAAAAAAAAAAAAAAAAAAAATGTTTAACTTGTAAATACCATCTTGTAGAACAGCTGTCGCAATCAACTCATTCTTGCCGCTGTAGATTTCACATCTGTTGTCCTCAAATTTCATTACGTTACCACTTTTGATTATTTGGCTTACGGATAACAAGTTCGTGGTTAATCCTGGAATACACATAACGTTCTTTACAGTGATGTCCACACACTGACTATCTACAAGTGTTTTAAGCTCTACATCTCCTACACATTTAACAGCAAGTTTTTCATTGTGGGCTACTTTTATTTCTGGTAAATCAGGTCTATTTTTGTTTTTTACCCATTCCTCGTTCGCAGTAAAATGACAACTAGCCCCGAGTCTACATACCAATCTTTACTGCTAAAATTTCCACTCGAAAATACAACATTAAATAAATGTTTGTTTTGCTGTTGCTCACTTATGTTTCTTCTATCACTCGATTGTCTCAATTTTGGACACTGGTTTCGAAAATGTCCTTTTTCTTTGCAATACTGTGTTGCGGGAGCTGTTTAGTTATACCAATAACAATAACAACAACAGTCTAGAAAGTATTACGTTTATTATCATGCAGATTAACAGGTTATCACTTGCAAGTACAGAGTAATATTACACGTGTATCACAGACCGCAGGCCAGCCAACAATGCCTCGGTATCGCTGCCATGCACATGACTGCGCATGTCACATCTCCCCTTTTTCCTTTTAGTCGTATCCCACGTAGTCCTTGAATTTTACTGGGGGCTGTCTCTTCCTCTTGGACATGGTGGCTGCCCCATTCTCTAGTTGCAATGCGCTGGGAGACAGGTCTGTATTTGGTGCCCGGACGACCTCTGGGGATCTTGGCTTTGGGACGGGTGAACCTGATGGCTCCTCTAAGCGTGGCGCCAACGGACCTGGTGAACTATCTAGAACATTGAAATTATTGTTTATGGAGGTTTCTGGGGTTGGAATATGTAGGGTTTGGATGGGATTAACTGGGGGTAGTTTGACTAAGAACTTTCGGTTCCTTCTTATGGTTCCTTGGTTTGATTCTACGTTGTAGGACCGAGGGTGGCCCGTCATTCCTTGTATGGTGCCTTCTCTACCGATATCTTTGATCCACACCATTTCCTGTGTTTGTAATGGCTCCATTTCTTTTACCTTGTGGTGTCTATTATAGTATTTTGCCTGTTTCTCTTTCTCTCCTCTCATCTGGCGATGAATTTCCTTGTGATTGGGCACCTTGGGTTTAAGTTTATATTCTGCCGTTGGTAAAATATCCCTCAAATTTCTCCCCATGAGCAATTGCGCTGGTGTTACTCCGTATATGGTTGGTGTATTCCGGTAAGCCAGTAATCCTAAGTAAACATCATCTTCTTTTTTCACGATATTTTTAAATAGTTTTACCGCTGATTCTGCTAAACCGTTACTCGCTGCGTACCTTGGACTGCTTGTGCAGTGTGTAATTTTCCATTCCTCCAAAAATTTCCTGAATGTATACGACACAAAGTATGTAGCATTGTCTGTTCTTAGGATACTCGGAATCCCCTGAATGAATTTTGTTAAATAATTCACCATTCCTAGAAATCTTCTGACATCATGAACTGACTTCGGAACAGGGTATTCTAACAATGCTTTAATATTTGCGGGATCCGCTTTTATGCCCTCTTTCCCTACTACATGCCCCAGGTGCCTAACTTCCCTCAAGTTAAAGAAACATTTATTAATGTTAAGTTTTATACCTGTATTATTTAATGTTTCCAGCAAATTATTTAAATTCTTGTCGTGTTCTGCTTGGTTTCGTCCTATGACTAAGATGTCATCTGCGTGGACAATTACTCCATCCATCTGTCCTATCATTTTTGACAACACTCGCTGAAAGATTTCCGGTGCAGAAGTGATACCAAACGGAAGCCTCTTATATGCAAATCTTCCGAATGGTGTGATAAATGTGGTGTAACGTCTTGATTCTGGGTTCAGTTCCAACTGCCAAAATCCCGAGCTGCAATCAAGTTTGGAAAATACTTCCGCTCCCAACAGCTTACTTAAAGTTTCCTCCACAGTAGGTAGTTGGAGACGTTCCCTGACCACATACTTGTTCAGCTCTGTATAATCTGTGCACAACCGGATTTTCCCATTGGCCCTTGTTGTTACTACGATTGGCGCACACCATTCTGTTGCTTCTGTCATCTCGTATATGATATCATTCTTGAGCATCTTATTTAACTCCTTTCTCAGCTCTTCTAGGAGGGGAAACGGCACTCTTCTGGGCGTTGTCACTGCATATGGTTTTACATCATCTGAAAATGTAATTTTATACTTATAATTTTTCAGTTTACCCATATCCTTAAATAAATCCTTATATTTATTAACGATATTTTCGTTATAATCAACTGGCAGCTGTACATCATTATCTCGATTTATTGCGGGAATATTTCTGACTTTTTAGTACAAATTTTTCAAATTTTACTAAATCTAGTTTCCTTAACGCCGGCCTGCCCAGCAAATTATCCCTTGAATTTACGACAAATGCTTTAATTTTTATTTCAACCCCACCCTTTTTAACCGGAAGCTCAACTACTCCCATGACTTTAAGTGCATGCCCTTGGCCTTTTCCTAGCCCTACCAGTTTTACTTTAGTCTTAATTAGCTTCAGCCTGTCCCCTATTTTCTTATAGGTTGGTACTGAAATGACTGTTTCATCAGCCCCAGTATCAATTTTAAAATTGACGCTTTCATTAGCTACCATTAATTCAATCGACCATGGTTCCTCCGAACTCTGGTTACCCTTTTTATTAATATCATTAATACAGATAGATCCTACCTCTAACTCCAGTTCCTCACAACTTGAGTCCTCCTCGGTTTCATGAACCTCTCTTATTCGTCTCTGTGTTCTACAACATCTTCCGTAGTGACCTATCTTCTGGCATTTATAGCACTTGACTTTAACTGCGGGACATTTGGATATTGGGTGATTATGTTTTCTTGCACACCTTGGACATCCTAGATCCTTTCTTGAATTTTTTCCTTCTTCTCTTGTCCCTTTTTTCCATTTATTCCTACTTTCTTTTCCTGCCTTATGATGTACCTGCTCTATATTGATTGTGGCTTCCTGCCTAATGGCTTTATTTTGTTTTTTCACTGTTTCGGCCTGTTGTACTCTCTGTATTGCTTTTTGCTTTGTTAATTCCTCGTCCATTTGGAGCCTTTCTGAAAGATCTCGATCCTTAATTCCAACGACTAACCTATCCCTTATCAGTTCTTCACTAAGTTCACCATACTTGCAGTTTCGCACCAATTTCAATAGTTCTGTTATGTATTCCTCAGCTGTCTCTCCTTCTCTTTGATCTCTTTGGTTAAATTTTGCTCGCTCGTATATGACATTTGTTTTCTTTGTATAAATACTATCAAAAAATGCTTTCAGATCGTCATAGGTTGGGAAATCTTCTTATTTCCTGTTCGAATTATAGAATATTTTGTCGACTTCATTGCCCATTTGTAGTAGTAATTGGTTTATCTGCTGACTGGGATAACTGATTTAATTTTGTTGCACTTCTATATCTTTCATAACCTCTTATCCAGAAATTCCATTCGTTCTGGTTGAAACTAAATTTCTCGTAAGCTGGCAATAATAAATTTTGCTCTTTTTGCTGCAACATTTGTTTAATTTCCCTAACTTGTTTCTCTAGCTCGATATTTCTGCTTTGAAGTTCCTGCATTGACATTTTCGATCTTTTTTATTTTTTTTTTTGACAGCTGCTCTCGTATATACTATGAAGTTGGTTACAAACCACAGAATTATAAACTCCAAGCGTATTGGTAATAATATTCGACTATTTGTTTTATGGTCGAAGGTTAATAATGCCGATACTCTTCGTCAAAATTCGTAAAGTTCTACTGGCAATTTTAACTTTTTTTTCTTGACACAAAAAAAATAGATTGTTCTGGATTTTTCCTTACTTTTGATCTTTTTACCTGTCTGCTTTTCCTGTTTTCCAGACTTCACTCTCTTCAATATACAGTTCCGGTTTCTATCGTTTTGTATTTATTCGTCCACGCACACCACGTGCGTTTCATCGAATTTCTTTCACTTTCACGTTTCCGCTTTTCAGTTTACACCTGACACCATGTGTTGCGGGAGCTGTTTAGTTATACCAATAACAATAACAACAACAGTCTAGAAAGTATTACGTTTATTATCATGCAGATTAACAGGTTATCACTTGCAAGTACAGAGTAATATTACACGTGTATCACAGACCGCAGGCCAGCCAACAATGCCTCGGTATCGCTGCCATGTACATGACTGCGCATGTCACAAATACCAACATGTTAAACTTTTATCTGGGTCTGGATACTTTTGATTGTTTGTTTTGGTTCTGTCAAAAACACCTCTGTCAAATTTCTTGTGTGCTGTTCTCTGGTTCCACTCCCTTGAACTATTTCGATTGACTGCAAGCGCCATCCCTTTGCCACTAGCTTCACTATCCATGTCAAGCAATTTCATCTTGATGGAATCTGCAGTTATCTTCTGCCCACTATTTTCAATCGCCATAACCATCGGTTGGTATTTTTCCGTTAAACCGGCTAGCATAATAGACGCCAAAAGTTCATCACCTATGTCCAAGCCCGTACCACTAAGCTTTTGTCCAATTTCCACAATCTGATTTACATAATTCGTTATAGAATCATACTCCTCTAGCCGAGTAGACATTAGTTTACGCAGCCAACTAATTTTACGCGTTTGCCCGGAATCGTCAAAAAGACTTTTTTAACTTCTGCCACAAATCCACGGTCGTACTTGCCGTTTTAATATGTACGTACAAAGATGAGTCTATCATTAAAATAATTTTTGCCTTGGCTTTTGCATCTTGATCGGTGACCACTTCTCTGATGCACTTGGATAAGCCTTCAAGTAAAGGAAATTCTCTACAGCAAAAGACCATTCAGCGAAATTTTCGCGGCCCTTTAGTCTCGGCACATTAACTGCATAATTCGATGCCATATTTACTTTTTCAACAACTCACTAACGATCACGAACAGTGTATCTCTATTTTAACTTCGGTACCTACGTGTCCACGTCTGGGCCCATAACCTGTTATAATAAAACGCTGTTTTCTCTTCGAAGGTTGTGAACGAACTTACTTTATTAACTACATGTTAACACTAGATGGCAACGATGGTGCCAACCTTAAAATATTTGGTACAAAAGTTACTAGGTGCATCAAATTTCAACAAATGTACCACATAAACTCTCAGACTATATCGTAAATATTGATTAAAAGCAGCAGCTTTACTGCAAAATTTGAAATGTTAGAATAGAAGAAGAGAGGTCTAGAAATTATTTATATTTAAGATTTTAATTATTATGATTATTCTAGTATTGTTCAGTAGTATAGACTAATAAGTATCCTTCAAAAATTATATATAATTACTTGGAAACAAGATTGTTTAAATAATTGTCGTCAAGATTCTTTTTTACAAAAAATACTAAGCATTAGAGAATAAACGTTGAATAATAATGTTATAGGCAAAAATGCTTTAAATTAGAAATATAATCGTACCATGTTGTAATGTTTGTATCTTACTGTAATGTGAAATTGTTTTGTTTAAATTAGGTTTCCAAATAAGGGTGGAAGTGTGATAGTGAGTGGCAACACTGCCCGGAACCTGACACAAGGAACACGCATGCACCTACAGAGGCTGAGGAAAAACGGCAGTTTGACTAGGGACGACATGCGAGCTGCATGCAAGACGTAGGGAGAACAAAACCATCAATAAACTTATATATTATTATGTTAAATACGAGTACAACAAGCTCTGTGTTATTTATAACTACATAAATAGAATCTGTGATAACTAACAACAAAGTGTTTCCTTCATCAGAGCAGTATATTACACTTAACTTGCCTCGCGTAAATATCCGTTTTGAGCGTAGGAGGTACGATTTATTTTTGCGTATATATCAGGCTTGAGCGGTGAAAGGGTTAAATATCAGAGATGACTAAAATGACATCTTACAATTAAAATTTGATTTATATTCTCTTATATTTGAAACTATTCAATTTAATTTAATTTTTAAATTCCTTAAACCTACCGCGTAATGCCGGGTCAGTGACTGGTACATAAGGTTATAATAAAACCTGTTATAATAAAACAGGTTATAAGCAGATAACAAGAGATGCGACTAATACAAATAGAGTAAGCTGAAGGGAGATAATCATTCCCGAAGCTATCAACTCATGATCCGATTTGTTAAACGTACTATGCGTTACACAGTCTGCGACTGCGTGGTAGTTCGTAGTTTGGCAGCTTTGGCACTACTCTCGTCATACTGCAGACATTTTGCATTTTGCAACGCTGCAACTCAATTTCAAGTTTGTGAGATTGTACTTCACTAATTCTTGATTTAATAATATAATTATTTCCTGTGATTTATTCTGTGCGTGTTGGATGTGGATTATCGATATTTGGGAAATAGGTAAGTGTGCTATATTTATATTTCGGCTTTTTAAGGTTAACCAATAATTATCTGCTAATTTATAAAAATGTTGGCAAAATATTTATTGTTTATTTTGGTACTTATTATGTTATTGTATAATTTAAAAGAGTTAGCAGTAGCATATATCTGGCTCTGCTAGTTCAGCAAGCCACCCAACATTTTGTGAGGTTTTCTTAGAGAGCTTTAAAATACATAATGAAAAATATTTTGTAATTAAAACAGATTTAAAATTTCTACATGTCTTTCAAGGCACTGGCAAAATTTTAGTAATTTTTATATAAGAATTCACAAAATGATGCATATAAAATTTGATAGGTCCCTCCTTTATACGTGTTGTTATACGTATATAATCAAGTGATTAATAGATCTAAACCTTTTTTCTCTGTTTAGCTTATATTGCTAGTATTTTTGTTTTTTAGGAGTTGGTATGATGTTTTTACTTTATAGGTTGGTATCTATATGTATAACAAAATAGAGTGTCACATTTTATATTTTTGGTGTTCGGCATTTTTATATTCTAACAAGTAAAAATAAAGGATATGAAAAGTGATTATTGATTTCAATAATAACAACAGGTTATGGGCCCAGGCAAGGAAGCGCTTGTACTGTGAATAAAGAAATAAAAGACAAAGTGTATAAGTAAAGTTTTTTGTGGTGACGTAAAAAGAAAGAAAAAGTAAAAGATGGATACTGAAAGTTTAAAGTTCGCTTTTTTCAAAACTGAATAATAACAATTATCAAATTTGGAAGTTTCGTATTAGAATGATCCTAATTCGTGAAGGGAATTGGTCAGTTATTGAGGAACTCTCACCGGATGAAACCACTGACGAATGGAAGCGTAAAAATGAAAAAGCGCAAGCCACAATTTCGCTAAGCATTGAGGATGACCAAATAATACATGTTTGTAAGTGTAAAACTGCTCGGGAAATGTGGAATGAATTACAAAAAGTGCATGAACGAAGCAATCTTAGTAATAAACTTTATTTACTGAGAAAATTGTATCAATCAAAGCTTGAGGATAAATGCATGTCCGAATACATTAAAGATACACTGGAATTAGTGGAAAAGTTAAGGGGTCTAGGCAAAATCATAAAAGATTTTCATGTTGCAGCGTTATTGCTAGGAGGTTTACCAAATAGTTACTCAACATTGGTTACAGCTCTAGATGCTAGACCTGATGATTAATTGTCATTGGAATATGTAAAGGGAAAGCTCATGGATGAATATAAAAGAAAAGAGGAACAGTCTCCAGAGGAAGTCGCGTTAAATACAAATAGGTTCAAGGAAAATTCAAGGAAAGGTAAAGAAATGCGAGAGTGTTACTACTGTCATAGAAGAGGACATTTCAAAAAGGATTGTTATTTCTACAAGAAGGATGAAAAGAAGAAGGAAAGTCAACAAGCCAAGACAGCTGTTGAGGAAGGCGAGTCGGAACAATACTCAGTTTTTTGTTTTAATGCTACAGGAGACAGTGAAGAGAAGAAAAATCCAGAATGGTTTATAGATTTTGGGGCAACGAGCCATATGTCAAATGACCCAAATTGTTTTATAAATCTAAAATTTGTAGTCTGACAAAATAATGGTGGCAAATGGACAGTATATGCAAATTAAAGGAAAAGGGGACGTATTAATAAAAACTGAAGTGGCAGGTAAAGCAGGAAATTTAAAATTTACAGATGTATTGTATGTGCCTGAACTAGAAAATAATTTGTTATCTGTATCAAAAATAACAAAGGCAGGCTACGAAATAAGTTTTGATGAAATCAATTGTAATATTAAAAAAAATAATTTCCTTGTAGTGACTGCAAAGTATAAAATGGTCTGTATAATATTAATACATTTTCTGAGACAGTGAATCTCGTAAAAACATGTGAAAAAAATAGACAGTTGCATACATATTTGGCATAGGCGACTTGGCCACAGAAGTCCTGAAGTTATAAAGAATTTAGCAGCAAAAAATCTAGCTACCGGTATAGAAATTAATAATTGTAAAGATGTTAAACAATGTGTTTCCTGTGTAGAGGGTAAATTAACAAAAAAGCCATTTCCTCCAATATCAGAAACAAAATCTAGACAAATTCTTGATTTAATACATAGTGATTTATGTGGGCCTATGAAAACTGCTACTGTTGGGAATAAAAAATACTTTTTAACATTTACTGATGACTACTCTAGATATACCATGATTTATTTACTTAGTTCTAAAGATGAAGTTTTCGTTAAATTAAAGGAATTTATTGCTGAGGTAAAAAATAATTTTGGCAGATATCCTAAAATTCTCAGAACCGATAATGGAGGTGAATATAGAGGGGAAGCTGTTCAAAGTTTGCTTAAAAAATTTGGCATAAAATTTCAATCTACCGTACCTTATTGTCCAGAACAGAATGGTGTCGCTGAGCGAAAAAACAGAACCATAATGGAGTCAGCAAGATGTATGCTGTTAGATGCGAAGTTACCATATAAATACTGGGGTGAAGCGGTTGTAACTGCAAATTATATTTCAAATAGGTTGCCTACCAGGTCTAAAAACAAAACCTCTTACGAATTATGTTTAGGTGAAAAACCTGATTTGTCACACATAATAACTTTCGGCAGTCAAGCGTTCATATATGTACCAAAAGAAAAAAGGTCAAAATTAAAAAAGAAAGCTAAAGAAGGAATAATGATGGGCTATAGTGAAACAAGTAAAGCGTATAGAATTTTAGATCCAGAAACAGATAAAATAATGATGTCGAACAGTAAAGTTTAATGAATTTCTGAACCAACCATTTCAGAATATTTATAGCTGTCAATCAGAAAGAAAATCGGAAATTACTGTTAGTCCGGGAATAAAGGCAGATGAAATAAAAAGAGGCTTTAAAAGAAACAAAAAATGAAAGTGAAGAAATAATACAAGAAAACTATTCAGATACTACTGAAGATGAAGAATTATTAGATGAAGCCAGTTTTAAAGAAAAAGATCAAGAAGTAATGACAAGATCAGGAATAATTTGTAAGAAAAAACAATTTGAAGACTATATTACATATAATGTTTTTAGTGATGAAGGTTTAAACAATTTTGAAACATATGATCCAAAAAGTGTAAGTGAAGCCATGATGAGATCCGACAAAAAGGAATGGAAGAAAGCAATGGAGAAAGAATACCAGTCATTGATAGACAACGAAACCTGGTTTTTAGTGAATCGTCCATCAAATAAAACAGTAGTGCAAAATAAGTGGGTGTTTAGGCCTCTAATGGTGAAGTGCGTTATAAAGCACGATTATTTGCAAAAGGTTATACTCAACGATCTGGTGTTGATTATCTTGAAACTTTTCGCCAGTAGTTCGTAATTCTACAATAAGAATGCTATTTGCTTTGTCAGTAGAGTTAAAATTAGATATTGACCATTTAGATGTAGAAACTGCATTTCTCAATGGAGAAATTGATCAAGAAATTTATATGATACAACCAGAAGGTTTTATATCTAAAGAAGATGAAGATAAAGTATGTTTGCTTAGAAAGGCAATATATGGCTTAAAGCAGTCATCAAGAATTTGGAATCAAAAAAATTAAAGAAATTTTGTTAAAATTAAGTTTTAAACAGTCTGAATATGAGCCATGTATTTTCTTTAAAAAAAGCGAAAAATCTATTATAATTATTGCATTGTATGTGGATGATTTTTTTAATTTGTTCAAATTGCTCGATTTTAAAAACTAATCTTAAAAAAAGAATTGTCACTACAGTTTAAAGTAAAAGATTTAGGTCCAGTAAAGTATTTTCTAGGTTTGCATATTGCATTTGATAAAGAAAATCATTTAATTAAAGTTAATCAGAAAGATTATATTTTAGAGCTACTTAAAAAATTTTAGTTAGAGGATGCAAAAACTGTTTTAACTCCTATTGAAGTGGGTTTAAAATTAAAACCAAATGTTAATGATAAACAAAACTTACCATATCAAAATTTAATTGGTTCATTAATGTATTTAGCTGTACATACAAGACCTGATATTTGCTATAGTGTAAGTTATTTGAGCCAATTCAACACTACTTTTAATTTTGAGCATTGGAAACATGCGAGAAGAATATTGAAATACTTAAAGGGGACCATTGACAAAAGTTTAATTTTTAGAAAATCTGATATAAATATTTTTGGTTATGTTGATGCAGATTTTTCAAATGACATAAATGATAGAAAATCTTACTCGGGATATGTTTTTAAAATGAGCAATACGGCAGTATCTTGGGAATCAAAGAAACAGTCTTGTGTTACACTTTCCAGCACTGAGGCAGAATATGTAGCCATAACTGAGGCAAGTAAAGAAGCTGTTTTTATTGTTGGTTTTCTTGGTGAGTTTTTAGAGCAAAATGAACCGTTAATTCTTTTCAATGATAGTCAGAGTGCACAAAAACTTATAAGAAACCCAGTATATCATAGTAGAACTAAGCACATCGATACAAAATATCATTATATTAGGGAAATTGTTGAAAAAGGTATAATTGTAATCGATTATGTTCCGACTGATAAAATGATAGCTGATGTACTAACGAAAGGTCTGCATAGTCCAAAGCACAACTTCTGTATTAAAAATTTAGGTATTGATTAATCACTGGATTAAGGGGAAGTGTTGTTATACGTATATAATCAAGTGATTAATAGATCTAAACCTTTTTTCTCTGTTTAGCTTATATTGCTAGTATTTTTGTTTTTTAGGAGTTGGTATGATGTTTTTACTTTATAGGTTGGTATCTATATGTATAACAAAATAGAGTGTCACGTTTTATATTTTTGGTGTTCGGCATTTTTATATTCTAACAAGTAAAAATAAAGGATATTAAAAGTGATTATTGATTTTAATAATAACAACAATATGTTCCTTTATTGCAAACGTAAACAGGTAGAATGTCTGAAAATTAAATTAAAGAGTTGATGGAAAACCTGGAAAAGTGAGGGATTTTAATGGCTCTCCAAGAATCCGAACCCTGTTACAGATATTCTTATTTATTTAATTTTTTGTTTGTTTTTAGGTTGCTTATTAGGCGGATCAAGTTACAAGGAATGTGAATGTGAATTTTATGTAAAATTTTAAAAAAATAATGTTGCCGAATTGTACAGCCTCCATGGCCATAAATGCAAAAAGGTTTTTGTTACTACAAAACTTTTTCAAGTAATTACTGGTAGGCAATACTTCATTTGTTTAAGAATCGTTTGCCATTAAAGTAATGATTTTGTGTGTGTTGTACACGTTCTAATTTTTAAAATAGGTAAAATGATATAATAAAATAGTTCAGATTGCTATTAAGTTTAATTGCTACTACTAGTCAAATAACACCTAGGCTGATTTGTTGTAAATTTTGCAAAGAAACAGTTTTCTCTTGGCTGTTTATAAAATTAGTTGCTTCGGCAATAAATTAGATTTTTTGTCTTAAATTTACTTAAGAAAATTTCCTTTTCAGAGTCTGTAAAGTTATCAGATTTTGCAGCGACTAGAAAAGAAATAGAACTTTGTACTGCGGTGTGGCTGACTAAGGCTTCTGAAAGACAGAAAAGAAAACAAGAATGAGGAAAATGTACCAGAGTAAAATAGATACATATATATTTATACATATACTTACTTGATGGAAATAAACTAAATTTATGCAACTATTTTTTGTTATTGCAGATACTAAAAAAAATTGATGACCGATTTAAACATTATTAAAAGGTAGAATGAATAATACAGTTAAGCACAGAAACTGCATTATTATTAATTGTCCTGAACTCGTCTCTCATATTGTGCAATTATCGGGCAAAAAAAGATAATCTTAAATAATAAATCATATAGTTTTAAATTGGTTATCAATCTTAAGTTCAAAAATTAGATTGGGGATATCTAAATTGAATTATGAATTATTCTGGATATGAATTCGGAAATAAGAATAATACAGGATTATACCCACAATATTCGTGAAAGAGTGAAGGATAACCTAAGAATATTCTATCGGGCAAAAAATATTAAGAGAATATTTTAAAAATATTCTCAGGATAACTTGAATATTCCTGTAATATAGATTTTAGATGATCCCAGAATATCTATAGACTGTGCCATTTGCATGAAAAAGAATATTCTTGTAATATCTGGAATATTTAAAACTTATTTTAAGAATAATCGAATCTTCCAAAAGTATATTCAGTGATTATTCCAGGAATAAGATTGTGCTATCTGGGTAGTGGGCTGATCTGGATCGAAATGTGCAAAAACTATGTCTTCTGCGATTAATTTTTTTTATTGACAAAGCTTTGTTGACAATTTCTATCCCAACTAAAATTACAGTTTTTGTTTAACAGGTCATAAATAGGTTTCAATATTGTTGATAATTTGGGTACAAATTTACCATACCAAGAAATGATCTTACCTCAGTTAGGTTTTTTCGGCTCCGGTGCTTCCCCTATGGCTCTCACCTTTTCCTTCGTTTTTCTTAAACCATTTCTACTTATGCTGTATCCCAAATATTCAATTTCATCTTGGAAGAATCTGCATTTTTCTACTTTAAGTGTTAGACCTGCTTCTCTGAATTTTTGCAGTACTTCTGTTAATGTTTCTACATGTTCTTTTCTGGTAGGACCTGTTATTAATACATCATCCTGGAAACAAACTACGTTATTTATACCTTGCAATAAATTTTCTAAGTGCTTCTATTATGTATCACATAATTACGGTTTTATAAGAATTATGATTACATTGTAACGAAATTGCAGGCCATTTCATTCCAGTTTGTTGTGTTCCACGATGAATTAAGTTTCTGCCAGTCTAGTCGAGATGGCGTCACTGATTTCTACTGGAACAGTTGGTTTTGCAGATTTTTGCACTAAATATCTATCTATCTTTATTGCTCATACTCTACTCTCAAATGTCTGTCTCTTTCCAAACTATAACCGAGTTTAGGTGAGAGAACAGAACGGAGCTTCTTTCTTCTTACTAGTGTAGCGTTCAGATGAAAACCATGTCTAATTCTGCGGTCTGGTAAGATTTATATGGTTTCTGGTATTATCTTGTGATTTTATGTTCATCATTATTTAAAAAGTTGCTATATTGATTTAAAGTATCTTTTAGGTAATTTTCATAACATTGTACCGTAATTATCTTAATTTACGCCTTGGGCGAATTTGCTTTTCGGTGATCCGTTCACCTTGGTTGTTCTTTGGAACAGCCATCATTAATATTGATTAGTATCGATTTATCGTGCCTTGTTGGCAATTTATCTAATATCCCTCTGATATTGTAATAAGTTCGTGTGCTAATTTAAAGTAACTTTCGGTTATTGTAAATTTTAGATTTACTCGGCAACGGATGTCGCCATTTTGTATCGTAGTTAGTTGTTTTCTGTCTTTGTCTGTTGATGTTTAGGTCACTTAGCTACGTTGGTAGCACTCGGAAAGTGGTGACTGGTGACATTTGGAGATTGGTACACCTTGTTGGACCAAACCTATTTGTTTATAACCTTTCTTTGTGAAAATTATCTAAGGTGGTGCATTTGTTTTGTGGTGGATTATTTTATACCAGTGCATATATTTATCAACCAGACCTCAGTAACGTAAGGTTTTTCTAAATTTAAAATATCGAATGCTTACTTAAACGTTTACTTAGTATTTAGTTAGGAACACTGCTCTAGTGGAGCTTTGCCTAGTTCTCTGGCAAAGATACCTGTTATCTGACAATTGATTAAGTTTTGCTTATCTACAGTAAACATAGTCAAGTTATATATCTTTATTTGACTTTATTTGCAATTCATTATTCCCTCTCTCCGAGGAACTAATAAATAATTTAATTTAACGTTGCCTTCAAGTTGAAAACTATCATATTGTTTTATATTTAGCAAATATTTATTTACGTTATCTTTCTAGTTGTCTGTCTGTATACAGACATTCTAAATTCTATTTTCTTGAAGATTAACTTCTTTTAGTAAAAAAATATCTTAACATATAGGGAATACCTATTTCACTTTGTTTATTATCGTAGCTACCCTAGTTTATTTGTTGGACTAGTATTTTTTCTATTTAACGTAACTTTTATTGATACTTAAGTTAGTTGAAGTCTTCAACTTCCTAAAATATTGTAGGATACCGATCCTAGTTTGTTTAGTTTGCAATTTACTCTGTAAATTTGTGTTAACTCATATTTTGTCTACGTAGCTGGACAATTCAAACGTCACAGCCTTTAACTTTGTTTTGCCTATAATACTGATCTCATAAAACTCTCCCCTTTTTATGTTAATACCTGGACCAAGAGAAGAGGATAACTGGTGGATCGAACTGATCATTCTATACAGGATGGAGCAGGAAAACGACATTTTATACAACTGGCATTTTTTCTCAAGGGTAACTGCAGTACTGACAGTGGTGAGTCAAATTGACACCGAACCCATTAAGAGCTTAGCCGTTGGTGGATTCTTCGCTGGACTAACCCCTTGGAAGTTACGTAAGATCTTCTTCCCCAGTAAAAGTTTTTTATTTGGTCAGAAGAAATTTGTAAGAGATCAGATTCTTTCTCTTTCACTAATATCATTTCTCTGTGTGGTTAGTTGTTGGTCTTCCACCACAAGTAAATTTTTTTGACTTGTAAATATTGTACATATACTAGTCTTGATATAAAATAATATCTTTTTATTCAAGTTCCTTACCAACCGAATTCAAGTTTTAACGTTATCTTTACCTTTTAAAGTAAAATTTTAATTATTTGGTACTTGCAAAAGTCCTGGCGCCCAGCCTTGATTTTGGTGATAACTCAAATCAATCTAAGCCCTTATTCACTACCTGCTCACTGAGCTACCGGTTAATAAGTACAACCCCCAGCTTTTTGTGTTATTGCAACATTCAGATTATAGAATAGGTAACAAATATTATTTTAGTTTTATTTTTACTACTATTGGTTATAAGTTGATAATTTTAATCAAATAAGATTTCCTCAAATTATTTGCATTTTATCCTATTTGTATGAAACACAAAAGTTTAATATGCATGGAAGTATATATAATGTCCGAGATTACACCGGTAAATTGTACGTTTCTACTGCAAAAAATTGGACGATTTGACTAAAAAAATACATCCCAGCAGAGCTACAGCCTCTCAAATTTTAGGGTTAAAAATTAAAAATAGGTTAAAAGTGTTTAGTATCAATGGGAAATTTTGACAGTTTGTCGCATAAAAACGCAAGAATATAACAACCTAAAAATTAAAAAATTGCTAATGACCTAATATAAAAATGTATTTTACATTACTTGGTTTTTGATATTTAAATAAGATGTAAATTTTTAAAATATCAAAGAATTATAATAATAGTAATAATAAAAAAAAGTATTTAAATGGTGAAGACTAGCCTTTGCTACTCAACTTAACCTTAATATCATATTACATAATACTTAAATATGTAGTAGCTGCCAGTATTTTTCTAAACTTTTGTTTTGTAAAATGGTTGGGTAGTGGTAAAAAAAATAGATTTCATATGGTCGACGGTTCGACTTTATTTAAAGACATCCCCAGGACGCGCACTATAAAAAATACATAAAATTATAAAATCACGTGTTAAACAAGTACATAAAATATATATGTATAAATAAAACTCTAGATGTATATAAATAATAAATATCAAATATACATGTATACACATTAAAAGACTAGTAATAAATAAGTATGGAATTGAATAAAAGTTAATGTACAAATAAAAATTATATATACTAATTATTAGATACAGTTAATTTAGGTTTTCCTTGTAAACATTAATAATTTTAAAACACATAAACAAGGTATAAATAATTGAAGAGTGGAAGTACCAAACGCAAGTACCAAAATCTAAATTTTCCGGGTAATTGCTTAAAAACGTTGTAAATGCCGTCGCCAATATCTCCACAGAGGTTCTAAGTGGCATATAATTTTTAAGCTTACGTAAAATAAAATAAGATGGCGCTAGGTATTATAGTCCAGCAGGTTTTTTTTTAGAATGCCAATTGATTTCTTTAATCACGTTCAAAGTAAATGTACGTTTCTTAGTTTGTGCGTGTTTATTGCGCTAAATTTACAGTGTAAACATGGAAACTGATCAAGAAAAGAATAGAGGAAGGTTTAAAGAACAACAAAGAAAGAAAAGGCACGCTGGAAAGGCATATCTTAATTGAAATAAGACTAAAATTGGTCCGAAAAATCCACCGAATCAACAGGTAAGAAATTTTAGGTTATGGCGGGAGTGTATAGTAATTAGTTAATTAGGGAGCTTATACAAACATTTCCTTACGGCCGTCTGCACCGTTCTCGTTAAAGGTGGCTTAGTGCTAAACTCTACTTTAATGTAATATTTCGTCTGCACCGCTACTTAAAACCTGGCTTTAATTCTTAAAGCTTCCTTTAATTTAAGCCTCTGATTTTGTAGGCTTAAAGTAATCTCAACTTTAAGCGACAATGCACGCATGCTCATGGCCCCAACTGAATCCTAACCTGAAAAGCATATTTTCAATTTTCATTAAGGATTCTCATTTCTATAATAAATACGATGGAAGAGTACGATTATTTTGACGATGAAGACTACTTGGAAAATGATTTGGAAATTTTGGATGTTGTGGAATATGGATTTCCAAGAAGGATATATGAAAGGTCAGACTACTTTCATGATATGGATAACCTACAATTTTTTCAAAGGTTTCGTCTAACGAAGCCCACTGTTTTGAATATTTTAGCGGAAATAGAAGATGTCCTGGAATTCCCAAATGATCTGTAAGTTTTATTCGAGTATAACTGTACACACAACTATACATATATATACATATTTTTTCAGGAACAATAGCGTATCACCAATTAACCAATTGTTAACATGTTTAAGATTTTATGCTAGCGCTGGGCATTTATCAAGTATTGCTGATTTTATAGGAATGCATGGTACAACTGTGTCTAGGATAGTAAACAGGGTTTCGACAGCTATTGCACAGTTAGCACCGCGGTACATTAAAATGCCTGAAAATGATGATGTGGTAAAGACTCAAAATGATTTTTTTTAATATAGTCTCCTTTCCTCGAGTGCTAGGGTGCATTGATTGTACCCACATTCGCATACAGTCTCCAGGTATGTCATATATATATATCTGTATTTTTTTTTATCAGAATTTTGTAACAAAATAGCAGTCAGATGAAATTAGTAACAATGTGGAATTTTTGCAACTAATCAAAATTAAACATTTTACAGGAGGTGAAGATCCAGAGGTATTCAGGAATAGAAAAGCTTATTTCTCCATTAATACACAGGTTGTTGGTGACAGCACACTGAAAATAATGGATATTGTAGCGAGATGGCCAGGGTCAACGCATGATTCGACTATTTTAGGAAATAGTAGAATAAGAGCACGGTTCAAGCGGAGAATTTCCTAATAGTATTTTGCTAGGTAATATTATGAGTTTAAAATGTGTTAATTTTCCTACATTTAAAAATGTTTTCTCTTTTAATATAGGTGACAGTGGTTATAGCTTAAAGCCTTATTTATTGACGCCTCTACCTAATCCAATCACAAGAGCTGAACAATTGTATAATGAGTCCCACATAAGAACACGAAATTCAATTGAGCGACTTTTTGGGACATGGAAGAGACGCTTATGGTTTACGAGTCAATATCGAAACAGTTAAAATGATTATAGTAGCAACAGCAGTACTTCATAATATAGCAGTGGATGCAAATGAACCACCACCTCCTGATGATTTGAATTTGGAAAATATCAATTACCTTATTGCTGTAGGTCAAATTGGAGATATTTTAAATGTAAATGAGGAACTGGATAATGTTGCAAGTACAAGAGATGAATTGATTAATAATTATTTTAATAATTTACAGTAAATTTATATTTGTAAATGCTCAAATAATATGTTCTTTACGTTGGCAAAGGCATTGTGTTGATATTTTTAGTACCTAATAAATTACTCTAGCAAATTCTTTTTTACTTTTGCATATCGTATTACAGGATGGGATAAAATAATACACGACTAGATCGAACTATAAATTTAACCAATATATTATAGGAATAATGTAAGAGTAAGAAATATTTTCTGTTATAACTGAACATTGAAACAGAACAAAGAATTTTAGATACCTTACAAGTTTTTATTATGTACACTGATCTTATAATTCTAAAGTTAATCAATCGGCATTCTCGCCTAACTGCTTTTTCTTCAATAAAATGTCAATTTTAAAATTTCCATTCTTAATTCGTGTTCTGCTTTGTGACACTCGACCAATTCCAACTTTTTGTTTATAAGGGTCTCATATTTCTCCCCCAAGGAAGACGACGTAAGTGTTTTTACAGTTCTTGTCGGTCTCCGACGTGATAGATTCAACCCTATTTTTGCTGGAGTTTTATTCTAAAATTTATATACACCAATATAAGTATACACTGTAGTTAGGATATAAGTATAATAAAACGTATACCTCTTGGATATTTCTCTGTAAGGATGGTGTTAAAGGTTTCTTTAAATTAGAAGTCTTATAATTCCCCCAATCTGTGGAATCTGTTTCCCTGTCATTTCCTTCCTTCACAAAATCTTTTGGTTTCTGTAAATGTCTGATTAGTTAACACATGTACCTACATCTTCAATTTTACCCCACGCAAAAACAAAGCTAGAAGATGCAAGGAAGAATGAATACATATTAGACAAAGCATTAATAAAAAACAAATAGTAGTAGCGTTTAATAATTATATTTACTTCTACATTTTGGCGAGCACCTCCTAGCTATGACTTGGTTACAACTTTACCTTATAGTTTATTCTATTAACTGGTACTGCTTCACTCATATGCAAGTCTTCGTCTATTTCATATATGAATTCAATGTTTTCAGAGGCCATAACAAGCTAAACAATAAAAGAAATTACTTGAAATGTATTTATGTATGACCATGTTTGATTGACATACATGATTCTCCTCGTCACAGTCTAC
The DNA here is from genome assembly GCA_029963845.1 of Rhamnusium bicolor. Classification (NCBI taxonomy): domain Eukaryota; kingdom Metazoa; phylum Arthropoda; class Insecta; order Coleoptera; family Cerambycidae; genus Rhamnusium; species Rhamnusium bicolor. Next base: position 276,655 of record JANEYF010004815.1, on the reverse strand, counting down.
CTGAGTCGAACTGGAATTTGCGCAAGTAGTATTTTCTACTACCATGTCACTATCATATGTGTTAGATAGGCCATATACAGTTTTATCATTAATAATGGATAGGAGTAAGTCATTTGTGTTGTCATCTTTAATTTTAGGAACTGCTCCTCCTCAAATAAGATAAATCTGCTTTCTCTCTTCTCCAATTCTTTTCCTCACGACCTTCTTTTGATTTTCATAATATTTTTTCAGGGATTCTACGGATCGGTGACACAAATTCGGCGCACCAGAGTTAAATTCGTTTGCTATTTTCACCCAAGTATTATTTTTATCACCAATAGATACAGCATCTGTTTTCTTATTTTCTATAATAGTTTTATATTTATTTACTATGCTTAAAAGGTGCTGTTTTTCCAGGGCTGTATAATTTTGAGACCTTGTACGCCCTTTACTTTCCATTTCAATATATTTTTCACTTTCGAATGATTTAATAAATTTAATTTGCTATTTCAGGTTACAGGTTATTTTAGCAAACATCACTGAACTGTGAACCTCCTCACTAACATAAAGTCGTAAAATTCCCCAAATCTGCACTTAAATTGCAGCGTTGCCACATTAATTCTACGCTTAGCTAATTGTCCTTAAATTTTGAACGGTGCAACGGCTCAAAGATTAAACGTTTCTTAAAGATTTAGCGGTCCTTAGTTATTCCTAGCTTAAATACAAAACGGTGCAGACGGCCGTTATTAATAACGCAAGTGGGATACAATGATTCTTACTGTAGTGTATTTAGATGTTTAGGTTGGCAGCAGTTTTATGTTGTTCCTATGATCTCTGATGTATGTAAAAGTGTGCTGTATAAAATAACAATATATCTGTTATTATTCCAACAATCTGGTGCTTTATTTAGAAAATATAACATATTTGGCGACGAGGATATTGGGGTTAAAGGAAAAGTAACTATTTTTTTTTCTTTATTGGAAGAAAGTTCTGAATTTAAAAATTGGAGGTTAAACAGTGTGGCATTTTTATTTTTCCAAAATGATTACAGAAGGAAGCCAAATTACAGTGGTAAATACTGGGAATATTGCGACATTAGCAAATTTTAAGTAAGGTGATGATTTTGAAATATTTGAGGAGCGCCTGGAACAATTTTTTCTGGCAAATCGTATTGAAAACGAACGGAAGGTTTCAGTATTATTAACGTCAATTGATGAGACGTACAAAACGTTAAAGAATCTTTGTGACCCGGCAAAACCGAAAGACAAGTCTTATGAGCAGTTAATAGGGTTGCTTTCAACACAATTTAAGGCAAGAGTATCAGTCTATCGTAGACGTATTCAGTTTGATTCGCTTAGACAGGGGGCCGAGACAGTAAATCAGTGGTTCGTTAAAGTAAAAAATGCAGCAGCTCGTTTGTTTAGTGGAGAAATGTTAGTAGAACGGGTTAAGGACAAGTTTGTAGTAGGTATGAGGCCTGGTCCTATTTTAGATAGACTCTGCGAAGAGGAGACAACCAAGAGCGTGAGAGATTTATTGGAGATTGCATTAAACAAAGAGGCAGTAGAGAGACAGGTAGAAGCGTGGAAATTAACAAGATTTATAAGGAAAACAAGTTTGCAGTTAAGAAAGAGGGAAAAGGTGAAGAAATTAAGTGTAATTATTGTAATAAGAGTAATCATGACTTTAGCAAGTGTAGGTACAAGAAATTTGTTTGTAATAAATGTAAGAAAAAAGGGCACATAGCCGCAGCTTGTAAAAAGCTTACAGAAAAAAATTATTACGTTGAAGAGGAAACGGTAGGTAATGAGGTTATTGAAATGTTTAATGTAGAGGAAAACTTGAATTATGTGAAGCCAATAAGTATCAATACTTTAATAAATAAATAGCCTATGTTTGTAGAAGTTGATACAGGTTCAGGGTTATCTTGTATGCAATTACGTATTTATAAACGAAAATTTTCAGGAGTAGAATTGGAGCCCACAGTAGTTAAGTTAAAAACATATGGAGGCCAAATAATTGAGCCAGTAGGCCAAATTTCTGTTAATGTAGAAATATTAGGTATTTGAAAGGTTTGTTCTTTTACGGTGGTAAATAATGCTCAAAAAATATTGTTAGTAAGGGATATTTTAAGCATATTTAATTTAACGGTTAAGCAATCTAAAGTATTTTTAAATATGGAGCAGGGTGCAAATTTAGGGGTGGACCAAAATTTGTCGCTAGACCAATTGTTGCACCAGCACTCAAAATTGTTTAAAAATGAGTTAGGCACGTACTGTTTGGAGAAAATTAAATTGGAGTTAAATGGTGAAGTCGAGCCAATTTTTAAAAAGCCAGGGGGCATACCATTTGCGTTTAAAGATAAGATAGTGTTGGAGTTAAAGCGACTTGAAAACGAAGGAGTCATAGAGAAAGTCTCAGACTCAAGTTGGGATACACCACTAGTCCCAATTATGAAAGCGAATGGTAAAGACATTAGACTTTGTGCAAATTATAAAGTAACAATAAATAAATTTTTAAAGGACGTACACCATCCTCTGCTACAAATCGAACAAATATTTGTAGCTTTGCAAGGCACAGTGGTTCCGATCTGGTTTAAAAGCAGAAAAAAATCCCATTTTCTCAAGAGTTGTTGTACCTCAATAAAATTTTGGGGGCGCATGCGGAAATACCCAGACCATCCCTTCCTAGAATTTCAGGTCATTACGGCGATCTGCCTGCTTTGTACGCCTGGGTAAACCCAAGCATTTATGTAGTGCGCTTTAATGTGCTATTTTGGTGAAATATATATTGGACAGTTTAGTCAGGTAAGCAATTTATTTATTTCACTAGCATTAACTTCTGCATTGTTTCTCACTCAAATCAGTGTACATTTTAAACTTCACGTAGACCTACAGAAAAATCCCCGCGAGTCCCCGCTCTCGAAAAATATTTAAAAAATAGCTTGAAGTGCCAGTAAGTCAGTAAAAACATATCAAATATTTGAGGACCACCACTGCCCCAGTTTAAAAATATTTAATTTATTTTGAGTCTGTGAGAATGTATTATTTTTCTATACATACATTAAAAGTGATATGGCATAAAATAATTAATAATTATTTAATAATAATGCTACGAATAATGTTAATACTAATATTTTAATTTTTAGGAAATTTCGTCCTTTATTGAAAATGTTAACGAGAAGGCAACTTTTCGATATTTTACGACAGAAATGGGGGTTACGTGGAAGAGCAACATAGTTGAACGTCGCCTCCCCCCTTACTGTTTATAATTTATTTACATTTATTCAAAAAACAATAAAGACATATTATTTTTTTTTTTTTTTTTTTTTTTCGGTTTCCCGATGCCGGTCAGTCCTCCCGTGGCCTCCGATGCCTCACGGGAGTCGCGCCGGCGCAACAACTACAGCCATTCCCCACATCCCGCAGGGTTAGTGACTGTAGATACTAGAATCGTGTGCCCTAAGCAGCAGTGGCGGCTGGTGAAATTTAGGCTATGTCATATCTCAGTATTGGAGCATGGGACCCAAGCGATACTTAAAGGCGTAACTATCAGGACTAAATGAGGAAGTTTTGCAGAAAAAAAAATTGCGCTTGAAATTTGCGAAAAAAAAGTTGGAAAAAATTTGTGCCCCCCAGGTTATTTTTTAAACGATTTGTAAAATATTTGTGAAACATTTTTTTTCAGAATCAGGTGGAAAATATAAGTTCACATTTCATATTTCATCGAAAAATATTGGTTTTCTATAAAGTTACACCGTTTTGAAGTTTGCAAAGTGAAAAATGAATCTAAAATAAAATTTCAAAACGGTGTAACTTTATAGAAAACCAATATTTTTCGATGAAATTTGAAATGTGAACTTATATTTTCCACCTGATTCTGAAAAAAAATGTTTCACAAATATTTTACAAATCGTTTAAAAAATAACCTGGGGGGCACAAATTTTTTCCAACTTTTTTTCGCAAATTTCAAGCGCAATTTTTTTCTGCAAAACTTCCTCATTTAGTCCTGATAGTTACGCCTTTAAGTATCGCTTGGGTCCCATGCTCCAATACTGAGATATGACATAGCCTAAATTTCACCAGCCGCCACTGCTAAGCAGACGGAGAGAACCCAGAATGACCGCCTTCTGCATTTGACCTGCTAGCCACTCGGCTGGTTTTCGGCAGGCCGGTATGATCTTCAGTTCCGAGAGCAGCGTAGGCTTTATCCCTCCGAGTACACCGATAATAAGGACGACCATTTTGACCGAGTAGCCTGGGTACAGCACTTGGAGCTCGTACCGGAGATCGCGATATTTGGTCCGTTTCTCCTCCTCCTTCAAGGCGATGTTTTTCTCCGCAGGTGCCGAGAACTCGATGACATACATCACCTTGAGTTGATGGTCGAGGAGGACTATGTCAGGCTTGTTGGCTTGGATTAGCCTGACAGTCGGGAACGATTAGTTCCAGTAAATCCGGCATTTCTCGTTCTCGACAACGGACTCAATATCTCCGGGGACGTAAGGCAGCACTGGTGTCTGGTCTAGCCCGTACGAGTGCCTTAGATGGTAGTATAGCACTCGTAAAGCCGCGTTATGTCGGTGTATGTAGGCCGAAATCGCATATATGGGGCATGCAGAAAGTAAGTGCATGAGCGATCCGGCGCCTGATGGCAGGTCCTGCAGTTGAAATCAGGAACCTCTACACGCCCCACGCGGCTACGGTAGATCAAGGTGTTGATAACACCATCTTGGCAGGCCATAATGAATCCCTCGGTCTCCGACTTAAGCCCTGCTGACCTTAGAAAGGCGAAGGTCAGCCTGGTCGATAAACCCAATGTTTCTATGTTCTTATAGAAGACACCATGCTGGGGTTTATCGACGTGCTGCCGAAACAGATTTTCCTGTTCGGCAGCTCTAATTCAGGCTTTCAGACGATTTGGCTGAAGTTCGGTGACTGACTCAACATCAGCACCTCGGCGGCCTCCTCGCCTGATGTCAAATGCGAGACCGAGTTCATCTGCGGCTCTTTTTGCTGCCTTGAACAATCCTGCTCCCACTCCTACAGTTTCGTGATGTTTTACGAACCGCAAGAGGGGATCTGAGCTCCTGAGTATGTTACATGCCATACTCAGTACTACTCTGCCATGCGTACACTCCAGGCAAGAGTACTCGGCCCCCCGTTGACGTGGGAGGTACACACGAGGAACGGACGATCTAGGATGAATACTTCTGTGTATATTCATCATTTTGCGGGTATCTCTGTCTAATTGACGCAGCTCATCTACCCTCCACTTTACTACTCCGAAGGAGTAGAGCAGAATCGGAACGGCAAGCATATTAGTTGCAGACACCTTGTTCTTCCCCGAAAGTTCGGAAGACCAAATCTTTCGGAGGCGGTGTCTGTACTTGCCGCGGAGAGAATCTTTTATTTGTGATACATCCTGGATGTGCCTTTGTTGCACACCCAGGTATGTATAGGTCTCTCCGGCATCCAGATGTCTTAGGATGCTTCCGTTTGCGAGCTTCGCATCTTCAGGAAATTCCCCGCATCGTCCTCTCTTGAGGTGGACGACTGCATATTTGTCTAACCCGAACTCCATACCAATTGCCCGCGTATATTCTTCGACCACCCTAAGAGCGTTTTGTAGTTCGCGCTCTCCGGAGGCATAAAGTTTAAGGTCATCCATATAAAATAGATGGGTGACCTTATGCCTCCGGTCGCTGGGTGGTCCACATTGATATCCGCGGGTTTGGCGGAGCCCAACAGACAACGGCAGCAGTGAGATGCAGAAGAGGAGAGGACTCAGGGAGTCACCCTGGAAAACTCGTCTCCTAAATGCCACCTGCTCTGTCGTGACCCGCTGTGCACCTGATGTTATGGTGAAGCGGGTCTTCCAGAGCGGCAGCAGCTGTTCTATGCATCTCACTAGTGGTGCTGGTACCGCAAGACATTCGAGCAAGTACAACAATAGCTCATGCGATGTTGTATCAAATGCCTTGCGGTAATCAATCCAGGCCATCGATAGATTCCGCCTGTATTGCACAGAATCCTGTGTAATACAGCGGTCTATCAGCAGGCTGTCCTTGCAACCTGCCATGCCCTTCTTGGCACCACGCTGTTCGTGTATCTGCTGGAAGACTGGATCAGCAGACCTCAGCGTCCTAGCATACAAGATACGTGTAAATATCTTGTAGCAGGAGTTAAGGCAAGTGATCGGCCTATAATTCCTCGGGTCGGAGAGATCCCCCTTTTTGGGGATAAGCACAGTACGTCCCTCGACGAACCAGTCCGGAATCTGCTGCCCCTCGTTCAACCATGAGTTGAAAACTCGCGCCAGACGGCGGTGAGTGGAAGGAAATTTCTTCCACCACCAGTTATTAATGCCGTCTGGGCCCGGGGCAGCGAAGTTCTTGGTACCAACAAGTTATTATTTTTTTCGGTTTCCCGATGCCGGTCAGTCCTCCCGTGGCCTCCGACGCCTCACGGGAGTCGCGCCAGCGCATCAACTACAGCCACTCCCGGCATCCCGCAGGGTTAGTGACTGTAGATACCAGAATCGTGTGCCCTAAGCAGACGGAGAGAACCCAGAATGACCGCCTTCTGCATTTGACCTGCCAGCCACTCGGCTGGTTTTCGGCAGGCCGGTATGATCTTCAGTTCCGAGAGCAGCGTAGGCTTTATCCCTCCGAGTACACCGATAATAAGGACGACCATTTTGACCGAGTAGCCTGGGTACAGCACTTGGAGCTCGTACCGGAGATCGCGATATTTGGTCCGTTTCTCCTCCTCCTTCAAGGCGATGTTTTTCTCCGCAGGTGCCGAGAACTCGATGACATACATCACCTTGAGTTGATGGTCGAGGAGGACTATGTCAGGCTTGTTGGCTTGGATTAGCCTGACAGTCGGGAACGATTAGTTCCAGTAAATCCGGCATTTCTCGTTCTCGACAACGGACTCAATATCTCCGGGGACGTAAGGCAGCACTGGTGTCTGGTCTAGCCCGTACGAGTGCCTTAGATGGTAGTATAGCACTCGTAAAGCCGCGTTATGTCGGTGTATGTAGGCCGAAATCGCATATATGGGGCATGCAGAAAGTAAGTGCATGAGCGATTCCGGCGCCTGATGGCAGGTCCTGCAGTTGAAATCAGGAACCTCTACACGCCCCACGCGGCTACGGTAGATCAAGGTGTTGATAACACCATCTTGGCAGGCCATAATGAATCCCTCGGTCTCCGACTTAAGCCCTGCTGACCTTAGAAAGGCGAAGGTCAGCCTGGTCGATAAACCCAGTGTTTCTATGTTCTTATAGAAGACACCATGCTGGGGTTTATCGACGTGCTGCCGAAACAGATTTTCCTGTTCGGCAGCTCTAATTCGGGCTTTCAGACGATTTGGCTGAAGTTCGGTGACTGACTCAACATCAGCACCTCGCCGGCCTCCTCGCCTGATGTCAAATGCGAGATATATTTGCATAATGTCAATGATAAACGAAAAGGTTTGTAACGCCCTTACTGACACATCTTCTGCTCAGATCTGCTATTTATGTAAAGCAAAACCTGTTGAAATGAAAAACATTGATGCAGTTTTACAAAAGCAGGCAGACGAACAATCTTTGCAATTTGGTTTATCAACTTTACATGCATAGATTTGATGTTTTGAATGTCTTTTACATGTACCATACAGATTGGAGATAAGAAAGTGGCAGATACGAGGAGAAAATAAATCCATTGTTGAAGTGCGAAAAAAAAAGTTACAAGATTTCAGGAAAAAAATGGGGTTATTAGTAGACATTCCGAAACCTGGTGGAAGTGGAAGTACAAATGACGGAAATACAGCTAGACGTTTTTTTTAAAGATCCAGCTCAATCGGCTTCCATAACTGGTATTCATGAAGAGATAATTAGAAGGTTCGGCGTTATACTATCTGCATTATCTTGTGGATACGAGATTAACTGTGAGGTTTTCGACAAATATGCAGTGCAAACGGCGAGACTGTTCGTGGAAAAGTATCCATGGTATTACATGCCTGCGTCAGTTCATAAAATTCTCCTTCACGGATCTGCAATAATAAGAACTGCACTATTACCCATTGGGCAACTGTCTGAGGAAGCTCAGGAATCTCGGAATAAAGATTTAAAAAAGTTTAGAGAGTTTCATACCAGAAAGTTTTCGAGGGTGACTACAAATGAAGATTTATTGAATAGGTTACTACTTTCGTCGGATCCATTAATATCATCTTCAAGAAAATTGCCGAACAAGAAACTCTCATCTTTTAGTTCAGAGGTTATAAGCCTGTTAAAGGAACCAGATCTTAAGCCGGAAACTGAACCGCTTTGTGCAGCGGTTATGGAAGAAGGTTCGGCAGATGAAAGCGATACAACCACAAATGTATCATCAACAGATGATGACAGTGAAAGTGACTGAAATTACTTAACTGACCTATTTTTGTTATTCTACGTTTGAATTGAGTGATAAGTTGACCTGTTTGAAATAAATGTTTGTAAAAAAGTGTAGTGTTTCCTTCAAAACTACCCCTAAGCTCCTAAATATTATCCATTCATTTTCGTTATTTTTATTTCATAATCATTCCGTTTAATATACAGAATGATTATAATAATTTTAAATGGTTAAAACAAGGTCGTAGTCAAAAAACCCTACAGACATACGGAACCTAGTGCGCCCGACATGCCACCCCAATTTAAAAACTATATCTGTAAGCCAAGATTTTTTTTCATATTTTTCTGTTGATTCCTTAGTGCTTTTAAGACATTTCAAGGAAAAAAAAATATTAGTTCCGTTCTCAACTAAATTTGGACCACTGTGCAAGGGGGGAGAAAAGTTTACGAAGTTGGATTTTTTAAATGCATATAACCAGTTAGTAATAGATGAGGGGTCAAGTGAACTTTTAGCATGGAGCACACCCTTCGGTATTTATAAGGTTAAATGGTTACCATATGGAACAAAACCGGCTTGTTCTATTTTTCAAGCTATTGTGGAAAAAGTTCTACAGGGATGTGAGGGTACGGTTAACTTTATGGATGATATTGTCGTGACGGGCCGGAATGAGGCGGAACATTTAAAGAATTTAGCTGAAGTTTTAAATAAGTTGGAAAAAGCTGGCTTTAGGATGAATTTAAAAAAGTGCGAGTTTTTTGAGGATTGCATTTACTATTTGGGGCATAAAATTTCTTCAAAAGGTTTAGAAACGTGTGAAGAGAAAGTGGAAGCTATTTTGAAAGCACTACAACCAAAAACAGTCACCGAGGTTAAAGCATTTACCGGGTTAGTAAATTATTACTCTCGTTTTATTAAAAATTTATCAGAAAAATTGAAACCATTATATGAATTTATGTCAAAAGGATAAGAAATTTGTTTGGACAAAAAGTTGTGAAAAAGCTTTTCAATTCGCGAAAAGAGAACTGACTGAAAAAATTTTAGTACATTATGATGTAAATAAGCCGTTACGTTTAGAATGTGACAGCAGCCAGTATGGTATTGGGGCAGCATTATTGCATGTAATGCCAGATGGATCAGAGCGTCCAGTGTGCTTTATTTCAAGGGTTTTTTCAAAGGCAGAACAAAATTATGCGATGATTCATAAGGAAGCACTCAGTATCTACTGGTCGGTCAAAAAATTATATCAGTATTTGGTAGGTAGGAAGTTTGAAATATATTCAGATCATAAACCGCTGGAAGCTTTATTTGGCGAGTATAAAAGCTTAACACAAATGGCTGCAGGGCGGGTTCAGAGATGGTCGTTATTTTTAGCCAATTTCGATTATACTTTTAAATATTTGAGAGGGCACGAAAATGTTCAGGCTGATGCACTTTCAAGGCTTCCTTTGCCTTACAGTGAGCCAAATGAGGATATTGAAAATTATTATGACTATTTAAATTTTGTTGAAAATTTGGTTACGATTGATTCGAATAAAATTAGATCGGAAACAAGACGTGATGCGACGTTAGGTAGTATTTTTAATTTCGTTAGATATGGGTTTCCTAAATATACGGATAATGAACTTTTAAAACCATATTTAATACGAAGTCGGGATTTAACAATAGAGAATGGTATAATTATGTGGGGATACAGAGTAGTAGTTCCATTGAGTTTGCGAACACAATTATTAGATGAATTGCATAAATCCGGTCTTGTGCCTAACATAGCATACATTACACAACCAATAATCTGTCTACATTTGTTTTCGATTTCTGACCTCTCTGACTTAGCTTTTTTTCAAACTATCATAGTCAAAATTATTGTCCATAGGAGTACTTACTGGGTTACAATTATACATTTCAAACTTTTTTTAGCACATTTTCTAAATAATTTCTTTGACTTAAAGTAATAACACCATTCTCAACATCTTGTTGTATAGACATACCTAAATAATAACATAACAATCCCATATCTTTCATTTTAAATGTCTTCTGTAAATTCACTTTCAACAAATTGATTTCTTTTTCACATGAACCAGTAATTATAACATCATCAACATAAATTGACACATATACTCTAACATTCTCCTGCATTTTAATATATAAACAATTATCACATTTACTTTTAACATAACCTTGAGCAAACATGAAATTATCAAATTTGTCATACCAGTACAAAGGAGCCTTTTTAAGGCCATATATTGCTTTTCTAAGTTTACACACTTTACCTATTCCCATTTCACAATTTTTTGGCAAATACCTACATATGTAAGTTCTCTTTAATCTCCCCATGCAAAAAGGCGCTACATACGTCCATTTGATAAATTAACAAATTTTTATTCACACTCCCAGACAGCACATCTACATCTTTAAGACGTTTTAATTATGTACATACTGAACGTTCAGTACGTACGAAATACGTACATTTTTTATCCCGTGTACGGGGGACGTACGGGGATGTCAGATTTCCACTAAATTGTATGTACCTAGTACGTACAATTAAGGTCCATATGTGGACTATTATAGGACAAATTATGGATGTACCTAGTACGTACATTTAAGGTCCATATGTGGACTATTATAGGACGTATTATGGATCTATATAATACGTACGTTTTAGGCTACAAATACGCAAGAAAAATTTGATAAACATGTTTATTAATCTTTAATATAAAATATATCCTACAGTAAATTTGTAATAAATAATAAGGACACTATTCTGGCTTTTTCATCCTGTCCTTGGCTCGTCTTAGCCAATTGGAAATGACCACTTCCACCTCCTTCTTTTGGACACTTTTTACGTTCAACTTTTCCAGAAATTTAGGTATAATTGAAGATATTACCAATTATTAGCTTCGCTAAAGCAAATTCTTTGAAGGCAACTTTCTGGCTCCTACCCAGCCAAGAATACTTCACCGCTAAAAGATTTGAAATCATCAGGCCCATCTCCTTACCAGATCTTGGGTGTCCTTGCCACCCACTCTTCTCATATCATTAATCTAAAACATATTAGATTGAAATCATATCCAAAGAGCAGTAAGTAAAACTTTTTACGAAATTTACTAGCAGAGAAAAAATATAATACTGAGGAAGGTAGCCTTTTGTTTCATATGGTGCAAATAAACATATAAAACTCAACAGACAGTCCCCCAAAATTCAACAAACAACAGAATGTAACTTAACTGCATGTAGATATTTCAGGGTATATATGGTTCGAACTGATTTGAATGAAAAACCTCTTAAAAAAAGCTTCGTTTTAAGGCAAAACATTAAAACTTTAATTTTTTTAGGTTTCTTTTCTGAATTTTTAGAAATAAATGCAATATCAACTTGAAACCTGGTGTATTTACCCTCACAGTTCATTAGCTATGCTACTTAATATTGATATATGTAACTCCTACACCATTATAGATACTAAAAAAGCGACAGGAGACGAAAGAGTTTTCTAAAGCAAACTCTTTAGTTTATTAGAAAAAGTTCATGGCGTAGCACAGAAAAAAATCTGAAAAAAATTACATGCTCCCTGTAAGTAGTACAAACATTCAAAGTTTCAAGTTGTGTCACGTTTATTTGAAAAGATACAATGAAACAACAAAATAAGAACACCCTGTATGTCAAAAACAATAAATGATTATAATAGGATATTATGCTTATAGGACTTTTTCATTAAAAAGTAGACCAGGAATGAATCTGAAATATCTGACACTAACTAACATGAACAGCTGAATTATTAAAATTAACTTAAGATTAAGATTTCTTAAACTTACAGCTTTAGAATAATTTTCATCGTTACTAAGAAATTTGTTTAGGTTTTCTAAATTATTTTCCGATTCTATTGGGAGCTCGAATTTTATTGAAGAAAACTATAAGTCTTAACTTGGTCCAAAAAGATTGTAAATGTCAAAAAAATTTTGTTTTTAAATTTATAGGTTATGTTTTATCTCTTAAAACTTATATCAACCCATTGTTTTTCCAATTGCAACAAGTTGGATATTTTGTTTTTATGAGCATTAATCATTGATTTCCTCACATTACAAATAAATTACAAATGAGAAAATATTGCTAGCTAAAAAGGAATGATTTTCTTCCACTTTGGAAACTAGGGACTTTTACAAATAATCTGTATTGACTTGCTGGTTAAAAAAATACCTAAACCTCTCGTTATAAAAATAGAGAAAAGAAATATATCAAACTTACCTCTTGATTGTCTCTGATGTATTAAATTTAAGATAAACTACACGACATGAAAATAGTAAAAACACCCAAAATGTGACATACGTGCCGTGTGCACTGCTGGATATTGGTGCAGCGCTGCAATTGGTCGAGTTGACCGGCGTTGTGCATTTTGTATTCAGCGCGCAATTTAAAATAGGGGAATATTTTATGTTATTATTGTGGTGAATAAATGTCTACCATTTATAAACATTAAGTAATGTTTATGTTTTTTTATATATTTTTGGGATACCATGGATACAGTTCTCTGTGTAATATATACATGATTTTTTTCAAAAATACTTTCATGAATATAATTTCAAACTCAATTTTGAAATAAGCTTATTTCAAGTTGAGTTTGAAATTATATTCATGAAGGTATTTTTGAAAAAAAATCATGTATGTATTACACAGAGAACTGTATCCATGATATCCCAACAATATATAAAAAACATAAACATTACTTAATATTTGTACGGAAAAAGTATGTCTTAAAGATGTATTGTGCGGACGTACATTCGACGTACATTCTAGTACGTACATAAGACGTACATATTACAGTCTGGGACGTACCGACCAAAATATGACGTAAAATGTACGTCTGAAAGACGTCGAGTGCTGTCTGGGCTGACAGCCAAGATAGATCTTATAGTATTTAACTTTACAACAGGAGCATAAACATCATCATAAACATTTTGTTGTTGAAAACCTTTAGCTACTAACCTACATTTATTGGCTTATTTTACCTTCTTGATCCCGCTTTACTTTAAATACCCATTTGCTATCCACTATATCACACTTGTTTGGTTCATCCACTAGTTGCCATGTATCATTTTCATTTAATGCTTTTAATTCCACATCTATTGCCTTTTGCCACTCGCTTGCATGATCACTGGCCATCGCCTCTTCATAAGATGTAGACTCGTCCACATCCACACTGAAGTAACTTACAGCATAGTCGTCAAGTCGCGTTGGAGGTTTCAATGTATGTCTGGGTCGTAACCGTTCACCTGAAATTGCACTTTCACTGTCAGTTGGTAACTGTAAAAACTGCTGTCCATTTTCATCGAGATCTTCATTTTTTGTCACAGATACCTCATTTTCATTTTGTCTTTCTTCTATACCGACTATATCCAAGCTTACAACTGTCTCTTTTACATCTGCACTGATGTCTTTACTTATCGATTCTGGTGTAAATATAATTTCCCTTTCTATGGTAACCACATTTTTATCTGGAAAGTACACTCTGTACCCTTTCACATTCTCTGAGTATCCAACAAATATTCCAGTTTCACTTTTCATATCTAACTTCTGTCGCTTTTCTTTTGGTACATATGCCCATACTTCGTTTCCAAATACACCTGTCAATGAGTTTAAATCAAAGCTTTTATTATACCATACCTCATATGGAGTTCTCTCTACAACTGGACTTGTACCAGTACGATTAAGTAGATATACAGCAATATTGGCTGCTTCGGCCCAAAATTTGTTTTCGAGCTTCTTTTCGGCTAACATTGACCTTGTAACTTCAACAATTGTACGAAATTCCCTCTCTGCTCGCCCATTTTGTTGGGGGGTATAAGCAACTGTTAACTGATGCTGTATTCCAAACTCTTTCAATAGATTTTTTATATTCTCATTTACAAATTCTTTGCCGTTATCACTCCTCATTACTTTTACTGTTTTACCAGTCTGTGTTTTTACATGTTTTATGAATTCTTTCTATTTTTTCATGCACTTCATATTTATTCTTCAAAAAATATACCGTTTTAAAGTTTGAGTAGTCGTCTTTTAACAGGAACATATATCTTGAGCCATTTAAAGACGGTTCTTCCATTGGCCCACACAAATCAACATGAATTATGGCACAAACTTCATTTGATCTTGTTGTACTAACAGGAAATGGTTCTCTGCAAGCAAATTTACGGATAAGGACCGTCAGCTGATCCATCGACATATAAACTTCATGCCTAGAGATGTCTCGCACTACTGACGTGCCAAATCAGAGAAGCAGTTTTTTGAGTCCTGACTTAAATATCCACCGACTTTATAAATCATTTTTAGAAAGAAACAAAGTCTTCTGTAAGCTACAAGTTTTATCGGGAGGTATTCAAAAAAGATTTCCCGAATCTAAGCTTCCATCGTCCTAGAGTTAATACATGTCATACATGTGATAGGCTAAACTGTGAGGCAAACCAGAATAATAGTGTCGGTATCAAGGCAAAAAATCAACTGGATCTTCACCATCGAAAAGTGGAGAAATCTATGGAATATATGAGAAAGGAAACCACTTGATTCACAACTTCCTACTTCCTACTTAATATTACCTTTTTATATATGTATTATACGTACTGTTTAACACATGCCATTCTGTAATTTTATGTCTGTCTTATCGTCAGAGTCCTGAGGATGTTTTTTAATAAAGACACAATATCGACCATTTGAAATATGGTTTCCTTATTTTTTTTTCTACTACCCAGCCATTTTATAAAGCAAAATATATAAATAACCGTCACCTATAAGTTTTTCTAAACATTCTGTAATATGCTAACTTTAGCATTTTTTTTCCAGTATTCTTTTTCGAGGATTTTAATTTACCGAATTGAAATAACTTACAATTTAAGAGATTGTCAATTATGTGTTGATAATGCGTTTGACAAACATTAGACAACAAATTAAGATTTTTCAGTTTTTTGTCTATCTTTTTTGATAGTTTCTTTTTTTAATTTTGTTTGAAATATATTTTTTTCAATTTTTTTCCTCAAAAACGGTTACACATACGTCAACAAATGTGATAAATTCACTTGTAGGGGCTTGTTAAGTTATTGTGGTGAAAACAGAAAAGATGCACGTTGTGTAATAATAGTCTTTAATCAAGAGACTAGTTGTAATGTACAAAATAGGATATATACAAACTGAACAAGGAAAAAGAAAGAGGGCGAGCTCTTCGATCGAAGGGCGAGCTGAACAGTGTTACGGTTTTTATAAACTTGATAACTCAGAGCTGCCAACTTAACATAGGTAAAACTTACTAGATTACTAAGGGTAACTACACATGACAATACATCAAATAATTGCGGCAGAATACTTAAATTCAACCTTAAATCTAACAGGGCTGTTAGACCTTCAAAATGTACATTAATTATCATAAGTTTTATGTAATAAAAGTAACTCATGTTTTTCAGAGATGTGACCCTTCTTTAATATGACATGTTATGCACGTATTACAATTAAACTTCTTAATGCAGGTTCTTGCTAAATAGCCTGCAAAATACACTACTGAGCAGTCTACAAGAGTTACATTGTCTTTGGAAATTAGCTCTATGTCATTTCCACCCGAACTAGTTGAATCTTTTTCTGACATCATTTCTAATTGTGTAGAAGGGCTAACACGAGGGTTAACATTTTCTTTGTTATCTTGCCTAACTTCCGTCATAGAAACATTATCGCTCTCAAAAATGAAATTTTCTTCATCTGTTTCGCAGTTCGCATATTTAGATGGCCTTATGAGATAGTTTATCGCATTGCTTCTAAACAGAGTTCTAAACACCCTGGCAGTGGGGTTTCTATTAAAACCCTCTTTCTGTCTGTAGACAGAAAATAAATTTTTGAGAGCGTCCTGGTTGATCCTGTTTGTGTAAATTTCCTTCTCTTCGGAAAATAACTGCAAGATACCTTCAATACTTCGTCGAAACCCATTAAAACAGGGAGGTCTTGACTTTATTTTAGTTTTAGGATCTTCTTTCTGCAAATTTTGAAAAATGTCTTTTCCATCCTGTAATTTATTTAATACAGTGTTTCCTTTCTTAAGTGACGAACTGTATGGCTTGTGACCAAATGGTCCTTTGCTATTTAAGCAATCGAATATTTGGTCCATTTCAATTTATTAAACCCGTTTAAATATACTTAAGTATTTGGACTATGTAACCATTTATTTCTTATTTTTGATTTTTATAAGCAGACAAGTAGGCACATTTTGTTGATTTAATTTATTCATACTATGAACTATGAATATATCTCGGGGAGAATACATGTACGTTATCTCTTTCATAAGTCAAGCTAGATACCTACTTATTCTTGTTTTTTTATTATTTTATATTGTTTATTAATTTTTATTTAATGAAAATTGCACATATTAATGTACGATCATTGCTTTCAGGTTTCCATGATTTTATTACATTACCTAGTTATAGAAAATGAGTTTGATATAGTTGCTGTCTCTGAGACTTGGCTGTCGAACGATGTGGCAATGGAGGCTGTTAATATACCGGGTTTTACTTTTTATCGTAAAGATAGAGCAAGTAGAGGTGGAGGAGTAGTATATATGTAAAGAATTCTATAGTTTGTCAGGTATACATTTTGATTTCAATTTAAATAATTCTTTAGAACATATATGGATTAAATTCAAACTTTCCCTCAAAACTTTTATAATTGGCACAGTATACAGACCTCCCAATTCTAATGTTCTGGAATATATAGACAATCTGGATAATATACTCTCGTTTATATCCCCGACTGCAGATGCTATATTGTGCCTTGGTGATGTTATTATCGACCTTTTTAATGTTAATAATCCTCTATCTGAATGCTTTGATTCTTATAATTTTACTAAGATAATTAACGATCCTATGAGAATTACGAGCAGTACAAGCACTTTGATTGATCCAATATTTATTAACGATATAACTTTAGTATTAGATTTAGGAACAATAAATGCTGATGTAATCACTGATCACACACTAGTATTCTGTAATCTTGACATACGTGTTGTTAAACAGAAACAAAAAACTATTACTGTCAGAGAATTTTCAAATTTCAATCTTGATAATTTCCTTCAAGATTTTCAAAACTTAGCTTGGCATAATTTAATTTATGAACCAGATAGTACAAATAATTATTTTTAATAAATTTATTATCATGTGCCGTTAAAAACCATTAGAGTGTCCAAACCTAAAGCTCCCTGGCTCACTGCTAATTTAAAATTATTGATGAGAGAGAGAGAGAGAGAGGAGCTCTACAAAAATATCAAAATTCTAAATTGTTAATTGACTGGGAAAATTATAAGCAGTTACGCAATTATACACTATCACAAGTTAGAGCTGAAAAAAGAGCATACTTAAATTCTATTTGCCAGCTAAATAATTATAAAAAAACATCCCTGGTGAAAATATTTTCTGCCAATAGTCTAATTTAGTCTTGCAGTGTTCTGAAAAACAATTCCAGAAGAATGAGTAAGTCTAAAAAATTCTGAAACATTCTGAAAAAGTATGAAAAGATCTATGTAAAACTTACTAAGAAGTTTAAAGACTGCATTTTTACAAGTTTTTAGACTCTTCTAGAATACTTTTTCAGAATTAATCAGATCTTTCATGAAAATTTAGCTAAAGTAAAAGTAAGACTTTTTTCAGAGTTAATCAGTAAAATTTAAAACATTTCAGATTTTCGAAAAATTATTTACTGTAGGTTTTATCATATTTATTACTTCTCGTAAGGAATATAAAAACTTGATAGGAGGAGGGTTATTAGTAAAAAAATATTAATGTTTATATTCTATACATTTTTAAATTTTATTTACATATTTTTTTTGATAATTAATTATATACGGTTAAAATATACGAACTGTTTTTATTAAATAATTACAAGACGATAATTATTATTATTATAATATATATAATACAAAGTATTTCAGATAAAGTTGGATCGTTTGGATCATGATGCACAGAGCATTCTTGATTTCTACCATTAGTAGCAGCATTCATTTCATTTCTAAAAATTCCAAATCTTGCACCGCCAAAGCCGTTGCTGGTACAAGTGGGCATGCATTATTATTAATGTTCACATAGCTCCGGATATATCTGTACTTTTTACAATATTTTCGATTGGACATACGTGCTTTTGTTTATATCGATATAATCCTAACAATCAACACTACACTATTATTTTATAAACGAACACAAAAGGCACCTCTTCTACATTAGCTGTTGTCATCATAGATAAAGTTGGCATTATACGTGGAACGTAGAAGTGAAATTGAAAGTGGGGTGATGGCATGCGCAACAATGCCTCATTCGATTTAGGATGGCCAATCAGAACCCCTGATTATGACTGACTAGACGCCAAGAACCTCTGTGTAGTCTGTGCTAGACGCGATAGACTTATGGTTTTAGAATAAATTGTGTATTAATATTGTATGTTTTATTACGTGTATTTCTTAAATGTTTTTGAAATATTTTGTACTATATATATTTATTATTAGTATTAATTAAATATTCTCGAAATAGTTTATATTATATTTATCTTAAAAGTATTTCGTTAATATTTCTTAAAATCACTTGTATTATATAACATTTTATTAAGTGTATTCCTTAAATGTTTTTGAAATAATTTGAATTATATGTATTTTATTAAATATTTCCTAAATGTTTTTGAAATATTTTGTATTATATATTTATTTGTAAGTATTTCTTTGTATTATACAGGGTGTTTACAAACTTGGGAATTATTTTTTGAGGATAAGTACATCTTGATATAATAAATCGTATAGTGCATAAGAAAACCTTAAATATTAGAAAAAAATAACTGACCTTTCTCAACAAAAAAGTGCGAACATGTTGAGAACTGCTGGAATCGAAGTTGAATGACCGTGTGTCAAATACATCATATGGCACAATCACTGTTCGATGTTGCCACATCCTTTAACACACAAAATCTTGTTGCTGTAGAACATTAATTAACTCTTTTTACATGAAAATGGATATAGTTTATTTCCTCACAGGGCACCATACAATCCGATTAGACGTACGGTTTGCTTAGCGAATGAATGCACACATTCTTAAAGTTGGATTGTCCTCTACCAAATTTAAAATGTTTTCCTCAGCGTTCAAAGACATATGAGGACCTCATATCACGTCTTTGACGGGGTCGTAACTGACAAATGTCGTGTGATCGTTGCACAAGAGTTACAAATCATATGGCATTTGGTTCATTCCTATTTGGAAAACGTTCCGCATACAAACAGCCGACGTATTTGACATTTACCGTAAATATTAACATTGACTAGTTCATTATTACTGTTACTAATGAAAAAACACTGTAAAACGGACCAAACGAAGGTTGAAAACAAACACTATTAAATAACAACAACCACAGAATTTTGTGTTTTGTTCTTCATCTTTATTCTGTCAAAAGTTGTCATTTCTCAATCTTTTTTGAGATTTGACATTTTGTTTTGCTTTGATTTCGTTCCTATCAGGAATTTTTTTTGTTTTATCTTCTATTTTTCAGTTTTTTTTGCGGCACAATAATAGGAAAAGTATATCGAAATTGTGTTTTATGTAAAAACTGAAAACACAGTCATATCTGGAAGAATATCACGTGACATTTCACAGGTTAGAATTGTTTTATTTTTATATTGTTCAAGCATTATCTGCACAATCTAACCATCTGCATTAACTATACATTGAAGTAAATATTTAATGAAAAAATTTAATCGTATAGGTTACCCAGTGACGATAGCCAAAATGTATGGGTACAAATACGTGAGGTTTTTCAAGTACAGACATTATACATACACTATTCATATGTTCAAAACATTTTATAAACGAAGACTACATGGATCCAAAACTCAAAAGTCTGGGAAACCATTACAATCAAGAGCGGGAGCTTTTCCATCTATAGCGGTGTCCAATCCAATCTTGACAATGGAAGTTTTAAGGGCACAAGGTATAGTATTTATTAAGTCAAGATAGCAGTATTTGGAGTCCTGTCAGGTTAAAGAAATTAATGATTTTCATTCTATACAATTCGTCCTTTAAAATAATTTTATATCACGTAGTCTAAAATGTATCGACAACTAAATTGAATAAAGCAGCTTGCCTCAGTTTTTATGTTAACTTATAGTGGAGGGAATTTTACCAATGTTCTTAATACAATAATTTGATCTGTGCTTTTATTTTTAAAGGTATTTTAAAGTAAAATAATTGTGCCCATTAAAATTTTTTAAAATTGGGTCCTTCCTTATAAATATTAAAATATTTTCTTGGTAGATAACAAGATTGTATATGTAATAGTTATAACCACATTTTCAGGTTTTTGGCATGATAATTATAATATCTTGAGTGTCATATATTAAATAAAATTAAATTATCAAAATTTTAATGCCTCGTGTTAAAAGCTAGATAACATTCAACGAAAAACTTTCATTTATAACTTGTATGTATATTACAATATTTAATTTTCTTTTTAGTCATCCCTGCCATGTACATTAGAAGATCTGGTTTCCCAAAAATCAAAGAGTAGAAGACAGGAAGTACTCTCAAGAAATCTGGCAGTTTGCACTGACTCTCCAATTCTATTCTTCTAGAGCTTACGATTACTTTCGTAGACTTGAGAAAATCTGTTACCCTATCTGATAAAAAAAGTTCTTGTGCATCTTTAATAGTGACAAGTTAGCATGCTATTATCATAGTTTTTATTAATATGGCTGCTATATTATTAATCTTTTTGTATTGTTTAATTAGGTGCATATATTCTTGTATGTTCAGTAAATACTGTTTAAATGAATTGTGATCAATTTATCACTGAGGTGCATTGTTTTATTACCCTATTATGAAAAGAATTTTCATTATTGCATTTATAGATTTTTCTTACTTTTGGTTGAACATTTATATGAAATCAGGCACGAAAGTGAGACTTCTGCGAAACTGTTTTCAATTTTCAGCTATATATCATTAATATTTTCGACAACTCCACAAACAGCTGAACTAAAATTTAACACTTATAAGGCTTAATTCATAAAATCTTAAGATTTCATAAATTCAAAGATATGTATGACTATATTGTAAAGTACTGTTTGTGACATAGTTTTCCGGTCATAAAGTACTTCTTTATAATATTAGTAGAATAAAGTAACTTTATTTTACTAGTACTATAAAGAGGTACTTTATGGCTGCAAAACTATGTCATAAACAGTACACAGCATACTTCACTTGTTTCTCATAGAATAGATACAAAATTTATAAAATGAATGTTTCTCCATAATGAGTTAATTTTAGCAGTCGAACATAAAGCTTTACATGCAACTCCTCCATATTATAGCTTTATTGAATTCATCCTTTTTATGGCCTTGGTCACTACATTTAATTCACATATAAACGACTTGCTCAATAAACCCTTATATTATGGACTTATTACATAAACAGCTATTATAATAAATAAAGTTAAACTCAATATATTATATTTTGTTCTCCAATAAATTCAGAAATATCGAGTAAATAAGGAAATAAAACCTACACTTAAATATTGTTACTACATACCAAAAGTTAAAATTAACCTAGTTAGAAATATAGTTTTAAACATTACAAAATTAATAGTTATTGTGGTTGATTAAATAATATTCTTGCACAACTGTTTTCAAGGTAGTTATTTTTCATTTTCAGATCTTTATTTTTCATGGCAGAATATAACTTTCTTCTGGACTTCTGTCCAACTTTCTTATTTCAGTATATTTCTTTATAATCTCAGGCGAAACACTGAAATAATTTATTTAATGAAAATTTTATGGAGTACTTATTTATATAAAAAACTTACCCATAATTATGAACTTTGAATAAATTTAACTCTCTTCTTATTAGAGCTACTGTCAGTCTCGTCACCAATTAATTTTGCTAAAAATAAGTACATAAATTAACAATACATATATCTTATTATATTTAAGCAATATCTTACACCAAACATCTTTTTAATTTCAATCTTATTCATAATCGAAGAGTGTCATGAAGATGTCTGTGTAGAACTAAAAGAGGACGATTGTGTCGTTGGTGAAATGACATCAATAACAGTAGACACTTGTAGCCTTATTTTTCCTTTGTTCACTTGTAGATGGAACATACATATTTTGGTCCATACAAATTTCTGTCGCAGTTTCCTTTGTGAGTTGCAAATTTTGCACTGCATCAGCCTTCAGGAAAACTTTATGTCTCAGTTTCATAAAATCACCTTTGAACTGTTTGGAGCAAATAAATTTATTCTCTGACCACTGCCTCTGCTCGCTTTCCCCAAGAACTTCCGATCACTTCTCCAACATCTCTCCATTAGGAAATCTAAAACACGTAATTTGTAGAATTGAAAAAAATAACAGATCAAAACTAACATACCTCTGAAAAGTGATCCCTTTAGATTTAAAATGTTTTACCTTAGAACATTAATTCCACTGCATAAGACGTTGTTTACAAATGTTTTTTTATAAAAGTACCAAATACAATTTGCACTTAATAAAAAAATATATTATTTTCACTACACAAAGTATTAAAATATCCTATCGTAGTCATAGAAAGTCGCAAAAAAATTCATATAATGAAAGAAATCGCACTATAACTACAGAAAACCAAACAATAAACATTAAATGATGGACATTTCTAGTGGAAATGGCGTCGCCAATGATGCCACCAGATTTTTCGATGCGCAAACGTCCAATCTCCCTAAGCGTATGTGTAGAGACTCAGGGACGGACTCGCCCAGCCGGCAGGTCGGCAATTACCGACGGGGCCAAACACTTCTGGGAGGTCAAACTGCAAACTGAAACAATGTATTTTTCCTTTTCCTTTGTAGGAAATTATTTTCCATTAACAAAGTCAAAAATATTTGTCTGGCCACCGGACGCCAGCTAGTACAAGTGGTTTACTCTTTATTAGTGTAACCAGCGATTCGCAAGAAGCTGAAAGATGTAAAATTGGCACTAGTAGCGTCATCCATCCCATATTTCTGTTTGACATTTAGATTGCTAAATATTACTAATTACCAAATATTGCGAACTGTGAAAATTGCCCTATTAATATTAATTTTAATTTGAAATAAGATATTTTATGGTTTATATTTGACTCTTATTTTTCATTCTTTCTACCATTAAAAGTTTGACATAATAAAATTGTTGACGTTATATTATGTTTATACTGTTCATTGGTTTCCAAGTGAATAAACGCTTGTTTTACTCCCTGTTTTGAGTAGTAAAATGCTGTTTTATTCCCGTTCATGCAAAAATACTATAAGTAAGTACTTATAGATAATTAATTATTTAATTATGAAATAAGTTTATAATTATGTTATTGTGCATTATTAAAATTTGAAAGGTACCAAATAAGGAATGAGATGAGGTTATAGGTTAAGAAAATAGTGTATTGTTTTAGCTCTAAGATACATTATTTGTGTTATATTTCTTGTACCCTGTACTTACAATATACAAATCCAACTATTTTTTATTTTTTGAATTGTTCCTTTCGATATTTACTTTTATGTTCGAATTTATCATTTATCTAGTAATAAACAATAACGAAAAACATTAATTTTTATTGTGTTTATTTTAGGTATATGATTTCTTTATATCCTGAAAACGATTGATCTTTCTTGGTGGGAGGGGGGTAGGCCGTAGGGGACAAATTACAACTATTGCCTATGGGGCCGAATGAGGTCAGTTCGACCCTGTGTAGAGTTTACAAATGGTGATTGATCGTTGTTTGTAATTTAATGATATTACAGGTCCCTAGATTGTAGGTTGCACACATGAGGTAGTGAATTTCGTGATCTCTGTTTGTCAAATGTCAAATGGAAATTTTTAAGATGTGTAAAAAATTTACCACAACGTATTTCTTTTTTTTTGTGCATAGAGAAACTAAAAATAAAATCTTTGTGTGTTTGTATGTGAAGTGAATATGCATCGAAACTCCCGTCAGCTGTAATATCGAATAAGCACAAACGTCGTTCACTTAACAGAACGTGTTTTAAGTGTATAACGCAGTTTTAAAAACTAATATTAATGGTTACTGAACAACAAGATTAGTTTTAAAACAAATCTTATTGTTTTATTTCGTTAATTTTGTGTTCTCAAAATAGAGACGTTTGTATTTTATGGAATTGTCTCGTGATATGGAAAAAGTGTCATATTGGTTTAGATCCATCAGCCGAAACCCGGTTTAGATGCTTTTATACTTTCAAAAAGAAGACTTCACTACAAATGGTGATGCATTTCCAAATATTACACATGGAAATATTGTTAATTATTTAGTTTTTGAGTGTAGTGCCTACACAAAGAAAGAATTATGTGAATTATGTTTGTGGTTGGGTTTGATGCATTTCCAAATATTACACTTGGAAATATTGTTAATTATTTAGTTTTTGAATGTAGTGCCCTACACAAAGAAGGAATTATGTGCGTTTGTGGTTGGGGAAGGAAGTCTTTTAAGGAATTTTCTGCAAGAGAAGTTTTTTTGCAAAGGTAAAAATAAGTTCAATTATCAGGGATTTCTTCACTATAATTTATTATAATAGATTGGGTATATTTCCATTTTTAAATTGTACAATGCTCACAAAAATGTAAATATTTTGAATTCTCCATTTTATATTTGTACGAGTATTTCCATAAAAACACAGATATTATGAAAAATAACAAATTTAATAATGTAAAAAAATGTAAATCAATCAATCAATAGTGAGAAAAATGTTTTAAGCTGTAGTTAGATTCTTTAAAACAATTCAACCCATGGGTTATGTTGTACTTTTCTGGCTGTTACAAGACGTTTAATTTTCGAGTAAAATATTTAATTTAAAAAAATGAGTACATTTTGATCGGTAGCATAGTTAGATGTTATTTATCTAATTCTATTGGAACAAGAAAAAAATTTTCGCTAAATAATGGGCGTTGAGATAAAATTTGGCAACACTGCCATGACCATAGACATTATTATATGTCTATGGCCATAACTTTCTTCGATCATAAACACATGATCGAAGATAACTTTCGCATACAGCTAGCTTCGTCAGCGGTTCTCAAACAATTTGATGTATTATTTAAAATATTTTTTTTGCCACTTCTGAGGAACTTTTACTAAGGTAAATTTTTAGCAATCGACTTCTTTTACCAAGTACTACCTCCCATTAAAAATATATTCCCAATTTCAAAAAAACCCGTATTATATTTAATAAAAATAAATATTGCCCTTTTAATTATTTAAAAAAAACAGTTCGTATATTTCAACCGTATATAATTAATTATTAAAAAAAATCTGTAAATAAAATTTAAAAATGTATAGAATATAAACATTAATATTTTTTTTACTAATAACCCTCCTCCTATCAAGTTTTTATATTCCTTACGAGAAGTAATAAATATGATAAAATCTACAGTAAATAATTTTTCGAAAATCTGAAATGTTTTAAATTTTACTGATTAACTCTGAAAAAGTCTTACTTTTACTTTAGCTAAATTCTCATGAAAGATCTGATTAATTCTGAAAAAGTATTCTAGAAGAGTCTAAAAACTTGTAAAAATGCAGTCTTTAAACTTCTTAGTAAGTTTTACATAGATCTTTTCATACTTTTTCAGAATGTTTCAGAATTTTTTAAACTTACTCATTCTTCTGGAATTGTTTTTCAGAACACTGCAAGACTAAATTAGACTATTGGCAGAAAATATTTCCACCAGGGATGGGCTGCTCTTGATTCTTTCAATATTAGAAACTGTTCTTAAAACACACCTTATTTGTTTGTAATGCGTTTTACCAACTTCTTGCATTTTAAATAATAAATGGACTGTATATTTTTATGATTTATTTTGAGAACGAACACAGCGATGTCATACAAGTACGACGACGTCTTTTAGAGAGGAAGCGCTGCTCCTTTAGCATAACAAGAGCGTCGACGATCGGTCGTTTCCGTGAAACGTCATACATAAAATAAATGTTGTGTTATGAAACTAAATCCAAAAATAAGAATGAAATCTAAACATAGCCGCCCGCCTTGAAAGACAGGGCTTTCAATAAATAAGACATTATAATCATATAAAATAGTTTTATACTAAAGTCCAGTAAGAAATGTTAAATTAAGCATCATCAGTAGGCAGCACACACAATTTTGAAACAGAACGTTTAAACTTGATATCTGAACACTGCACTGTTGCAACTCTGACGATCCCATCAGCACCTGGGTGTATCTCTGTAAGTTGTCTTCTCGAATTATGACTAAAACACCTGGATGAAGGAGATTAGAAACATTTTTCTTCCACTTAACTCTGGTTTGCAATTCAGAAATATACTCCATCTAGACCAGAAATGTTGGACAATCCCTTGAAGTCTTTGGTACACGGACAGCCTATTTTCGGCAATATGCTTAACATCAGGATCGGGAGCATTTGTTAGTTTTCGGCCAATTAGAAAATGAGCAGGAGTTAAGGGATTCATATCGGAGGGATCTGAAGAGAGAGGAGATAGGGGTCGAGAATTTAATATCGCTTCAATTTGAGTCAGGACTGTGTAGAGCTCTTCGTAAGTTAAATGAGCTTCACCGACAACTCGCCTTAAATGAGATTTGATAGACCTAACACCGGCCTCCCAGAGACATCCAGAGTTTGGAGCCCTTGGGGGTATAAATTTCCAAGTAATTCCTTCTCGACTCAAATTGTTCTGTATAATTTGATTGCATTCAGCAGAATTAAGAAATTCCGCAAGTTCCTTTAACTGCGAATTGGCATCTATGAAATTGCTCCCGTTATCGGAAAATAAAGTTTTAGGTTTGCCCCTTCGTGCTATAAAGCGACGTAGGGCTGCTATGAAATTTTCTGAGGTTAAATCAGTCACCAGCTCTAAGTGCATAGCCTTGGTAGATAAACATACAAAGAGCGCTATATAACATTTAATAAGTTTAAATCCACGTGACTTTTTATCTCTAATAAAAAGAGGACCAGCGTAATCAATGCCGGTATTTAGAAATGGAAAGGAAGGACTTGTTCGAGCTATGGGAAGCGATCCCATCAAGGCTTCAGCATTTTTAGGTTTGACCTTAAAACAAATTACGCAATCATGTGTGATCTTTCTGACCAAATTTCTTCCAGATAATGGCCAGTAATTTTCTCTCAGTGAGGCTAATAAGTGTTGAGGACCACAATGCATGAGCTTAATGTGTTCCTGCCTAGCGATAAGCCATGTTAATGAATGATGAGCTGGTAGGACGATAGGGTGTTTCTTGCTGAGAGAGAAATTTGAATTTTGTAATCTACCACCTACACGCAAAATATTGCCTGTGTCTAGAAATGGATTTAAAGATAATAAATTGCTTTTAGAATCTAATTCCTTAGAATTTTTTAAACAATTTATCTCGTGATTGAAAGCCTGACATTGTGCTATTCTAATTAATGTTAAAAGTGATTTGTTCAATTCGTAAACACTTAAGCAATCTGTTAAACGATCTACTGATTTAGTGCGCATGTTTGAAATGAATCTAAGCACGTAAGCAAATGTCCTTTCCAACTTGTGCAAAGTTGAAACTCTCTCAAATAAATTAAAGTCACTAAGTCTCGCAAAAAAGGTTAAGGCATTAGTCTTAATTTCCGGTAAGTCTGATACGATGATTTTTGGTTCCGCTGACCATTTGATATTTGCATTTGACAGCCATGGAGGCCCACTGCTAGGGTTTACACCACGGGAAATGAGGTCAACTGGGTTTTCAGATGATTTCACATGCCGCCAATCATTTTCATTTGTTAAGCTCTGGATTTCCGAAACCCGATTGGCAACAAATGTTTTCCACCGCTGTGGAGGAGCTGCAATCCAGCCTAAAGTTATCGTAGTCAGATCAGTAGAAGCATCTATCGAATGATATATTCATTGATTCGTGAACCTGTTTTGAAATATTTGTTAGCAATACTGCTGCACAAAGTTCTAGGCGTGGTAGCGTTATGCTTCTCAAAGGAGCTACTCTAGACCTTGCACACAGAAGTCTTACTGAACACGTACCTTTATTGTCTAATGTAAATACAAGCCCCAAATGCATATTCCGATGCATCTGAAAAGCCATGCATTTCTACAACAATTGCATCTGGAAGTAGGACATGTCGCAGAATGGGAATTGAATTTAAGTCTGATAGTTGATCGCGAAATTTAAACCATCTTGAGGTTAGATCAATTGGGATTGATTCATCCCAGGATAATTTTAACTGCCATAATTTTTGAATTATTAATTTCGCTATTATTGTTATAGGACTAAGCAAGCCTAGGGGATCGAAAATCTGCACTGTGATTGATAGAATAGTCCTCTTAGTAACGTGCTTCTGATTGTCAAAATTTCTAATTGAATATTGAAAAGTATCGCGCTTCGCGTTCCAAAGAATTCCTAAGGTTTTTGTTTGAAAATCTATTTTATCAAATTGTAAAATATTATGCTCTTGGTTTTGGATATTGGAACCATCAAAAAGTTTGGCTCGTTAGATAGCCATTTCCTTAAATGGAAACCACCCGATGATAAAATATTAGAAATCTCTAACCGAATTTGTCTGAGTTGAAGCAATGAATCTGAACCGGTCAGCAAATCATCAACGTAGAAGTCGTTGTCAATAATGCTGCTAGCAAGTAGTGATGGGACTTTTCAGGAAAAGTGTTTGCGCGGACATGTCCGTGGACATTTCCAGAAAAGTTGTGAAAAGTACCTATAGAAGTGTTCAAAATTAATTCTTACTAAGAATCTTTTCAATCTAAGAATTTCTTAGATTGAAAACTACCCATAGACTCTTGTTTATCTAATCTAATCTAATATAATTAGTCAACCGGCGACATCGACGGATTCGCCATCTATCAGATGCCAGGGAACTTGAATTTTCCCATATAATAGTGTTGCCATCTGTGGATAGAATCCGAAATGTACCCTATACCCTATATTAGGATTAGATAAACAAGGCTATGCGTGGCCTCCATGACAACATTGAGACTGCAAAAAACTGCGTGACTGCACACTAACAAACCAATCAAAATAAACCGTACGCGACTTAGTCTATTTTGATTGGTTTGTCAGTGTGCAGTTACGCAGTTTGCAGTCGTACACTGAGAAAAGCCCCAGCAAAGAATTCTTTGCTAAGATTTTTTTTAACTGCCGTAGCAATAATTTTATTTAGATTAGAAGTGTCTGTCCACTACATTAGATAAAACCACTTTACTGCGTGTTTTTATTAGCCGTTAAAAAGTACTTTTCAGCCTTTATTATTTGCTTTACTAGAACACTAAAGCATTTAGCTACCATTGAAAAGAAAAAAATATAAAGAAAAGTTTACTGTGATAGATAAAAATTTTTCCAGAATAGCAGTTTTGTGTTGAGTTACGTCATCGCAATACCAATCGGGCTCAATCGGGCAGCTCGACCCAAGTGTCGAACATCGAAAGTTGAGTTTGTTGCTTCTTTGCTGCCATTTTTAGCTAGGATTTAAAGGGTAAACCTTGTGGCGTCGTGCATTCAAATAGTATGTATTATTTATGTTATGATACGAAGTAAGATTGAAAGATTTGATGACTTACAAACATATCTAACCATTATTTTTTGTGTTATAAATAAACCACAGAAGACTTTGGTAAGTCGTTTTTTTGCTACTGGTTTTTTAAACCGCGACGTCAATTCTACCATATATAACATACTAACAAAATTAATGACCGATCTTAACTTACATAAAGACCCCAGATTATGCAGGTGCGTGTCTTAGCGAGATTAACTTTTTTGTTTATAAAACTATCTTGTTCTCTCTTTGCATTTTTTTTAATGGTGTATTATTAATGATTATTGATTAAAATTAAAAATAATTCTAATTAAAAATTTGACGTCTCATCTACTGCTTTCTAATCTATTCGATCATTGTTTTACGCTGGATTCATTAGTTTAAACATTTTCTTCTCGATAAGTACCTATACAATATGTCTACGAATGGAGTTCTGAGAAATTAAAATGTCAAAACCTTCGTTTTTTCAGAAAATAGTCATTGTATCTAAAAATTTTTTGCTTTGACAACATTTAAGTTAGAATTTTTAATAATAAACTATATTTTTATTTTGACGTGAAATGTTAAATCAAAAAAGTTGTTTCAAACATAATATGGGCAATCAGAGTTCAAGATTTCAAATTAATATTATATTGTTTTTTGTAAATTGAAAATTAAATCACAATTTTAAACATATTGTATTAGAGTTGATATGCATTTTGTCCTTTATAGCTAAACCTTTCTTACCGGATTACATATTATATAATTTTCCAATTTTTTTTTCATTCCAAAATATCTACTCACTATCTAGAGTAGTGGAAAAAAATATTAATGAATATAAGATTGATAAGGACGAAAACTGGCGGTTTAGGAATATGATTACGCTCTTATTACCTCCAGTATTTCACAAATATTCAAAGAAAAATTTGTATTTATATGGGGTGCTTACTAAATATTAAACAACTTTTTTTATTTCATATTTTACTCTAAAGATTAGAGGTTTACTCTTAATCTAATTTTATGTTTATATAATTTTTGAGCACTCTTTATAAAAAACCTAAAATTTCTCAACGTAAGTGATATTTTTTTAAAGAAGCAAGTTTTTTTATAAAGAATGACTTTTCCTAGAAAAGTTAAAAATATTAGTAGGTACCTACTTATTTTGTCCTTTCGTAAACCCCATGCATACGGGGATGTATCGTAACTGGTTTGTTTTTATTGGCATAGGTAAATCTACTTAAGTACCTATTTTCTGGAATGGATATATGCAATGACAATTGCAATTTAGGAACTTATTTACATTTGGTGACAATCAGCTGATCTTATAAGAAAATAGTTAAACCGAGTTAAATTCAAATACAAATACCTATACAAATACTAAACTAATTTAAAGAGCATTGAAAATCAATAAAAAAACAAAGAAAGGAAGTACTGAAATATAAAAAATTGGTGCAAACATGTTTTGAAATAAAGTGTTTTGACCAGTGCTGTTTAATATCTTGATTGTAATGTTTCCTGGAGGTCAGATGCTGAAGCTTCCTCGGGAAATACTAGCTTATTCGCAAAAATCAGACAAATGAATGATTCAGGGAAGCTACAAAATTTACCAATATGTAAGTGATGACAGAAAATATAGGCAAAAGTGATAATTTGGACACATAACTTTTGTTGGTATTCAAGATGGATCCCTGAGTTATGCATTTGTTTGATTTTTGCGAATAGCTGATGAGATTTCAAAGCGGTTTTAAAAATTGCCAGGGCAAAAAGATGACTGATTTTAAATTCCGTTTATTTTCTGTTTCCTAACTCTTTTACTTTTATAGAAAGGGCTGTTAATTTATTATCAAAATAAATGTTAATTTTTTTTTTAATTGTTTTTATTCATTTGTGCCAAATCCTTGATCATTGGTTTCAGTGCTTTCCAGAATACACCAGTTTTTTGCTTGCAGTTTCATGTTTAGGAAGTTTAATTTTCATTATTCATTAATATCGTCTTGTTTGTAAAAAAAATAATTTCTTAAAAAAAGAAAGTTCTTCATATTATCTAAAGGTGAACTACCTATCTAGTCATTATGGCTAACATTTATTTTCGATACTGATCAAACATTGGAACCCAGTGAGGGAGATACAAAATTCACCAATGGTGAAAACGATGACAGACAATATGAACAAGTGTGTCAACTGGAAGCAGTTGATGACATTTTTGTAATACGTGAATTTGCTGATATCTAAGGTAACTCCTTACTGAGTTCATTTGTTTGATTTGCTCGAATATATAAAAATCTTTAAAACCTAATTTAAATTACAAACAAAAAAATTCGTACACCTGTAGTGAAATATTGGTCTGTCAAATTTGAGATCACTAATAGTAGATTTTTTTAATTAGACAGGAATGTGCATTTAACGTTATTTTAGGAATAAATATTTTTTTGCTGAAAACTATGCAGAAGGTGGCTCATAAATGTTTGTTTATGATGTTTTCTCGGATACAAATAAATTTAATAAATAGTTTTATTATAATGTTTATTTAGTTTATCATCAATTAATATTAATTTGTAATTGTCAGTTTTCATAATTATGATAGCAAGCAATTTAAAAAATATATATATTTTTTCTCGAAAAATGTAAAAATTTAGGAAAACATGAACTTATTCCAGAGGAAATTTTTTTAAAGAAAGAAGCATTTTATGTCATCGTGCATGGTGGCATAAAAATTGCTCTGGAAAAAAATGTATATCTATAAATTTTGAAATTTGTTCGAGGAAAAATAATTTTTGATCAAAAATTGTATGTATGATAATTAAGAAAATTGGCAAAGATAAACACTAATTGATAAAAAATAAATAACTTTATAACAAAATTATTTTCCTTGTAAAACATTAAATATATGTATTTCTATCCGAGAAAATTTCATAAACAGATAAACATTTTGAGCGACACGCGCCTCCATGTCGATTTTTCAGCAAAAAATGTTTATTCCCACAGCAGATATGCTTTTTAATAACAGCAAAATCACCTTTCTTTTCTAAATCTTTTTGACATGACAGAATCTATTTTCTGCGACAGGCTAATTCTTTACTGAATTAGGAAAGCATATATACTGCAATAAAAAAAGTAATTAACTACAGCAGTAAAAAACCTCGCAATGGTAGCAAAACACTTTGCTACAATACCAGAAAAAATCATGGAGCGGTAAAAAAAATGTTGCTGTAAGTTAAAAGAATTAACTCTATCGTAGCCAGATACCTTACTTCAGCTAATAAATATCTTTACTGCAACAAAAAAGCGATCAACTGCAATAGTAATAAAGATATTAAGCGGCAGTAAAAATCTTTGCCAGGATAAAAAAGAACTGGTGTTACGGTAGCCAGGTTGTTTACATACTAGTGATATATGTCACTTTACTACACTAATATTACTTTACTATAACAGTAAAGCTTATTTTCGGTGGCTAGATGAAAAATATTTTATGAAGTAACTTTACTGTCGTAGTAACGTAACTTTAGCAAAACGAGTTTTACTGCCCTAGTAAAATTCCTGGCTGGCGCCTATTCAAATAGAGTTTTTTGCTACTGTAGCTCAATTTTTGGCTGTCACTGCAAAAATCTTCCCTCAGTGTACTCTTGTCGTGGAGACTTAGCGACTAGCCTGCGTAACACCTCGACCTAGGACCTAGGTAGCTGATAGGTGCTGTTTTTTTTCCTTCCAAGGAAACCTATGATGATACTTCAATGTTAAATGATGCAAAAAAAATAAAAATCTAAAAAATATACTTCTAGAATATTGAAAAAGTATTTTTATTTAAAAAACAATTAACTTTCCATAACAATAAAACACTTATTTTATGTAGGTACCTTATATTAATTCTACAGTTTTTTTCAGTCAGGCCAGTTGACTGGATTTTTGACATTGACATAATATATTTTTTTTCCATTTAGGAGAATAAATAGTAAGTTTGATTCAGGCTTGGGTTCCTCTGCCTCTAGTGCCTGTGGCCTAGGTGATTCTGAATTATGCGGGTTAGATAACCCCGATGGAGAATCAGTAGAATCACAGAAATTGGCTTCAGGTGACTTATTAAAACATCAAAACAAAATTTCAAAATTTGGGCCAAGGGCGCATGCGCAAGACCAAGAAATTTATATAAGCTGCGCATGCGCCAACACTTTACACTTTTCCGGACCCTTCGGACATGTCCACTTTTCAGACATTTCCAACAGACATGTCCAATGGAAATGTCCGTCCTCCCATCACTACTAGCAAGTGGATATCGTTGTTGATTTTCGATAGTTAATTGCCGAAGACACCTAACTGATAAGTACGCCGCAGAGGCAGTACCGTATGTTACAGTATTTAACTGAAAACAATTTAATTCTTGGTCAGGTTCTGAGCGCCAAAATATTCTATGCAAATTTCGATCTTGTTCACGAAGTAATACCTGGCGGTACATCTTTTCTATATCGGCGGTCATAACATAGGAATATTTACGGAAACGTAGTATTATTGAAAACAAATCGTTTTGTAAAGTTGGTCCTATTTTTTGCACATCATTTAATGAGAGACCTGTACTAGATTTTGAGGAACCATCGAACACAACGCGGATCTTTGTAGTAAGGCTAGCTTCCTTTAATACCGCGTGATGAGGTAAGTAGTAGGTAGGGTCTATAATATCTGATTGATTTATTTTATTTTCACAAATTTTCGTCATATGACCCAGCCTTTGATAATCGTCCATAAAATGTATATAGTCACGCTTTAAATCAGGATTTCGAATAAGCCTTTTTTCCAAATGATAAAATCGATTTAATGCAGTACTTCTAGATTCACCAAGATACGAAACATTATCCTTCGTTGGAATGCTTACTAAAAATCTACCATTTGAATCGCGTTCGAAAGTATTTATAAAATGTTGTTCTACTTCTTGTTCTTCTACTGATAAGTTAGAGTTCGCTTTTTCATATTCCTCGATTTTCCAAAATTTTGAAACCTGATTTTCCAAAGATTGTTCTAGATTTATACTAAAATAACCTACTGATTTTTGAATTTCTCAGTCCGAAGAGAGAGGGAGTGTTCCAGCAATTACCCACCCAAATTTTGTTTTTTGAAGTATGGGTTTATTTTTTTCCTAGATATATTTGTCCAACGCAAAGAAGTTGCCAAAAAATGGCTGCACCTAATAAAATGTCTATTTTTTGAGGTTTGTTAAAAGCCGAATCGGCCAACCTAATGTTTTGAGGTATGTTTAATTCTGATTGGTCAAATGAATACAAAGGCAAATTTTGTTATTTGATTTAAGACTAAACAAGGCACGGTGACAGAAAACCCGTTATGATTTGAATGAACTTTAATTTCTGTTTTATGTGTCATACTAGATGTGTTTTGATTAATACCAAAGATTAGAGTATTTGTATTTGTTTTTTTGTAAACCCAATTTGTGACGTAACTCCTCAGTCACAAAGTTAGATTGTGATCCTGAGTCGTGCAGTGCTCGGCAGCTGTGTAATCGACCACTAGAATCAGAAATTTGTACACATGCTGTTGAAAGAAGTATTTGACTGGATTGACGTTCATTTGTGCTATGACTTACAACCGAAACATCTTTTGTCACTTGATTGTTTGAAATGATTTGAGTTGAAGTTGATGGGGCATTTTGTGAATTAGAATTCGAATTTTCTATATGTAATAGTGTATTGTGGCGTTTGTTACACCGTAAACAATTTCTAGATGATTTGCAATCCTTTATTAAATGATTTTTTCTGAGACAATTTATGCATAGGCCGTTTTTTAGCTTCTGCTATTCGTGAGTTCACAGAAAGATTTCCATTTACACTCGGTTACTAGATCTAACTTTGATACAACTAAATGAATCAATAGCCTATCCCAACCTGAAGTTTGCTCGCCTAAATTATCTAAAGCCCTTAAATGCTTTAAAACATTGTCTAATAGTTGTCTAAGTAATATCTGGGACTCTTTATTTATTTTTGGTAGGTCAAAAAGAGCACTAACATGATTGTGCGTTATCAAAGCCTTATTTTCAAACCTTTCACATATTAATTGCCATGCTATTGTATAGTTTGATGCAGAAACTTCGATGGATTGTATCACTTGAGCAGCATCCTTTTTTAAATAATAGAACTTCGGAACATCATTGAGAGAACTATTTGTATGTACTAGTGCTATAAATGTGTCATGATATTCGGGCCATTGCTCGTAAGAACCGGAAAATGTAGGAATACTAATGGCTGGTAATTTGATATTAGAATTAGACAAAACATTTTGAGTGCCACTGATAGGTTTGGAAATTTGAGAAGATGGAGTATCGAAGGAATTAATTTTCAAAAAATGTGGCACTGATGAAATTGTATCAATATAAGAGTTTTCGAACACTAAACGCTCTGATAACTGTACTGTGATATCTTCTTGTTCACATTTTGCTTCAATAGTTATCTGAACTGACTGAAAATCGTCCCAAAGAGGCTCTATTTTATTTAATCTAATTTGCAATTGGCTTAGAATCGATTCATTAATTTCTTCTAGTTGTTGTATGGCATCTAGATAATTTTTAAGTCGCGTTAATTGGTCTATCATCGAGGTTCTTTTTGTTTGTAAAGTTTTTAGATCGGCCATTTTATTTTATAAATTGTACACACAAATTCAAAAGCCCTGACTTAAACCAAATAATATTATTAAATGTAACAGGATATTGATATTTATTATGATAATTCTTAAAAAGAAATACACTGCTTTTAGATGAATCAAATAAACTGTATTTAGATACACTACATATGTTTCGGCTTTTTAGGCCTTTCTCAAGAGCATTACAGATAAATACTAAAGTTATGAGCACAATTTACCTAATATATAAAACTTTCACTAATCTGGTTAAAAATTATGGGAAATCCCCTGGGTAATAAAACTAAATGTCTACCTACTCGGAGTATAATCTACTGGGCGATTCTTAAAACCTTATCTATTATAGGCGTGTTGATGTAGTTTTGCTGGTCATTGGTGGTACAAGGGTTGCTTTTAAGGGATTTTTTTATTTCTAATTGTTCTAAAAGGTTTAGGCGTTTTCCTTTTCTTTCTGTGTGGATTAAATTTATATTCTCTGTGTCTATAAAATGATTTTTATCAATGCAATGTGTTGCCATTCCTGTATTCTTATTGTTATTTAGAATGGCTTTTTTATGTTCTTTAACCCTATCAGCTATACTTCTACCACTTTGACCAATATATACAGCATTACAATCTTTACATTTAATTTCGTATACACCTGATTTATTGAGTTTACTTATTTTTTCTTTATTATTGACTAAAATACTTCCTAAATTTGTTTTATTTACACTAATTGTGGAAATGCCTAAATTATTTAGTTTATTACTGATCTTATCACTATACTTCGGAATGTAATTAATGAAATTGTATTTAGTTGTTCTTTTGGGTACAATAAAAAAATTCTTTTTGAAGCATTTTTTGCTGTTTGTTTTTCAACATATTGTCTATTAATGACTCGTTATATCCATTATTTTTTGCAATTTGTTTAATTATATTCAGTTCCTTGTTGAAATCATCCTCATCTAGAGGAAAATGTGTGAGTCTATGTATTAAGCTATGGAAGGGGGAAAGTTTAATTTGCCAAGATTGTTGTGAGCTATAATGAATGACCGTGTCTGTGGTAGTGGGTTTTCGATATATACTATATTTTAAATGATTACTATGTTTTTTAACGTTAACATCCAAAAAGTTTAATTGACCACTTTCTTCAGTTTCCATAGTGAACTGAATTTTGCTATTAAAGGAATTCAATAAATTAAGGAAACTACTTAGATTCCTTTCAGTACCGGTCCATATGCAAAAAATATCGTCTACATATCGAGTCCAATAAAAAACATGTGATTTTA
Source organism: Rhamnusium bicolor (assembly GCA_029963845.1). NCBI lineage: Eukaryota > Metazoa > Arthropoda > Insecta > Coleoptera > Cerambycidae > Rhamnusium > Rhamnusium bicolor. The sequence goes on along the minus strand of JANEYF010004815.1, from coordinate 238,863 downwards.
GGCTGCTATTACAATTAAAAATTAAACCTTCAAAATTCACCATAAATATCTCAGCTAACAAAGGAGAAATAGGCGAACCCATTGGTAAGCCGTCTTTTTTGTTTGTAAAATTCACCATTGAACTGAAAATAGTTCTGTTCAATGCAAATCTTTAGAATGTTTTTTAATTCTGTTTTTTTCAGTTACATCAATTTGTGCATTGTCTATTAAATTATATACAATTAGTTTTAGTTCCATAAGCGGGATAGATGTGAACAGACTTTTCACGTCAAACGAGACTAGTTTTGCATTGTTCGGTAGAATTAAATTTTTTGTGTTTTCAATGAATTCAAAGGAGTTTTTTATCGAGTGTATCGATTTGAAATTGGTTAGACTCGGTAAGATATAATTTAGTTCTTTGCAAACCTTATAGGAAGGTGCATTAATATATGATACTACTGGTCGGATCGGAACATTTTCTTTATGTATTTTTGGAAGGCCATATAGTAGAGGTGGTGACGGGTTCATAATTTTTAGTTTATACAACTCTTTATTATGAAATATTGTTTTACATTTTTTGATGTTAGAGACAATTTCTGATTGGTATTTACTGGTAGGATTCTTGTTAATTTTTTCAAAGTCGTCACTATCTAACAATGCTTGTAACTTTTCATTGTATTCTAGTCTAGTTAGAATTGTAATTGTGTTACCTTTATCCGCTTTACATAGTACCAAATTGTTGTCATCCAGTTTTTGCTTTATGTTTTTTAATAAGCTAATTTCTCCTTTGTTAGTGTTACATTTTATTAGGTTGAATAGGTTACCTATACTATGTTTTTCAAAGTCTGAAATGTTATCTATTGAGGTAGTAGCTAATTCTGTATTTACAGCGAGAAGTTCAAGATCTTTTTTATTGACATTATGTGGAGAATATTTTAAACCTTTTTGTAGGAAGTTTAACTCTTGGTCCGAGAATGTGACATTAGTTAAATTACTTACTCTAGCATAAAACACAAAATTATGACTCATTGGGGGATCAACACTGGTTGCACTAGTCACCGTAGCATTTTTTTGCCCTTATTAGACTATTGAGCTTATTTAGTAATCTCCAATACATATGTTGTATTTTTTCTTTTATTGTTTCTCTAATTTGTCGGTCCAAAAATTGGAAAAACAAATAATTTTCTTTGTGTAGTAACTCAGTGTGAATTAGTTTTAGATGTAGGCCTATGTTGTCTCTCCTTGTATGCCAATGTTTCTCCTCCAACTGTAGCCACGTCTTGTATGCTGATTTAACGGTATGTTGTGCTAAATATGATTTATGGTTGCACTGGATTTTCATGTGTTTAGGTATCACGTTGTTCACTAGACACTGTTTAGCGAACCAGATATGATTCGAGCACTTCTTTAACTTTAGTAGACACCTTTGATAAAACACCACTAATTTTGCTTTGCTAGCATTTTTAATACACTGGATTGAGTAAGTGGTCGGTTCCTTGTGAAACATCTTGTAAATAATTCTTAAAAAGAAATACACTGCTTTTAGATGAATCAAATAAACTGTATTTAGATACACTACATATGTTTCGGCTTTTTAGGCCTTTCTCAAGAGCATTACAGATAAATACTAAAGTTATGAGCACAATTTACCTAATATATAAAACTTTCACTAATCTGGTTAAAAATTATGGGAAATCCCCTGGGTAATAAAACTAAATGTCTACCTACTCGGAGTATAATCTACTGGGCGATTCTTAAAACCTTATCTATTATAGGCGTGTTGATGTAGTTTTGCTGGTCATTGGTGGTACAAGGGTTGCTTTTAAGGGATTTTTTTATTTCTAATTGTTCTAAAAGGTTTAGGCGTTTTCCTTTTCTTTCTGTGTGGATTAAATTTATATTCTCTGTGTCTATAAAATGATTTTTATCAATGCAATGTGTTGCCATTCCTGTATTCTTATTGTTATTTAGAATGGCTTTTTTATGTTCTTTAACCCTATCAGCTATACTTCTACCACTTTGACCAATATATACAGCATTACAATCTTTACATTTAATTTCGTATACACCTGATTTATTGAGTTTACTTATTTTTTCTTTATTATTGACTAAAATACTTCCTAAATTTGTTTTATTTACACTAATTGTGGAAATGCCTAAATTATTTAGTTTATTACTGATCTTATCACTATACTTCGGAATGTAATTAATGAAATTGTATTTAGTTGTTCTTTTGGGTACAATAAAAAATTCTTTTTGAAGCATTTTTTGCTGTTTGTTTTTCAACATATTGTCTATTAATGACTCGTTATATCCATTATTTTTTGCAATTTGTTTAATTATATTCAGTTCCTTGTTGAAATCATCCTCATCTAGAGGAAAATGTGTGAGTCTATGTATTAAGCTATGGAAGGGGGAAAGTTTAATTTGCCAAGATTGTTGTGAGCTATAATGAATGACCGTGTCTGTGGTAGTGGGTTTTCGATATATACTATATTTTAAATGATTACTATGTTTTTTAACGTTAACATCCAAAAAGTTTAATTGACCACTTTCTTCAGTTTCCATAGTGAACTGAATTTTGCTATTAAAGGAATTCAATAAATTAAGGAAACTACTTAGATTCCTTTCAGTACCGGTCCATATGCAAAAAATATCGTCTACATATCGAGTCCAATAAAAAACATGTGATTTTAGGCTGCTATTACAATTAAAAATTAAACCTTCAAAATTCACCATAAATATCTCAGCTAACAAAGGAGAAATAGGCGAACCCATTGGTAAGCCGTCTTTTTGTTTGTAAAATTCACCATTGAACTGAAAATAGTTCTGTTCAATGCAAATCTTTAGAATGTTTTTTAATTCTGTTTTTTCAGTTACATCAATTTGTGCATTGTCTATTAAATTATATACAATTAGTTTTAGTTCCATAAGCGGGATAGATGTGAACAGACTTTTCACGTCAAACGAGACTAGTTTTGCATTGTTCGGTAGAATTAAATTTTTTTGTGTTTTCAATGAATTCAAAGGAGTTTTTTATCGAGTGTATCGATTTGAAATTGGTTAGACTCGGTAAGATATAATTTAGTTCTTTGCAAACCTTATAGGAAGGTGCATTAACCCTTAATTACTAACCCGCCGTCTCACAGACGGCACCATATACTCACTAAGCTAATATTTAGACAACCAAGTATACCAAGGTACTCCCACTTTATGTAATTTGATATTGTACCGAAATATGTTCGTATGCAATAAATCAGGCATCAGTGTTGTTTCGTCTGTAATTTAGTGAGGTTCAAAGAGCTCTTGCCGTCTGAGAGACGTATGTTTAGTGAATATATGATATTTAGCGATGATGGATGAGCAACCTAGTACCTCTAAAAAAGTGAAGTTATGTGATCCTGGATACGAGGAACAACTTATGAAATGGTATGAAGAACTGGGCAGTGATTGTAGTGACATTGAAGCAGACTGTGACGAAAATCATGTCATTTTAGATAGCGAACACTATATTACGAATACTGGATAAACCAGAAGCGGAAAATCCCGAAACTAAATTGGAAAAACTTGAGAAAAGAAAGAATTGTTTTTGTGCCCCTACAAATTGAAACGAAGAACAGCCGACCTTTGTTTCAACTGTCAGAAGCCAATTTGTTTAGAATGTGCTAAGAAAATGTGTCCAGAATGCACCCAAAATATATAAGCCCGGCCCTGCTTGCGGTTTTTTACATGTTGAGAGTTTATATGTTTTTAATACTTTCCTATACATTTTTGATATTTGTATTTTATGATTCTGCATTGATGTTTTGAAAATAATAAATAGTTTATGTCCTAAATTGATTTTTATTGAAGAGTGCAAAAAGTTGGGTTTTTGTGTATCACCTACAATCTTTTTTTGTATAAAATTATTCATGAACATTTATTTTATTTAAGCAGACTCAAATCTGGTTCAAAATACATTAGAAATGTTGGTAAATAATCTAAATTTAAAAAAAAATAAAACATACTATTATTATAGTCATTTATAAAAACCCGTCTGAGAGACGGACGGTTAGTACCTATGTGATACATTTAAGGTGTTAGTAATTAAGGGTTAATATATGATACTACTGGTCGGATCGGAACATTTTCTTTATGTATTTTTGGAAGGCCATATAGTAGAGGTGGTGACGGGTTCATAATTTTTAGTTTATACAACTCTTTATTATGAAATATTGTTTTACATTTTTTGATGTTAGAGACAATTTCTGATTGGTATTTACTGGTAGGATTCTTGTTAATTTTTTCAAAGTCGTCACTATCTAACAATGCTTGTAACTTTTCATTGTATTCTAGTCTAGTTAGAATTGTAATTGTGTTACCTTTATCCGCTTTACATAGTACCAAATTGTTGTCATCCAGTTTTTGCTTTATGTTTTTTTAATAAGCTAATTTCTCCTTTGTTAGTGTTACATTTTATTAGGTTGAATAGGTTACCTATACTATGTTTTTCAAAGTCTGAAATGTTATCTATTGAGGTAGTAGCTAATTCTGTATTTACAGCGAGAAGTTCAAGATCTTTTTTATTGACATTATGTGGAGAATATTTTAAACCTTTTTGTAGGAAGTTTAACTCTTGGTCCGAGAATGTGACATTAGTTAAATTACTTACTCTAGCATAAAACACAAAATTATGACTCATTGGGGGATCAACACTGGTTGCACTAGTCACCGTAGCATTTTTTGCCCTTATTAGACTATTGAGCTTATTTAGTAATCTCCAATACATATGTTGTATTTTTTCTTTTATTGTTTCTCTAATTTGTCGGTCCAAAAATTGGAAAAACAAATAATTTTCTTTGTGTAGTAACTCAGTGTGGATTAGTTTTAGATGTAGGCCTATGTTGTCTCTCCTTGTATGCCAATGTTTCTCCTCCAACTGTAGCCACGTCTTGTATGCTGATTTAACGGTATGTTGTGCTAAATATGATTTATGGTTGCACTGGATTTTCATGTGTTTAGGTATCACGTTGTTCACTAGACACTGTTTAGCGAACCAGATATGATTCGAGCACTTCTTTAACTTTAGTAGACACCTTTGATAAAACACCACTAATTTTGCTTTGCTAGCATTTTTAATACACTGGATTGAGTAAGTGGTCGGTTCCTTGTGAAACATCTTGTAAATAATTCTTAAAAAGAAATACACTGCTTTTAGATGAATCAAATAAACTGTATTTAGATACACTACATATGTTTCGGCTTTTTAGGCCTTTCTCAAGAGCATTACAGATAAATACTAAAGTTATGAGCACAATTTACCTAATATATAAAACTTTCACTAATCTGGTTAAAAATTATGGGAAATCCCCTGGGTAATAAAACTAAATGTCTACCTACTCGGAGTATAATCTACTGGGCGATTCTTAAAACCTTATCTATTATAGGCGTGTTGATGTAGTTTTGCTGGTCATTGGTGGTACAAGGGTTGCTTTTAAGGGATTTTTTTTATTTCTAATTGTTCTAAAAGGTTTAGGCGTTTTCCTTTTCTTTCTGTGTGGATTAAATTTATATTCTCTGTGTCTATAAAATGATTTTTATCAATGCAATGTGTTGCCATTCCTGTATTCTTATTGTTATTTAGAATGGCTTTTTTATGTTCTTTAACCCTATCAGCTATACTTCTACCACTTTGACCAATATATACAGCATTACAATCTTTACATTTAATTTCGTATACACCTGATTTATTGAGTTTACTTATTTTTTCTTTATTATTGACTAAAATACTTCCTAAATTTGTTTTATTTACACTAATTGTGGAAATGCCTAAATTATTTAGTTTATTACTGATCTTATCACTATACTTCGGAATGTAATTAATGAAATTGTATTTAGTTGTTCTTTTGGGTACAATAAAAAATTCTTTTTTGAAGCATTTTTTGCTGTTTGTTTTTTTGCATATGGACCGGTTTTGCATATGGACCGGTTTTGCATATGGACCGGTTTTTTTGCATATGGACCGGTACTGAAAGGAATCTAAGTAGTTTCCTTAATTTATTGAATTCCTTTAATAGCAAAATTCAGTTCACTATGGAAACTGAAGAAAGTGGTCAATTAAACTTTTTGGATGTTAACGTTAAAAAACATAGTAATCATTTAAAATATAGTATATATCGAAAACCCACTACCACAGACACGGTCATTCATTATAGCTCACAACAATCTTGGCAAATTAAACTTTCCCCCTTCCATAGCTTAATACATAGACTCACACATTTTCCTCTAGATGAGGATGATTTCAACAAGGAACTGAATATAATTAAACAAATTGCAAAAAATAATGGATATAACGAGTCATTAATAGACAATATGTTGAAAAACAAACAGCAAAAAATGCTTCAAAAAGAATTTTTTATTGTACCCAAAAGAACAACTAAATACAATTTCATTAATTACATTCCGAAGTATAGTGATAAGATCAGTAATAAACTAAATAATTTAGGCATTTCCACAATTAGTGTAAATAAAACAAATTTAGGAAGTATTTTAGTCAATAATAAAGAAAAAATAAGTAAACTCAATAAATCAGGTGTATACGAAATTAAATGTAAAGATTGTAATGCTGTATATATTGGTCAAAGTGGTAGAAGTATAGCTGATAGGGTTAAAGAACATAAAAAAGCCATTCTAAATAACAATAAGAATACAGGAATGGCAACACATTGCATTGATAAAAATCATTTTATAGACACAGAGAATATAAATTTAATCCACACAGAAAGAAAAGGAAAACGCCTAAACCTTTTAGAACAATTAGAAATAAAAAAATCCCTTAAAAGCAACCCTTGTACCACCAATGACCAGCAAAACTACATCAACACGCCTATAATAGATAAGGTTTTAAGAATCGCCCAGTAGATTATACTCCGAGTAGGTAGACATTTAGTTTTATTACCCAGGGGATTTCCCATAATTTTTAACCAGATTAGTGAAAGTTTTATATATTAGGTAAATTGTGCTCATAACTTTAGTATTTATCTGTAATGCTCTTGAGAAAGGCCTAAAAAGCCGAAACATATGTAGTGTATCTAAATACAGTTTATTTGATTCATCTAAAAGCAGTGTATTTCTTTTTAAGAATTATTTACAAGATGTTTCACAAGGAACCGACCACTTACTCAATCCAGTGTATTTATTATGATATTTGTAAGAAAACGAAGTAAATTGGAATGGACTTACTGTTTAGGATGCTCAAATTCTAAAATAAATGATTGTTCTTGTCGTTTATCGCTTGTTTCCTGCTGTTGCAGGAAACTCGACCAAAGCTTCGATTTGTTATTGATTGATTATCCGCAGAATGCGGCCTAATTTCTTCCGATATGCGGCTCGTAGACCATAAATATGTTCTTAAAACACACCTTATTTGTTTGTAATGCGTTTTACCAACTTCTTGAATTTGAAATAATAAATGGACTGTATATTTTTATGATTTATTTTGAGAACGAACACAGCGATGTCATACAAGTACGACGACGTCTTTCAGAGAGGAAGCGCTGCTCCTTTAGCATAATAAGAGCGTCGATGATCGGTCGTTTCCGTGAAACGTCATACATAAAATAAATGTGTTATGAAACTAAATCCAACAATAAGAATGAAATCTAAACAGAAACAAATATAAATTTAATGAATTACCTAGCAATTTATCTGATCCTAATGATATTAGTGATTTTTTTTTCTAACGTTTTACATTAAACAACAATATACTTATGTGATGAAAAAATTCATTATGATACACATTTATATGATAACATAAACTTTAACTTACGCTTGGTAAGTGTTGATGAAATTCATGATAACCTATTTTCAATTAAATCTAATGCTTATGGTACAGACAATATTTCAGTGACCAAGATTAAATATTGCAGTCCTTTTGTAGCCCTTACATAACTCATATAATCAATTATGCAATTGAGACGAGTACAGTTCCTGATTTATGGAAGGTTGCAATTGGATGTCCACAAGCAAAAAAAAAACAAAACCTCTAGATTTTTCGAATCTAAAATAATTAACATACTACCTTGCATGTCAAATATTTTAGAAAAAGCGTTATTTAGTCAAATGTATGAATATATAAATAATAATAGTATCTTACAGTTAAACACAAAATAAACTTCCGTTTGATTTTCACAATTTTAATTAACTTATGACAATTGTTTCGCCACACAGTGGCTTCGTCAGATGGTGAGTACAAGACTAAATTCTTACAGTCTTTTCAGACAGGTTTTAGGAAGCACTATAATAAATGCATGAGTTTGGCTCAAGTTATTGATGAAATTATTGCTGCGTATGATAAAAAATTAATTACAGTGCTTGTCTTGCTCGACTTCTCGAAGGCTTTTGACACGATTGACCATAACCTTATTTGTTCCAAATTAAAATTTTACGGGTTTTGTGAAACTTCAGTTTCTCTTATTAAATCGTATCTTCTAAATAGGAAGCAAAAAATTAAAAGTGACAATAGGTTTTCGCCTTATTGTAATATAAATTCTGGTATCCCTTAGGGATCCATACTCCCTATTTATATTATATACTGCAGATATTTTGAAGTCAATAAAAAATTGTAAAATTCAAGCGTATGCAGATGATTCGCAGATATATTTTAGTTTTGCCGTAGATGATGTCCTACAGTATCTTATTAACAATGAGTTAAATTTACTATATGATTTATGTCTAAAACATAATTTAAAACTTAATTCTAACAAATCGCAGATTATGATTTTTTGGTTCGCAAAACAAAGCAAATTATGTTAAAAATAATATTGATATTAAAATTAATAATATATCATTACCTGTCGTTACCTATGCAAAAAATTTGGGATTAATTATTATTGATGAAAATTTACGTTTCAAAACTCACATAAGTAAATACTTTATTAAAAAAAAACATACATCTCACTTAAGTTATTATATTCTAGCAGATTTATTATCAGTCAAAATTTAAAAGTTGTTATCTCTCATTCTCTTGTCTTGTCATTATTTAATTACTGCGATTTTATCTATGGTCCTTGCTTGGATGTTGTGCACAAAAATAGAATTTAAAAAGTGCAGAATATGTGTTGTCGATTTGTTTTCCAACTTCGCAAGTTCGATCACATTCCCGATAAAAGAAATTGGTTGGCTTAATATGGAAAATAGGCGAGTTCTACATTTTGCTTCGTTTGTTCATAAATTATTAAATTTAAAACTAGACGCCCCCTTGTTAAATAAGTTAATTCCGAGATCGAATATTCACCAGCGTAACATAAGGTCTGTAGAAGGTTGACAATGCCTCATCATTCGACTTCCACGTTTCAGAGGTCTTTTACCTATAATGCTGTGCGTATCTACAATGATGTTCCTGACCATCTAAAAATTTTAAAAAGCGACAGTTTTAAATTTAAGGTAAAAACTCATTTACTTTCTAGGCAGTGATCGTGCATTTAATATATTATGTCAACTATATTGGTGTCATATTATTAAATATTTTATAGTTATCATACAATTATCTATTTACTATATCTCTTGGCTTAATTCTCTTCTCTCGAGTAAAATATATATATTCTTTCTTTGCATTCACTGGGTTAAGTGTAAGAATAGCCTTTGGCTAAACTTCGTCCTCTGAGTGCTGTATTTCACATTCAATAGCTTGTAATTACTTACTTTTACATCTTACATTTTTTTTCTCATTATTTCAACATTATCTACTGACTCGTGTAATTACTTACTTTTTTTATAATAAAGGCGATTATTATTATTATTATTATATTATCCACAAAATTCGCTGTATCTTTTGCAGTGTCACTTGTGCTTTCCCTCGAAGCAATACAAGTTTTAATAGTGGATGCTACTGAATGACTTAAAACTTGTGTTGCTAATTTTACACTCATTTTTTGAAATATATTGGGAAATATATGGTGGTCTGTTATTTTTAAAAACTCCTACTTTTTTATTCTTTTTATCGATGAAATAGGTGCTTTTAATATCTTTAAAAAGATATTCTTTTATCTTTGTAAATGAAGCCGCTGTTGTATAGATTTAAGTTAGTTAGATAGTTCTAAGGAGTTGTCAGCCCTGTGACAGTTAGTTTTTAAGAGGTTGTCAGTATGGCAGTGGACAAAAGAAGTTGAGGACGAGTTACTTTTGTTCATAAAAAAATGTGCCTTTGTTCCTGATAATTATAATTATTTTAACGATGTTTAGAGTGCAATTAAATACATATGTTAATGATCAGTAATGGTGTTTTAATAAACTATATACGCAAGCAGTGTATAAAACAGTCGCCATTCATCAGATTTGTTCTAACACGCTTTATTAAATGTGGGACATCATAAATTGCATATACTTTATTGCCATTTGAGGAAAGATATGGCTTCTCTGGTGTTATTTTTAAATTCTTCTTGACACTTTGGTTGGTGGTGCTCTGATCGCAAATCATTATTTTTGGAATCAAACCGACCTTACGTAAATTTATTATTGTGTCGTTAATTATATCTATTAATTGTGCATATTTCACTCCTGAATTAGAAAAGAAATATGCAAGTGGTAACTTCCAATTAAAATATAGGCCTCTAATTAGAATCACAAGAACCCACTTCGCATTTTTTGGTTGTCCTCCATAAGTCCCAAGATCTTCCAGTCCTTCTATAACGTCCATTTCTTTAGAATATTCAAGATATTCTTTAATATGCATTTCATCAAAGCATACAGTGTTTAAAATATTTAGATTTTCCCAAAAATTTTGATTTTATTTGCTGCATGTATTTCCTGTTAAATCAGGTTACAAATTTTGAGGATTCGATCCATTTCCGTATGGTAGACAAGCCAGGTAAAATAATCCTATTGTTGTTTAAATGTATATATCCCAATGGAGATTTATAATAAAACATTAAAGCAATTTTTTTTCTGCAACTGCCCACTTTCTTCTTTTGCCAGTTTTAAATTGCATTGTAACCATAGCTTCAGACTGGGGAGAAAGGAAATCAAATTCTTGAATTAGTTCTGGTAGTGTTGGAAGTTTGGAACTTTTTATTTTTTTTTAACTGAGAAATTTGTGCCCTTTTGGTACCTAGTATTTTTTTTAAGTCTTTAATTTTCTATAAGGATTGACATCTGAGCTATCCTCTACACGTTTTCATTTTGCCGGCGGGCTAGGCATATTAATAATTCTCTGAATTTGTTCTTCAGAACTACTGGAAGATGATTCCACATTTAATACATTATGCGTTAATTTCCGCCCGGAGTAAGTCCTCTTTGGCTTGGTCACAATTAATTCTGGAGAGGAGCGAGGAGTGGTAGATGTTTCACTTGCTCTAAATAAAATTGGCGAGCAGTGTGAAGACCAGGGATTTCATTTGCATTGAGCGGAATTGGCCTGCATTTCGCAACAGTCGATGTTTTGTTTTAGCATTTACAAATGAATTTTCGTAAAAATGCTTCTCACACACATCTGTATTTCAGTTTTTTTCATCGATGTCCAGTAGTTTAGAGTTTCCTAAAATAGTTATACCTATGTAAATACGTTGTACTTTTTTTTATGATGACTTGAGACAAACAAAACGTATTACGTCAAAACTAAAGCCACCATCGGAAATAAAAAAAAATTGTTTTAAGAATGGTCAATTGGATTTAAGATATTTTAAAAGACAACTGAGCAAATTGCGAAAATCCGAAAATCGAAAATTTTTGTTTTCTTTAGGCCATAACCTCCAAACAGATGCAGATCATGAACATTTCTCAGCAGCACTTTATTCAGTATAAAATTACGAAAAAGTGCCACGTTTAAACTTACAGTTTTACTTTTACAATAAGCGACATACCAATGGTGGGCAACGAAAATCGGGCACCCTGTGTATGTATATACCGAATGTAAATTACACTGTAACTGGGATATGGTTCTCCCCTTATTCTTAATTATGTCTTGATTAAAAACACTGCATTACAGTGTTTTATATTTAAATAAAAATCCTACATGCAGAACAAAAAATGTTACTGGTAAATCTCGCCATTAACCCGAGATCGATCGCTCAATGGTCAGAATGACCGACAATACTGATAAATAGTGGGGATTTTCTTATTGCGTATGATAGAAGTTTCTCCCTCTATCTATCCTCCTATATATCGTGTACTTTGACATGCATATACTAGTTGATATAAAATTTGCAACGAGTCACGTGAAAGTTGAGTTCGACGGTACCGCGACTGATAACGTCACAATAGTTTTTGCTTTTGACCGCATTGCGACTGATACCGTTGAGTAAGTTTTTTATGTTATGCTAATATTTTGTACTATTTTTACTTTTATATTTTAGAATAATGGCGGATTACGAAAAAAGAGCAAGAGCATTTACGAAAACTTTTAGAAGAGGTAGGCGGTGTGTCGGATACTTCTGACGATGATGAGCTAGAGAGATCTGATCATGCTTCTGATACAGAGCAATCTGATTTATTCGATACTGACGAATCTGATGCGTCAGTTGAGGGATCCGATATGCCTCTTTCAGACAGAATGGATTTTTTTATAGGCAAAGATGGTACGACAAGGTGGCATAAAAATTCATTTCCTACCAATGTAGAAACGAGACCCTGCAATACTGTACGTTTTCAATCTGGAGTAACTAATCATTCAAAAAATGCCCAAACGCCACTTGCTGCTTGGGAACTATTTTTCCTTGATGCTATAATCCAAGAAATTGTTGACTGGCACAAATATTTACATATTGAAAGGAGCTGAAAATTACACCAGGGAACGAGATGCCAAAATTACAAATTTAGCAGAAATAAAAGCTGTTATTGGGTTACTGTATCTAGGTGGAGTTTTGCGATCCGACTTTCCGATTTATGGGAAACAGATGGTACCGGAGTGGAAGCTTTTAGACTCACAATGTCCTTGAAACGATTTGAGTTCTTACGTTGTTTACGTTTTGATGATATAAGAGGCCGCACTGAAAGGAAAGCATTAGATAAATTTGCTGCTATTAGAAAAATTTTTGAGGAGTTTGTTGCTCGTTGCAAGATAAATTACGTGGTTGGATATACTGTTACAGTTGACATGATGCTGGAGGGATTCAGAGGGCGATGCGGGTTTCACCAGTATATTAAAAGCAAACCTGCTCGGTACGGACTAAAAATCTTATTGATGGTAGATTCTGAGAATTATTATACAGTAAACATGGAAGTTTACGTAGGAAAACAACCTGATGGGCCCTATGTAGTTGACAACAGCGCATTTAGTGCTGTGAATTGGTTAAAAACTCCAATATCTTTATCTGGGCGAAATGTGACTATTGATAATTGGTTTTCATCAATTCCATTAGCATCATACTTGCTTGAGCAGAAGTTAACAATGGTAGGAACAATTAGAAAAAATAAGAAAGAGCTCCCTGAAAAAATTTGTGGTTTCCAAAGATCGCGAGCAGTACAGTAGTTTATTTGGATTCCAAAAGAACGCAACTATTGTTTCGTATGTTCCCAAAAAAGGTAAAGTTGTTACATTGCTCTCAACCTATCACCATACTAATCACATTTTACAATGACACAAAAGGTGGTGTTGATAAGGTCGATGAAATGAAGGGTACCTATTCAGTCTCTAGAAAAAGTGCCAGGTGGTCTCTAACTATATTCTTTTCCCTACTTAATATTGCGGGAATAAATAGCCAAATAGTTTATGAAACAAACACCAGATCAAATTTAACACGTCGAGCATATTTAAAAGATATTTACAAGGCGTTAACTCGGGACTATACAATGCATCGCATTCAAAACCGGTTTATACCAAAAGAGCTACATCCAAGAGCTTGTCAGTTTCTTGGTGTTACAGAAGAAATACCCCGAGGTACAATTCAACGCCCAGGAAGATGCGCATTTTGTTCAAGAAGAACATAAAAACATCAAATATTTGTTCTATATGTCATAAAGGTATTTGCACAGAACATACCATGAAAATCTGTTACGAGTGTTCTTCAAATCAAATCGAATTAGAATCATCTTTAGAATAAAAATTTTCATGTTCTTTATTGCAAGTTTGTTTTTTCTTTTTAATTATAGTTTCAGGAGTTTTATATTTTTAATGAATATATAAATAATAATAATAAAGATATAACAAAAGAAGCATTTTTATTTGTGAAATAAAGCGATTATAAGAATTAAAAATGTAAGGTCACTTTGACCGCATGCGCAGTTGGCAACGGAATATTTTACTGACTGTTGAATTATTTGCCAGTAAACTTTTTTTTTGATGAAACAAAAAATCAAATAATAATTAGATGCTACTGTTTTTAGTTAAATTACCACACAGAGGTGTTAAATATATCAAAAATTAATTCGGTACAAATGACCACCACGCGAGCGATCCCGTAAAATTACTAGCGCGACTGATCTCGGGTTAATCTTTTACCGGAAGCAACTAATTTTCAACATAATGTCTTGCATATTTTTATGGATTTGGATAGTATATTAAATAATGAGCTTCGTAATTACTTCGATTCTCGTTTTTCACTATTATTACTATCAGCCACATACATACAGTGTCTGATTTGTCGTTTTACAGCTATAACTTTTAAACTAATCGAGATAATAAAAAAAACAGAGAGAACGAAAGTTTTCCGCCTTCTCAAGCTACATTATGAAGTTCAAAAAAAGTTTCGTTTTATATTCCAAAAATTGAAAAGAGCCGATTTTTTTATATTAAAACTTCCACGTCAGATTTAAAATCACCATCCAAGTTTGACCCCAACTTGGTGATAAAGTTATGTGACCAAATCATGGCTAACTGCATTTTCTTTTTGATATTTTGATTTTAATGATTTTAACTGTTTGATTTATGGTTCTACAGAATTTAACTTTTAAACTAATTATGATATCAAGAAAATTCAGAGAGCAAAAGTTTGCCGCCTTCCTCAAGTTGCATCATGATTCATGACGTTTTAGAAAAAACAAAAATGCAAAGCAAAAAAATAGACGAAATTTAAATAAACACAAAATGCAATATAATGAAATACGCTAGCATCTAAATAGAACACCCAGTATAATAGACGTTAATTTTCAACTTTTTTTATTTCATAATTTTCCAGTTGGAATTTGAAAAAAATAGGCAGAAAGTTAATCGAAGAATTTTTGAATTTATTGGAAAAATGGTTAGGTTAAAATCAAGTTTTTTAAATAAATGAAAGCTCCCGCGTGCCTGTCAGAGGGCCATCGGTGATATTCCGATTTGATCGGATAATTTTATTACCAAATTGGGGTCGATTTTAGACGGTGAATTTAAATCTGGTGTGAACATTATAATATTTGGAGTGTAAAAAAGATGCTTTTTTGTTTTTTCGAAAATGTCATAATGTAGTCTGATGAAGGGGGAAAAACTTTTGCTCTTTGCATTTTTCTGATATCTCAATTAGTTTGAAAGTTATAGGCTGTAGAACGATGAATCATGTATGTATATCATTACATTTTACGGAAGTAGTATAGGGAGCAAATTCTTATGAAAATATTTACATCAAAATGCTATTCAAAAGTGAAATTTCTTACGAAAATTTGAAGTACAGAAATCATATTGGTCGATATTAAAATGCATGCAATTTCATATCTTACCTGTATTAATAATCCATTCCCTTAAAATCCGTGGGTTCTTTATTGAAAATGAATACATTTTCAAATCTGGATTTTTTTTTGAAAGTTGCCTGCAATTTACATATTCACAGTAGCGAGACATTTTATTGCTTAATAATTATTATGTTATTAAACACTTAGGTATCTATCATAAGGTCACTATCATAAAAAAATGTCACTCTCATAAAAAGATCACTATCACAGAAAATGTCACTATCATAAATAAAAATGTCTAAATTATTAAACAGAGTATCTCGCTAATTATAGTATAAAACCGATAAAACCACAGAAGTAACCACAAATATTATTTGCAAGCGTATAATACCTACTCAAATAAAGTTTCGTTCATGCACTAGGTTTATTGCTTTATTGCATCCAATAAGGGCTAAGTTATTCTGAAATGAGATTGTACGCACATGCAGGTATAAATTACTCAAAACTAAAAAATCTTAAATCAATATTTATCCATCCAATAACAATAATGTAATGCTTTATTTTATGAAAGTTATGGATTTACAATATGGTTTTACGAACTTATATCATAATATAATATTTCTAAATTTGTATTTAATCAAAAGAAACAAACTATAGGTACTTATTAGTAGCTGAAATGTAAATCTCTACGCACTATTCATGCGCCATCTCATATTGATTGGTATACACTACACAATTCAGAGATTTGACTGGGTTTTAGCTTGTTAATAAAATTAACACAGTGAAGGAGCGGTCTGTACATATAGTCTCTGACTGAACTAAACTTAAATTTAAAAACTACTGCCTGATATTTTGTATATTTAATGTTGTTGTACCTATATCTGTTAAATTTTGTGCACTGTATAGCACAATACTTATGATTATGATTATGATTAGGCACCCCATTTCCTGCATTAAGTTGTTTATATTATAAATATCCCTATTTTTGGAAACTAGCACTCAAGCTCTTACTTAAACGACGGGAACTTCCTTTATTTTTAGATAAACTTAGGGTTAAAGATTAAAACCTTTTAGACAAGTCTCACCAAATGTTCAATTATGGAATACTCTAGAAGAGGCCTACACTTCTTAAATGTACTTATTTTTAGAAATAGTACAAATATAAGCAGGATAGTGACTTGGGAGAAGACAACATTCGAGTGCAAGCAGTGAGTGAATGCAGACGTGTATACGGAAGTATAGTGCTACTGTGATCTACCCGAAGTGATATCCGAGGTTAAGCAACGGTCGGCGCAGTCGGAGCTAACGAAAGTTAAGCAATGGTTGGCGTGGTCGAGCTTGAAATATTAGTTGCCTTTTTCAAGGCTCTAATATATAATTTGAGAAAAGAATTCAGAAGTGGAGAAATATTAGTCGTCTTTTTCAAGACGCTAATATAAAGAGATAAATAAAGTCTCCCACCTGGAGACACTTAGTTTCTACTGTGTTTACTAACCATACCTTATATTTTCAGCATTTCTCTTTCAGATAGAAGTACACGTACCCAGGAGGAGGGTATGCCGAGACGTGAAGACGACGAGACCTCGCAGAGTGGAAGCTCCAGGGCTTCCTCCCCCTGCGACATGATGGACATCGAGGATACGGAGAAGCTGCGCCTCATTGCAGAGAACAAGGCACTGAGGGCGCAGATTGAAAAGATGGGCCAGAGGATGGCTCAAATGCAGTCTAAGATGGACCGGCAGCATGAGGAGCTCCTGAAAGCCATTCAGGAGGCCTAAGTTGGACCGGCCAAACCTGTGACAAAAAAGAGACGCAAGGAGGCCCGGACACAGGAGGCCCGGGCCCCCGTGGTCACCACTGGCCAAGAAGAGAGCACAAGCCGACAAGAGGACCGGAGTCCAGGACCGGCCCCTGCAGAAAATGCGAAGACACCCAAGATCCCACCGGTAATCCTTAGGAAAAAGGAAACGTGGACAGTCGTAATCAGACGTTTGAAGGAGGCGAGCGTCAACTTCAAGAAGGCCCGCGTAGTAGGTGAAGGTATCTCCATTGTGCCTACAACAAGTGAGGACTACAGGAAGATAACAAGGATGTTTACGCAAGAAAAGAGGGAGTACCACACCTACGCGCTCCCCGACGAGAGGCTCCTCAGAGTAGTGATAAGAGGTATCCCGAGCGGTGTAAGCTGCGAAGAGGTGAAATCAGATCTAGAGGAACAAGGTTTCTCTCCGAGCTCCGTCCAGCGGATGACATCGCGGAGGACCAAGCTGGAGATCCCGCTGGTACTTGACCAAGTACCACTGGACCAGGAGATGATCCATGGAACGTTAACGGGCTACAATGAAGAAAACTTGAAGTGGAGGAACTCCTAGCCCGGTACGACATAGACGTGTGGACACTACAGGAAACGAAGATGACGCCGCTGAAGCCAGCCAACTTCCCTGGCTACCATGTCTACAGGAAGGACTACGCTGGACCAAGGCCGATAAGAGGAATAGCCCTGCTGGTAAAGAAGTCGATCGACCACCATCCAATCGTGCTACCGGACATGGAAAACCTGGAAGCCACCGCCGTAGTAGTGTCAACGGCACGAAATGGCGACATCCAAGTAGTATCCTGTTATCAGCCACCCCGAAGCCGGATCCTGGACACGGACCTGGATGCAATATTCCAGGACCGGACTTAGGTGCTTGCCATAGCAGACCTGAACGCCAAGTCACAGGAACGGAACAGCAGCGTCACCAACACTCAAGGACGAGATCTGCTGAGGTTCCTGGGACAACACGCTGGCAACATGCAGGCACTAGGACCGGACGAGCCGACGGACGACAATGGGATCCACCGACCGGACGTGCTGGACAACGCTATAATGAAGGAGATGACCCTCAATGCGGAAATCTCTACCAGGATGGAAGGTTACACCGAGCATAATCCGATCTTCTTGGACCTAGGAGAGAAGGATGATGTAGACACTGGGACCTTTGTCAAAAGGAGGACAGCCTGGGAATTGTTCCGTACAGCGCTGCAAAGAAACATTGCACATATTCCCAGGATTGAATCCGAGGAAGATGTGGAGAGGGCCATCACTTCCTTGGAAAACCAGATCCAGGAAGCGATTGAGGAAAGCACCACAGAGACGGAGACCAGAAGGGCACCAGCGCCGTTGGCAAACCTCACGGAGGACCTCAGGCAGCTAATTCGGGACAGACGAAGGACGAAGAAAAGGGCCCAAAGGACTAGACTCCCTGAGGACAGGCACGCGTATAACACGCCGAACAGGAGAGTCAAAGCTGCCCCCCAGGAACACTGTCAAGAAGGCTGGCAGCGTCACATGGAATCGCTGGACCCACAGGACAGGAGCATCTGGAACACCCAGCGTGCTCTGCGGAATAGGCCGAAACCGATGACCCCAATCCACGGAGAGAATGGGATTGTCTACACTCGCCAGGGAAAAAGCCGAAGCATTCGCGGACAGCTTGGAACTGCAGTGTAGGGAAAACTAACTCGATGATGAGGACGAGGACTGGGTTGAGGACGTGGAACGCAGAGTGCGTCGGATGCTCCGCCTGCCAGACGATGATCACATCCAGAGGAGGTCAAGGAGATTCTAAGGAGCTTGAAGCCGAGGAAAGCGCCAGGATGCGACAAGATCGGAAACATCACCCTCAAGAAGCTACCCAGGAAAGGGGGTGGCAACCCTGGTGAACATCACCAATGGGATCTTGAGGCTCAGATACTTCCCGGACAGGTGAAAGAAGGCCGACGTCATAGTCATCCAGAAACCAAGTAAGGAACTGCTCTTTCCCTCCTTTTACAGGCCCATCAGCCTGCTCGCTGCTGTGAGCAAGGTAGCCGAGCGCGTCATCTTGAGAAGAATAGAAGAAGAAACCGAAGAGCTCCAAATCATTCCGGATGAACAGTTCGCGTACAGGACAGGACATAGTACGGAACTCCAAGTGCTCAGGATCACCGAAGAAGTCACCAAAGGTTTCAACCAAAGATAGGTCCGGACGGCACTACTTCTGGACGTTGCGAAGGCTTTCGACAGGGTCTGGCACGATGGTCTACTAGCTAAAATGATGAGTATGGGTTATCCCATTGCACTCGTCGAACTAGTTAGATCATACCTGCACGGGAGACAGATGCGAGTGAGGATCAGGGATAGCGTGTCCACGTATCGACCGATGGAAGCCGGAGTCCCCCAAGGCTCTGTGCTGTCACCCCACCTGTTCGCTGTCTTCACCTCTGATCTCCCAAGGACTGAAGGCACCGCTAGGGCACTCTACGCGGACGACACGGTCTTCACGGCCAGATCCTGGAGAGCAAGAACAGCCATCAGAAGACTTCAAAAGGCAGCCTCTCTTCTGGAAGAATGGTGCATCAAATGGAAAGTCGCAGTCAACGCAGAGAAAAGCCAGACGTTTCTCTTCAGGAAAGGACGCAAGGAAACCCCCACAGGACACGTTTCCATGTTCGGTGAGGACATCCAATGGCACAATTCCGTCAAATACTTTGGCGTAATCATGGACAAAGGTCTGACATGGAGACAAAACACTGAAGCCATCGTGGTAAAGGCCAAGCGGACGAGAGCTCTCATCTGCCCAATGGTAGGGAACCAGAGCAGGCTCAATCTGAAGAACAAGCTTCTGCTAGTCAAAGCACTCATCAGACCACAGCTGACCTACGCCTCCGTAGCATGGGGATACCAAGCGAAGACCTATCTGAAGAAGATTCAAGCCGTGGAAAACGTGGCCATCAGGACAGCGGTGGGTGCACCATGGTACGTTAGAAACGCTGACATCTTCAGGGACCTGGACTACACACCAGTAACCGAAATCATCCGGGATAGAGCGAAGAAACTGTACACCTTAGCTGAGGAGCATAGGAACCCGCTGATCAGGGAGGCCACCTCCTATGATCCGGCCGACACACCGCGGCACAAGAGGCCGAAGGTAGTTACTGGACACCGGGTAAGTATAACTAATCCTTTCCTTACAGATGGACACGGAAGTGACATGACGCAACCAACCACCTTCCCATAAACCTTGCGGGCACCGGTCAGTGAATCGACCAGTGCCCGTAGCCCCCCTGGCTCCGTGAAGGACGAAAGTGCTAAGAAGTCACTTGGGCCTTCACCTCCTAGAAATGCATAGTTCATCCTCATCTTGTCCGATGACCCAGATGACAATGTGTCAATTGACACTTTGTGTACTGGCAGTCAATCCCAAGTCACAGAATATCCGCACAGTCCCTGACAGACTAATGACTACCCCCAGGGATGACAAGCTGGCGAAGAAAGAAGACGAAGTCAGAAGAGCGCCAGAAGAGGCCCTGCTCGAGGCCGGTCCAGGTCTACAGCGATGACTAGGGTAAAAAGGCAATAGTCCTGTCTGGCCCTAGCATCCGAGACCATCATCAAGCCAAATGGATATTGGCGCTTGGGAGAAGTGTAATTTCTGATTCCAAACTGTATAGTCGTCGCTCTGAAATCTATTAATTTATTGTAATAATTTTCTTATAAACACAATATTATGGCTTCACTCGATTACGCAGTCTCAAACTACATAGTTTCGTGCGGCATAGTATTATATGTATTTATAAGAATATTATGTTTACTAACGTGTATATTGTTTACCACATTGTAAAATAAACACATATTTTAGGATATATTTAGAATGTTAATGATATACACTTGAATATTTCAAAAGTGCATATAATATATAAACGTCTGTGATAAAACAAACCAAGCTACAACCTATTTTGAATCAGTTTTAGATATTTACGTAATATATCAATATTGCTTTGCAATATATACTATATTGCATGTATATGAAATTTCTGTCAGAGTAATATTGCCTGAATATAGGTATGAAAAATATGTGTGTATGTTGTATCAACATTGTAAAATAAACATATTTCAGAATATGTTTACAATATGTCCCAAACGTACATGTGAATATTGTAGGAATGTGTATAATATATGAAAACCTGTGACATTGCAGCCAGTATACAACACACTTTGACCCAGTTTTGAATATTTGTGCAATATACTAATATTGTTTTGCAATACGTATAACATATTGCATGTATATGAAATTTATATTTGGATAATATTATCTGAATATATAAAAAATATTCTTGCGTATTGTACCAATATTGTAGAATAAATATACAGGGTGGGACAATACTGCGTCGGACTTGGATATCTCGAATTCTACGATAGCTAGAAATAAAAAAATATATACAAGTAAACTAGATAAAAAAGTCTATAATCCGAAATTATTTTCGAATATACAGGGCGAGCCAAGACGAAATTACAGGATCAAGTACCTTTTTTTAAATGGAATGCTATGTATATTAGTACAAGAGTTAAAGCCTCTTTCTAGACTCTATTCATGCCTGTATTATTATTGGATATCTCCCAACCACTTCGATGTAATGAATTGTTTTGTTAAAATAATGCCATTTGCAGATGCATATTGAAAAAATCACCAGCCACAATTATGGGTTTTAAGAATTATGGAAATACTAGTTACGAGACATCTAATTAATGTTTTTGAATCATTTTTACTTCCTAAAAATGTACAATGTGGCCAAACATTATTTTTCAATTAAGAAATTTGTAAATTGAATTTTCTCCTTTTTTTTTTCAAACGGAACGATGTGATGTAGAAATGAAAAACGAACATTTTTTGTAAGTACTTCCCTATGGCTAATTGCAACCATTTTCGTTTTATTGAGCAATAAATACAAAATTCAAGAATAAACTTAAAAAATAGAGGTTTCTTCAAATAATTCATTAGAAAAAATTATAATAAGTGCTCCACATGTTGCCCATTTTGATTGACACACGTCTCTATGTGCTTTTGAAATGAGGTTTCTACTGTTTCTAAAATTGCCGGTGTGATAAATCTAAAAGCAGTTATTATTCTTTCCTTCATATTTTGTACTGTTGTTGGTGTGTCTTTATAAACTATTTCCTTCACGTATTCCCATAAAAAGAAATCCATTTTTGTAAAATCTGGGGATCTAGCAGGCCATTAAGTGGTCTCTACTGCATTTAAATAATCTGGTGGAGCACCATCTTGCTGAAACCACATCCTATTTTGATTCCTTTTAGAAAGATTCATCAATAATTGTGGCAGATAATTTTCCAGAAAATGAAGATAAATAGCTCCAGCTAATGTACCATCAAAGAAATGTGGAGCATGTGGAGTACTTACTATACTTTTTTTCCTATGAATTATTTGAAGAAACCTCCATTTTTTAAGTTTATTCTTGAATGTTGTACTTATTGCTCAATAAAACGAAAATGGTTGCGATTAACCATAGGAAGTACTTACAAAAAATGTTCGTTTTTTATTTCTACATCACATCGTTGGAAAATATACAGGGTGTTCCATTTGAAAAAAATGAGAATTCAATTTCAAAAGTTCTTAATTGAAAAATTATTTTTGGCCACCCTGTACATTTTTAGTAACTAACTAGTAATTAGTATTCACATAAGTTTTTCTTAAAACCCATAATTGTGACTTTGGTGATTTTTTCAATATGCATTTGCAGATGGCATTATTTCAGCAAAAAAATTCATTACATTCAAGTGGTTGGGAGATAGTCAATAATAATATATGAATGAATAGTCTAGAGATGCTTCAAAAAATGTACCGATATACATAGCATTCCATTTTAAAAAAAAGGCTCTTGATCCTGTAATTTTGTCTTGGCTCGCCCTGTATATTCGAAAATAATTTTCAGTTATAAACTTTTTTAACTAGTTTACTTGTATTTTTTTTTTAATTTCTAAGCATCGTAGAACTGGAGATATCCAAGTACGACGCATTATGCCTCACCCTGTAAATTTCAGAATATGTGTACAATATGTCTCCAACATATACGTGAATATTATAAGAACATGTATAAGACAGGAAAACCCGACATCACAACCAGTATGCGATGTATTTTGAACCAGGTTTGAATATTTATGCAATATAACTAATAATGTTTTGCAGTATATTGATGTATGTGAAATTGCTATTTGGGTATAGTTTATAGTATCTATCTATCAGTCAACAACGTTTAATCAACCTTGGAATGTTACTCAAAAAATTACCTTAATCTACTTGGTTGGTAAATGAGTTAGACGTAAATAATAAGTTTGCGAGGTGCAAGCAAAATTGCTCCTGTCGTATCATAACTATAAAACTTACGAAGCTTCTTGACTACTATTTGTAATAATTCTGACGTTGAAAATAGCAAAGTAGTCAGTAGTCGGTGAAATGTTAGTTGGGACAGAATTAACTTTTAGGGCCTCAGACGAGGGGCAATAGGCAGAGGCCGTAGGGACTAAGGTGAAGAGTTCTAGCTAACGTTGGATAATGATCTAAAAACGCACCCAACGTATTAAATATATTTCTGACATCAAACCAACGTTGGTAAATGAGTTAGACGTAAATAATAGGTTTGCGAGGTTCAAGCAACGTTGCTCCGACGTTGCTTCATAACTACAAAATTTAAGGCGCTTTTTGACTATTATTTGTAATAATTCTGATGTTGAATTAGTAATCAGTAGTCGGTGAAATGTTAGTTAGGACAGAATTAACTTTTGGGGCTCCAGACAAGGGGCCATAGGCAGAGGCCGTAGGGACTAAGGTGAAAAGTTCTAGAGGAGAGCCTTCTTATTATAATTCTTCTAGGCCCTCCGGTCAATGACTGCCGTCGAAAACTTCTTCTAGAACCTCTGGTCACCGTCTCACCTACAAAGGCTTTAGCTGCAAGAACTCCTCACCAATAATTATGGAGTCCCATACTTCATGGTCTCTCCCGATAGATACATACCATCACTTCTTGTACATCCTCTAATCATTGCCGATAACTTCTTGTAGCAGAAAAGTTCTTGCGGTAACTAATGACTAAAGAATCAGTGTGCATGATTTTCCAAAAGTCGCCATGTTTTTTTCTTTAATGCCGCATGATATCACGTCTTGTACGCCTTCCAGTCATTGCCGATAACTTCTTGTACCCTTTAATGGTGTCCGACGTCACTTGTATACCCTCCAGTCATTGCCGATAACTTCTTGTAGCAGCCTCCGAGAGCTACTGAAGACCCTCTGGTCATTGACTTCCGTCGAAGACTTCAGCAGCAAGAGTTCTTACTCGATAATAATGGACCCCCACACTCGTGGTCTTTACCGATGGACACAGGCCATCCAAGTCACTTCCAGTTTTAGAATCGGCTTTACAAAAATAATAAATCATAATTTTTTAACAAAAATATAAACAGCATAAAATAGAAAAGTTGCAAAATTTCAAAACTATAAAGTACCTACAGATGAAACTTTTTGCTTAGCTCCAATGCACACGTGCATATAAAACTTTTTTAATACCTGCAAAAATTTTTACATACTTTTTATTTATGCATTATACATAAATTAACGAAATTAATGAAAATAATTGTTTAAAAGATATATGTTATCGATATAACTTATCTATGATAAGTTTTGTACAAGAAGTAAATAATAATTAGCAAAAATTTTTTTTTAGCGTTATTATTTTTTCATTCCACTCTATGTAATTACTTATTACAATACAAAATAATAATACATTAGGATAGTTACAAATTTATGTATTTGAATATACTTTACAATCATAAAGCTGGTCAACATTAATAATAAACTAAACATCCTCAGAAATCGCCAACGCAACCTGTATTTATTTTTGAGGGATAGAATCAAGAGGTCAAGTTCAAATTTTGAAACAAAATGAGATAAGCTTAAAACCAAATATGGAAATATTTTGTTGAACGACGAGTCAAGTTCAAATAGGTGTAGCTAGCAACATCTATTGATGGGCAGAAATACCATGTGAAATAAATATCCAACATAAATGCTTGACAGCTAAATGGTTCAAGTGCCACCTGGATCACTTTTCTGTTGACCAGTTTCATTCCAGATTGTTGGTGAGTGAAATGACGTCATTATATGAAAATATTACTATGGTTTAAAGGTTAAATTATAAGAAATAAATTTTCTCACAGAATAGTATGAGTGGTAAGTAAAATCTGTAGTCTAGTATATTATTAGTATTCTGAGTTGTCAAATAAAACAGAAAAAAAACTTTTAGGGCAAGTTTTCTAGTTGATCTATTACACAATTGTTTAATCTGTTGTATCAGTCAGTGCTTTCTCACATATTGTTTGTTTTCTATTTATACAGATTCTGAATAAGATCCATTTCATTCTTACGAAGGTTCAAGTTATAACCTAACGTAAACTGGCTTATGAAGATCGAGTGTAAGTCATTACAGATATACATATTAATCTGAACAAATTAGGTATGCTTTTCTTAGTAAAAGTTTAAAATATAGAATGAAATGAAATATAATAACGCTAAAAATTTTTATTAATTATTATATTCTAATTTTCCTGGCTATTTGCCAAGAGGCTAAAACTTGGATTATAAAAAAGATAATATGCACATTATGTTTAGTACGACTGACTCAAAAAATCTTATTTTTAATTCTAACTATTCCGTTCAGTAAAACCAAAAATAAATAAAACAGAAGTATTCACCAGTTGAACAATCATTTCCAAAGTTTAAAACATCCACTGACACGTGTTTCTGCATTTTTGCGTTGTCAAGATGGCCCTTAGAAAGCCTCGAAAGTAACTGAATCTTAGTAAATCCTAATGGCTTCAGAGAACAGAATAATTGAAATTATATAGTGGAAATTCCCTATAGGGTTAGAATAATTTAAACAAATTAGGTATCCTCTTCTTGGTAAAAGTTTAAAATATAGAATGAAATGAAATATAATAACGCTAAATTTTTTTACTAATTATTATTTTCTAACTTTTACAAAATTTATCACAGATAAATATAACATATATCTTTTTAAACAGTATTTTCCCGGCTATTTGCCAAAACGCTGAAACTTGGATCATAAAAAAGATAATATGTACATTATGTTCAGTACGACTGACTCAATAATGCTAGTTTTAATTATAACTATTCTGTTCAGTAAAACCAAAAATAAATAAAACAAAAGTACTTACCAGTTGAACAATTACAACTTTAAAACATCCACCGACACGTGTTTCTGCATTTTTGCCGTTGTTACTTTCGGGGCTTTCTAAGGGTCATCTTGGTAACGAAAAAAAATGCAGAATGCAGAAATGTCGGTGATGTTTTAAAGTTTTGAAGTGATTGTTCAACTGGTGCGTACTTTTGTTTTATTTACTTTGGTTTTACTGAACAGAATAGTTAGAAATAAAATAACATTACTAAGTCCGTCGTACTGAACATAATGTGAATATTATCTTTTTTATAATCCAAGTTTCAGTGTTTTGGCAAATAGCCGGGAAAATAATTGTTTAAAAAGATAGATATATATATATATATATATATATATATATATATATATATATATATATATATATATATATATATTATATAATATCTGCGAGTTTTGTAAGTTAGACAAGAATAATTAGCAAACGTTATTATATTTCATTTAATTCTATACCTAATTTGTTTAAATTATTCCCTACGATGAATTTCCACCATATAATTTCAATTATTCTGTTCTCTGAAGTCATTAATATTTATTACATTAGGATTTACTAAATTTCATACTTTCGAGGCTTTCTCAGGGCCGTATTGACAACGCAAAATTGCAGAAACACGTTTTGAAATTTAACTGGTGAGTACTTTTGTTTTACTTATTTCTGGTTTTACTGAACAGAATAGTCAGAATTAAAAATAATATTATTGACATAATGTGCATATTATCTTTTTTATAATCCAAGTTTCAGCGTTTTGGCAAATAGCAGAGAAAATAATTGTATAAAATGATATTTGTTATACTTATTAGTGATAAGTTTTGCAAAGTTAGAAAATAGTAATTGGCAAAAATGTTTAGCCTTATTATATTTCGTTTCATTCTATATATTAATCTGTTTATACCTATGATTTTAGAAACACCCAATAGAACTACGTAAAGGAAAAATTCCGTCAGTTAATAGAGAAAAAGCATTTTCATTACATGAAAGGAAAATAATATGTAGGAATAAAATTATCCATACAGTATACCTTCGTTCATGCAATAAGAATGTTGTTCTTCATAGGAAAAACAAGAGGCTCCCTCAAGCAAATCATAAGTATAATTAGTGATGTAAATCACGAATATTCGCAAAAGTTTGCTACTTACATTCGCAAATATTCGCGTTCAGAAATAGAAATTTCAAATGCGAATTGCCGTGCGCAATGCTACGCCGTTTATTCTATCACTAGAGGGACGCCAATCAGTGCTGCTGCGGCCAATTTTTCAAATGTACTAACGAAATCCAAGAAAATGTATTAAATTGTACTAACTCAGTGCTGCCAATGGCGGCATAAGACATTTTCCTTTTTAAGGAAAAAAAGTGCATAGCCTTACATTTAAGTTCAAACTTTACGGTTGAAATTGGTCAATTCTGCGAAAGTGCAATAAGCCTCCACGACATTACTGATGAAAACGATAGTGAGGATATAGTAGAAGATGAAGATTTATAAAAAGTTATTTACTAATAGCGTAGGTATTAGAAAAATTGTTCTCCAAAAAATTTTGTGTTTATATGAAGAGTTTTATTTAATAAAATAGTTCCCATAAAAGATTATTAATGTACCTATTTATTATTAACAAGCATTTTTTTATAGTTCCAATATATTCGCAAATATTCCGGAATTTTCGCGAATATTCGCGGAAAAATTCCAAAATATGGGTAATTTTACATCATTAAGTACAATAGTAACTATTTTAGGTAAACTCGTGTACAAAAAGTTTTTTAAGTGTATTTAAGTGTTCGCAGATTTCAAGTTGTATGTGACAAACTTGCAGAATTTATATGTGAACCTAACAAAATATTCAAGAAAGAACCGCCTAAAAAATAAGTCCAGATTGCCATAATTATGTTATTACTCATTTCAAAATGTTCCCATGATGAAAGTTATTACTCGCAAGAATAATTACAATAGCGAATACCTAGCAAGTGCCCCAACATAAGTAAATACAATTTACTCTACACACTCTATAAAGAGATGTGAACAAGAAGACAAAGTGCCAGTGAAACAATCCTTCTGCCACTATATATTCAACACGGAATTTAATTTAAAATTTCACGACCTACATTCGATACATTTACAAAATGAACACCAGTAAATGAAGGTGCTGTATGAAATACAAATGTTTCATTAGAACTCCATCAAAGAAAAGCAAAAAAAAAACAAGCGACTCTAAAAAAGCACAACACAGAGATGAACAAGTTCCGTTGTGACACTGTTGTAATCTGTTTTGTCTTCCAGAAACCACTCCCCACACTCCTACTAACATATAGTCTTCTATATGAGGCAATTATGGGCACTTGCATTCACAATTTAATCAGTGGAAAGTCACATCTTTTTATGGGAAGAACTACTGTCTCAAGAAACTCACAAGAAATTGGCTCTTGTAATAATACAAGAGCCAATTTCTTGTGAGCTTCTAAATCTTTTATCTTTATTAAGATACCTTAATAATAAGGTATCTTAATAAAGTGTATTGGAGAGTATAAACATGTACTATTTCTTTTTCAGTTTATCCAGTTAAACTGCTGCTATCGAAAAAATTATTGCGTTGTGATATGGGTGACAACACGAAAACAAAAATATTATCAAACTATTTATGTTTCTTGTTAAATTCACCTAATTAAGGAAATACGTAACAAATTCTTAGAAACTGGCCATACGATATGGAATGCGATCAGAACTTGGGATTACTGAAAAAAATTAACCGTTCCCCAAGTTTTTATTCCAAAACATTAGCAATATTTACTAATAAAAGGTTCTTTAAATAATAATTTTACTATAATCAGTATAAAGAAGACTTTTATTCAATGTCAGCGATTTCATTTCTGTAAGTGCATATGCACGTCGACTACTTCTGGTAGCCCAAAAGTAAACATTAACTACTCAGTACGAAAGTCCTTGTGAAATGGAGATAAAAAATTGGAAAAATCTACAAGATTTTCTGCAGTTTTTTCCGCCTATATGGCAACGTTTTTATATATTGATTACAAACAGAAAAAGAAAAAAATACAAAACCAATATACTTCAAAAAGTAATACAGAAAATAAAGAGGAATCTGATGAAAGTGACAACGATAAAGACGATTGGAATGTGTGCCTGGTTTCTAATTTGAAAACCAGGGTCAGGAAATTACTCTGAAAAAGAGATACACAAAAAAAATATTATTTACGTATTCCTTATGCATTCATTATTTTGTGTATTTTCTTTCAAAAATAAAGTTTTTGAGGTTGAATTTTTTTCTTTATATAACATGACAAACTTGGTGCTGAAAGAATTCAAATCTATTAAAAAATATCTGAAATGCCATATTAATTAAAAGAACATTCATACTAATATGAAAATATGTAATTATTCGCATTAAAAATTTTTACAACTGTCATACTATACCCTTAATTAATAAGGTTAAGTTAATTTTTAACCTGAATATCTCAAATATATGAAAAATGCACTTGAGCCCTTTTGGTTCTGATCCCTCAATTATATATATATATATATATATATATATATATATATATATATATATATATATATATATATATATATATATATATATATATATATATATATATATATATATATATATATATATATATATATATATATATATATATATATATATATATATATATATATATATATATATATATATATATATATACAATTATATGCAATACAGAGTAATAAATGTTTGAATTATAAACTTATAGTAAACCTAATAAAGTATAAAACTTAAAAATAATTTAGCAGCATAGCTTACAAAGCTGCATATTTTGTAGTCACCAACTTCGCTACAACTTTTGAAATCATAATTGATGTAAATTAGTGTAATCTTGAAAGTAGGAAATACTAGAGAAAACAGCATGACTGGGTGGTACAGGTATCCACACTTATATGGTAGGTTGCAACAGAGGCCAAAGGAGATATGTTCTGTTGACACATTGGCTAAAAGCAGCTGCCCTCGGGAGGCTGTGTCAGCTTCATGTTTTCTTTTAATGTCATTAACCTTCGTAGTTCTTGCAATACTGTTTTAATTGTATAATCTCTTTGCCACCTAGCCAATACAGGAACTTGCCTATTATCCACCTGAAATATCATACACATTTAAAAAACTAATTATAAAAATTTACAAAAAGTAGGGGTGTGGTGGTTACTACATATTGGTATTTAAAAAAAAATACTAATTATTCACAGAAATTCATGAAAAAATAATTACATTAATTCCCCTAACCTGAACAATAGTCACAACTAGGGACCGCATCTCAGGTAGTCATGAAATGACTATTACTCAATGCTCCTAGGCTTGGCAATTTGGCGGCGCAGAGAGAAGCAATAACGCTAGTGTGGGATAGAGACGAGCCAAACCACTTTACATTGAAAGGGTGGGATTTAGACCATTACGCATCCAAGCTCAAGTGGTAAGCTAGGATAGTATATTTGTACCTGAGAAGCTGTCTCTAATCACAACAAGGGGTAAATAGTATATAACAAGGTCATCATTTTGATACTACACTACAACCAAAAAGTGAATAGAGTTCAATGTCCTTCACATGTTGAGGATTCAGCTCGAAACAAGGGAGTGCATGTTTGGTTTTGGCGGGGGCAAGAAGAATATGCTGCATTAAATAACAGTTTTTTCAAATGGTGTTTTTCGGAATTTATGCGTGTATGTACAGGGTGTTCCACCTAAGAGGGATTCTTCTGTAACTATGTAACTGTAAAATTTATAAAAAAATGGTTTTAATAAAAGTTGTCTGGAATCATGTGGGCCATGTAAAGAAAATATTTTTTAGCTTTACAGGGTGTTCCATTTCGCGTGGGCGCTACATAACTTTGTTATTTTAAATGGAACACCCTATATATTATTGCATTTTTGATTTCCTTGGTTAATATTAGGTAGAGTTTATTAAATGTACATGGTGTTTAGATCTTACCGTTTTCGAGATCTTCAGTTGTTTTTGAAAAAAATCACGATTTCAGCTCTCTAAATGAGGCTAGATAGCATCTAAACCGTAAGAGTTAAAAACGTGCACTTTTCACAGTTCGTTTTGGCATAAATTACTCTATTTTGTCATCTGTGAGCAAAACGTGTACGTTATTCAGACTCGGAAATACTGAGACCTACATTTAATAATCTTACGAGTTGAAAAACTTTTTTTTTTCAAATGGAATGACCCCGTTAATTATCATGAGTGAATTCAAAATTGAATGCCCTTTCGACTGATATAAGGTTGTCCATACTCTCTAATAGTTTTCCAGAAAAATCAGGTTCTTTTCTAAAGTACGAAAAAGTAGCTATGTAACAGCGTCAAGAAGGTCGTGCAAACAATGTTTATTGCACTGTTTGACATACAAAGCAAATTCAATGTCACTCTAGTTTTGATTAACGTTGACGTTGTAGTTATTTTGCTAAGTAGAGAGTAAAAAGTTTATTATAATATTTTCAAAATGTCGCTGACGCAGGAAGAAATGATTGATATGGTTTTTGCCCTCGGCGAGTGCGAAAGAAATCCGTTATTGGTATCACGAATTTATGCACAGCGCTATCCAGACAGACCACATCCACGGCGTAAAGCCTTTCAACTAGTGCTTGATAGGTTTTAAAATACTGGTAATATTCGACATACAAAACGAAATCGCCATTAAACTGTAGTTACGGAGGAAAATGAATTTTTTGTGCTGGGGTGTATTCAGAAAAACCCGCAAATAAGTGTGCGACAAATTAGTCACACAACGGGTATTAGTACAACGTCGATACAAAGGATTTTAAAAAAGCACAGTTATCATCCTTATCGCATCCAATTACACCAAGAATTGCTAGAAGTAGACTTTCAGCGGAGACTGGAGTTTTGTCAGTGGGCACTTGAGATGTTAAATCAAGATGATGATTTTTTTAAACGGGTCATGTTCTCCGATGAGGCTACTTTTCATAAAAATGGTTTCGTTAATCGTCATAATTGCCATTATTATGACACAGTAAATCCTCACCAATTCCGGACAACTCATAGCCAACACAGATGGTCTTTGAACGTGTGGGGAGCAATTTTGGGAATCCATATCATTGGACCATTCTTCTTTGACCAGCATCTAACTGGAGCAGTTTTTTTAAACTTTTTAACAAACACTCTAGAATATTTGTTAGGCGACATTCCTTTAGCTACACTTCAAAGAATGTGGATGCAACATGATGGTGCTCCACCTCACAATGCCGTTGTGGTTCGTCAGTTTTTACACGAAACTTTTTCCAACAGATGGATTGGGCGCGGGGGACCAGTGAGTTGGCCTTCAAGGTGTCCAGATATGACAAGTTGCGACTTCTTTTTTATGGGGATTTATAAAAAGTAAAGTTTACGTTACACCACCAACTACTGCGGAAGATATGCGGCAGCGCATTACAGTAACATTTCAAGAAATTACGCCACACATGCTGACCAATGTTGAACAGTCTTTTAAAAACCGAATTCGTTTGTGTATTAATCAAAATAGAGGACACTTCGAGCAGTCGATGTAAATCAGCGGTCTAAGTATTCTTCTCCTTGTTGTGTTCCGAGTTTCAGTTTGTTTCGTTTTGAGTTTTGTTTTAGTTGTTGTTAATGGTTTACTTTTATTTGTTAAACATGCCAGTAAATATTGACACTGTCAGGCCCAAGCCTGATAAAATATGAGGGAAAAGTTGTTTTGCAAGGCCTTCTTGACGCTGTTACATAGCTACTTTTTCGGACTTTAGAGAAGAACCAGATTTTTTCTGGAAAACTGTTAGAGATAAGTATGGACAACCTTATATCAGTCGAAAGGGCATTCAATTTTGAATTCACCCTTGACAATTAATATGGGTCATTCCATTTGAAAAAAAAAGTTTTTCAACTCGTAAGATTATTAAATGCAGGTCTCAGTATTTCCGAGTCTGAATAACGTACACGTTTTGCTCACAGATGACAAGATAGAGTAATTTATGCCAAAACGAACTGTGAAAACTGCACGTTCTAACTCTTACGGTTTAGATGCTATCTAGCCTCATTTAGAGAGCTAAACTCGTGATTTTTTTCAAAAACAACTGAATATCTCGAAAACGGTTAGATTTAAACACCATGTACATTTAATAAACTCTACCTAATATTAACCAAGGAATTAAAAAATGCAATAATATACATGGTGTTCCATTTAAAATAACAAAGTTATGTAGCGCCCACGCGAAATGGAACACCCTGTAAAGCTAAAAATATTTTCTTTATATGGCCCACATGATTCCAGACAACTTTTATTCAAACCATTTTTTTATAAATTTTACAGTTACACAGTTAAATTTAATGATGTGAAAAAATGTAAATCAATCAATCAATCAATAGTGAGAAAAATATTTTAAATTTGGATTGTTTAAAACAATTAAATTGAGTCCATGGGATACCGTGTTGTACTTTTCTGGCTGTTACAAGATGTTTAATTTTCTTGAATACATTATTCCGTCACACATTTAAAACCATATTTCTGTTTATTATTTATGATAGACCTAGCTTAACCACCTAAATTTCTGATTTATGTTGTGTAAATATGTAATATAGCGGTTTAATAAATTACCCTAGAAAACTTATAATTTCTCTAATTATAATTTAAATGTATGGGGCGGTCATCTTTTTATTAGTAAGTTGTTATGTTATGAAAATAATAACATATCTGTTTATAAGGCTTACCTCCCTCTCTCCACTAAGGTGAAAAGCGTTATTTTTATTAGTTGTAACAGGTTGTACTCAACAAGCATAAATAAATAGTTTTAAAATTTAAGTTGAAGGTTCCTTAAAATAAACTCTTACTGAGAATAAATTAGTTGCAGTATTATTTATTTAAATTGTCAAATTTTACTTTGTTTTCAAACATTTTTATAAATACAGTTCTTTAATGTTTTATACCTATAACTAGCATTTTTATTCTTATTGTGTTTTTATTTACAGCCGCTGAATAAAAAGAAGAAAGTTTATTGCTGTTTTATTTTTTAAATAAGCATCTATGTATCATGCTTAGGTAACTGTTCGAAATTGTTTATTTTCTTTGCAAATTCTATGCAATTATGAACGGAACATTAGCACTCGTTCTTGCAGGCAAATCTATTATTAGCACACAGCTGACATAATTGCGAGTTTTACTGACAATTATTGTTGCTAGATATGCTTGAAACTGGCTGCTTTAACCTATCTCTAATAATGTGTTTATTAATTGACGGCTATCAATCTCTTTAATTTATATTAGTTAATAGTGAAATGTAAAATTTTTATACCTCTTTAAACGGTGTGTACTCTTGCTCGCCTAATTATAATTTATAAACACCATAACCAGATGTAAAAGTGTTTAATAGTTGTTCACATGAATTACCTGAAGTTTACAGACCCCGCTGAATTATCAGTGTTTAGTTTTCTCACTGGAGAAATACATAGACGTAAGTAAACTCTGTTTTATTCCTTATTGTGTATTTTAAGAGATTCAAAATTGCTGTTCTCTGGAAGAAAGTCTCATTAAACGGCAGTTCTTTTATTTCACTCAAAAATATAAATTTCTAATATCAGTTACTTATTTCACCCTAAATTCAAACAAAATTACTTTGAACAGAGCAATTTTCGCCAGTTTCAGTTTTTTATTTCAAATTTGCATGGCCACATTTTGTTTACTGTTTTAATATTAGGTAAGATATTCGTTGTCAGGAAAACATAACATTTTGTCTTTCTATTTACCTATATACACTAGTTATTTTTATTTTGTGGTGAAGAAATAATATAGAATGAGCTTCGGAGAGTTGAACAAAATTTATTATCAACAGACATACAAGTACATAAAATCCAAAACATTTTAACACAGATGAAGGGTAACACAGTGTAGTCATGTTAAACAAAATACAGAAGTTTAGCTTAGTTTAGCAGTACCTATTTAATACTAGGTACGATATTTTTCAAACTTCCTACCGAAATATGTACGACAAATATAATATTTCGAATTTACTTAGAGGTTTACTGATTATAAAAATATTCTGTTAAACTCTTAGAAAGACCAAACAGTTATTATTATTATTAATATTTGTGTGTAAAACAGTTGGTTTTTAATTCAAGCGGAATAAATTGAAGTTTGTTGAAAATCCCTATTCTATTTACTAGAAAATAATATATGGCTTGCTATAAACTAGATTATACATTAATTTAAAATAGAAAAAATATTTTTCTTCTAATTACACAGGGAATTTGTATAATCGTGGTATCCCCAAACAAAAAAACGTGTCAACCAATTCTCTAGGGGTTCATTTTTGTATTTATGATAAAACTGTTTAACCTCTCAAATACACCAGACTCGGAGTAAATTAATAATCATAAATTCCTTTGTTGAAATTATGTAAACAAAACAATAAACGGAACATTAGCACTCGTTCTTGCAGACAAATCTATTATTAGCACACAGCTGACATAATTGCGAGTTTTCCTGACAATTATTGTTTCTAGATATGCTTGAAACTGGCTGCTTTAACCTATCTCTAATAATGTGTTTATTAATTGGTGGCTATCAATCTTTTTAATTTAAATTAGTTAATAGTGGAATGTAAAATTTTTATACCTCTTTAAACAGTGTGTACTCTTGCTCGCCTAATTATAATTTATAAACACCATAACCAGATGTAAAAGTGTTTAATAGTGTATATGTTAGAAAATTACCCAAAATCCGAAAATAAAACAAGAAACTAGTCTGTATATTAACCAAATTAATACACCTTGTTGTTGTCAATGGTAAAATGCGAATGAATAATCTCGCTCACAAAACTGCTTCGTGACTTCTAAAGATTACATTGTTTGGAAATACAATATTTTTTAAAGTAATAAATTATATTTTATAAAACAAACTATGATTAAGAGAGGCATTGATCATGACTTAATAACTAAATGTAAACAGTAAAATAAAACGCTCACACGGCCAACCTGACCTATAATTCGTTCTCGAATTATTCTTCTTCTCTGGCTCCATAGGCAAGATTATGGCTCTGCTGGCTCCTTTTGAACCTGTAAAATGATAATACAAGGCAGCTCAGGTAATAACTGCAAATGGGAAAGCATTTTCCTTTCAGTTAAGGAAAACACTACGAAACGTGACATTTCAAACAATGCAAATCAATATTCAACTGCGAAGCGTGGGGCTTCGAACAACTCAAATCTCTACTCCACTGCGAAGTTCAGAGCTTCCAACAGCTCAACTCAGTACTCTACTGCGAGGCGAGGAGCTTCTCACAGCGCAAACTTTTCTTTGTTTCTACAACAATCAAACAAATGGCAGCTCAGAGGTTATTAAACGTGTCCGCATAAGGCAGCTCAGAAGTCTAATCACGTGTCCACAACATGTGGCAGCTCAGAGGTAATTAAACGTGTCCGCACAAGGCAGCTCAGAGGTCTAATCACGTGTCTACATAACATGTGGCAGCTCAGAGGTAATTAAACGTGTCCGCACAAGGCACCTCAGAGGTCTGATCACGTGTCTCCACAACATAAAAAAAATAAAATAACAGGTCGAGCGTTATGTTTCCAACCAACAACAGTACATTCAATCGGCTGTTATGTTCACGACAAAGTTCAACATAGCAGAAAAAAACATTTATCTCAACGCTCCTCAACAACGCTCACACGTCATCCTGTCAAAAATTGGACTTACTTGATTTTAGAAATCCTCTGAAAATTCGCCTGGCCAGATTCTGATCATGTCCTTGGCGACGACCCTCTTTCGATTTGTTGCTAGATTCTTGATTTCAAAACTGTCGTTTGGAAGACTTTGGAGAACCCCGAACGGGCCATCATATTTATCATCTAGCTTTGCCAAATGACTGTTGCCTGATGGGTGAAATACAAAATCTCCAACGCTTATGGTTTTGTTGGTTCTCCTCTTATTGTCGAAGAGGATTTTAGAGTGCTCTGCTTGCTTTTTTATGCGTTCGTATGCCAGTTTCCGATCTTTTTCTAAATTTTTTGAAATTTCAAGTGTTGGAATCGAGTCAGTAATGGTGCTAATGTCGGGAATATTACCGTGAAGTCCTGTAAGTAGACAGGCGAGAAGCCTGTTGTTTTTTGTATGGTAGTGTTAAGCGTCATCTGTAATTTAATCATGGCGTTCGGCCATTCTGACTTATTTTTAATTTCAGCTCTGAGAAGATTTAAAACCGTTGAGACGTATCTTTCCACCTGCCCATTACCTCGAGGTGTACTTTTAGCGATCAAATGCTGTTGTATGCCTAGCTCGGACAGTAATCTTTTCACTGAGCCGTCTGTAAAATTGGTGCCCCTATCACTTCTAAATGTTTTTGTAACACCAAAGATGTTTAGATATATTTTTAAAACATCACACGTCTCTGAACCAGACAGAGACTTAAGCGGTATTAGAAACAAAAATTTTGTTAAAAGAGTGTATCAGCAATAAAATTTGTTTGTAACTCTCAGAAGATACTGGAAATGCCTACACAATCAGCATGCACGGTGTGAAACGGAATAGGTTTTTTGTCAACTGGGTGTAATAAACCGTGACTTGGGCCAGTGTTTTTTTTGTGACGATTCATTTCAAACAATGGTTACAATATTTTCGAACAAATTTTGCCATACCGGGAAACCAAAAGTAATGATTTATTTTCGCAAAAGTTTTATCTGGACCTACATGGCATTGTTCGTCATGAAACAATCTTAGTAATCCCAAACGACTTCCCTTGGGCACAAAGGCACGATAAATTGGAGGATTTTGATCCGGATTGATTTTCCTAAATAAATTATCATTTTGGCAAAAATAATCGGATGTTAATTTCCCTTCACTTAGTAGTTGTCTAACATTTTGAGTTTCTAAGTCTTTACTTTGTACCTTTTTTAACCAGTTGTCGGTAGACATAACATTAACTTCGACAGTGGTTTTGGCAGTATTACTTGTGTCCATCGGGTTTCGACTAAAGTAATCAGCATGTTGAATGTGCTTGCCTTGCCGGTATTCAACATCAAAGTTGAAAGATTGTAGATACAACCACCATCTAGCGACTCTAGGTGTCAGATCTTTTTATTTTTAGAAAGCTTTAAGGAATTGCAATCAGTGACCAGTTTGAATTTAATCCCCAGTAGATACTCGATACTCGAAAATGCCTTATTGCGTAATATGCTCCAAGAGTTTCAAGTTCATACGAGTGGTATTTAGATTCCACGTTGGAAGTTCGCTTCGAAAAGTAAGAAACTACTTTCAGTTGTTATGGCGCTGAAATAATATAGCGCCAAAACTGACGTCTGTATGCAACTAGGTTTCTAAATTGGGGTTAAAGAATACTAATAAAGGTCTTTAACTTAAGTACGCACAAACGTATGCCTTTGCTATTTGTTGTTCTTCACCCCAAACAAAGGGTCTAGCCGGATAAGCATGTTAAAAATGCCCTTAAAGGAAATTACACGAAATGAGCGTTAAAGTATTTCATTAGTTATAAAAAAAATATTTGCTAGAGTATTATTCCAAAAATCCAAGGGGGGGCTGAACTTTTGCAAAAAAAGGTAATTATTTTTTAAAAATATGTTGCAACTTACATAATGGGTGAAAAATTTTGAAAAAATTCTCGAACATAGAGATCTACCAAACGAACTCAGTAAAAATTATTATGCCGTATTTGGCGCGAAATTCAAATTTTAAAAAATTAACAAAAATTAAAAATGCCCTTTTCACCTTTTTTTTGAAAAGGTGCTACCATGATTTTTTTCTAACAGATGTGCCTTTGCATTACTAATACCCCTAATTTTTTTCAGAATTTTTGATTTGGTGGCACATGCTGAAAAAAAAATAAAAACTTCACCTAAAATTACACAGCCCTACAAAAAAAAAAAATTCTGACCTAGCAACGAGACGAGTATATCCTTATGTATTTTTGATCGCTGATTCCGAATCCAGGGTCAGAAAAAGTACACCCCAAAAAAAATTTTAGAGCCAAAAACACTCCCTGAATATGAGATAACGCTCTGAAAATGATGTTATCATTTTAATCAATCGTTTTGTTTAATATTTTCGGGAAAAATTGAATGTATTACGATAAAAATAAAGGTAAATTACAGCGTTCACCCTATCGGTATGAAACGCACCCCCATAGAGGGTGAGAACCACCCTCATCTGCCACCAAACCAATTGATAACGACAATGACTGAAAAACATTTAAAAATGTTTAAGTTTCGTTAGGTTTGCAATAAACTGACGTAGAATTCACGTAATACCCCTATAGCGTTTCATACCGATAGGGTCAACACTGTAATTTACCTTTCTTGTTGTTATCATGTTATCATTTTAATCAATTGTTTTGTTTAATATTTTCGGGAAAAATTGAATGTATTTCGATAAAAATAAAGGTAAATTACAGCGTTCACCTTATCGGTATGAAACGCTATAGGGGTAGTTTTGGAGTATTCTGGTTGTTTTTTGTCAAGCTCGTTATGCTCGATGTACGAGATGAAAGTTCTGGAATAAATTTTCTAAAATAATTGGCTAGACCCAGGAACTGTCGCACCTCCTTAACGGTTTTTGGGTCCGGTGCCCTGAAGAGTGCCTCTCTTTTGCTTTTACCGGGCCGCATACCCATTTCAGATATCTCTTGTCCTAAATATTCTATTTGGCGTTCAAAAAAAATGACATTTCTGAATATTTAATGAGAACCCTGCTTTTGTTAACGATGCTAAGACACGGTCCAACTTCTCCAGACCCTCCGCTACTGACTTTGATGGTACCAAAATGTCATCTAGATAAACTAGAGCGTCCCTATCTTTTAGCCTCCCCAAAGCTTTGCATATAGCGCGTTGAAAGACTGCCGGTGCATTTGATAATCCGAAAGGGACCCGGAGATATTCATAGTGGCCATCAGGGGTCACAAATGCAGTCTTTTCGATAGAATTTTCTGCGATTGGTATCTGGTGAAATCCAGATGCCATGTCTAATGTGGTGAAATATTTGTTTTGTGCTAAATTGTCTAACTGATTTTGTATTAAAGGCAAGGGGTAACGATCTTTAACTGTAATTTTGTTTAGGGCTCTATAATCTACGTAGTCTACTACCACCATTTTTTTTGTGAACGAATAAAATCGAACTGACGTATGGGGAGGTGATTTCGCGAATAATGTTATTGTTTATCAAGTCACTGATTATTAATTTAACTTTTTCTCGTTCATAAAGGGCCATACGATAAGGATGAAAAGTTATAATTTTATCCTCTTTTAAGCGGATACTAAGCTCGGCAGTAGTGATTGCAGTGACTGCATTTCCAGTAGTTATATTGCTGGCATATTTGGACAACAGATTTATTAAATTTTTTAATTGCTCCCCAACTAAGGGAGTCCTAATGGTTTCTGGAGTAACATTAATGTTGTTGATTAATTTTGAGGGCGTATTTTTATCCTCATTTAAATAAACTTGAGTACCAAAGTGATTTGTGTGAATTTCTAGTCCTTTATGATTAAATAAATCTCTTCCCAAAATAGCATCAGGCACGATGGAAGAACTAGCTACTACGTAAAAACAAACCTCAAATGCTGTGCCACTATGTTCAATATAGTTTTACTAATTGCAAATGTTGTGGCCTCCCCCTATTCCTTTTAGCGTCATTAAGGCAGATTCAAGATGACAGCTCAAACGGTTCGTAATCTTTTCCGAGAGTAAACTAATTCTGCCCCCATATCTACTAGGCATTTCACCGACTGACCCTGTATTTTAAACTCGATACAAAAATCACTGTCTAATTTGACACAAAAATAGTTAATTCGGGAGCTAGACGGCTCTTCACGCTTTTTACGAAAGCAGTCATTGACTTTATATCCTACTTTGTTACAATAACTGCACGTGATTTTGTTAGGTAGTCTGTCTAAACGATTGTTTGAATTTATTTCAACAGATTGATCGCCAAATCGTTTTCTTCTTGGGCAGACACGAGCCAATATGTCCTAGCTGATTACAGTTAAAACAACACCTGGAATTTGCGTGCAACTCAAATGGACTCTCCCTTTTAAGTTTACCTACGTCTACGAATTTTACCTTTCCGGTCTTTTTATAATTATCTAGCAGCGTCAACAATTCGTTAACAGATTCGACATTGCTATTAAACGCAGCTGTTTTAACTTGGATATTACTAACATCTCCGACAAGTTCCAACAATTGACTGTCTGACAAATTAAAATTTAATGATTTGATAAGAGAAATTTTCTTTCTGGTATACTCACAATAAGAATCAGCTTGATCACTGGTATACAGGCTTGCCTTACGAAATTTCTAACTTAAATTCTTTTTTGGCAGGATACATGCTGCTCAGTTCTATCTTGAAGTTTTCCTATGTTTTCTCATCTGGTTTCCATGCCGAAAACCATTTCTTTGCTTCGCCAACAAATGCACTAGCGCCTCTGATTACCAGCTCGTAGTCAGCCCAATCGAACATAAGGCCCAAATTTCTATTTCCAGATACCATTTGGATGCTTCGTCATCGTTACGTTTAGGATCAAACTCAGGAAGATTAACTGTGGTTGTCGCTGCACTTTTGGAGGGCAGATCTCGTAGTGCTTGCAAGGATTCGACGAACACTTTCGCGAATTCCTCCATCTCACTTTGTTTTTAACACCGTTATTGTTATTATTACTGTTATTATTATTATGTTAACACGTGGTGCTTTTAGTAAGTCTATCCCACTTCTGATGTTAGAAAATTACCCAAAATCCGAAAATAAAACAAGAAACTAGTCTGTAGAACACACCGTATATTAACCAAATTAATACACCTTGTTGTTGTCAATGGTAAAATGCGAATGAATAATCTCGCTTACAAAACTGCTTCGTGACTTCTAAAGATTACATTGCTTGGAAATACGATATTTTTAAAGTAATCAATTATATTTTATAAAACAAACTATGAATAAGAGAGGCATTGATCATGACTCAATAACTAAATGTAAACAGTAAAATAAAACGCTCACATATATAATGTTATTGTTCACATGAATTACCTGAAGTTCATAGACCCCGCTGGAATATCAGTGTTTAGTTTTATCTCACTGGAGAAATACATAGACGTAAGTAAACTCTGTTTTATTCCTTATTGTGTATTTTAAGAGATTCAAAATTGCTGTTCTCTGGAAGAAAGTCTCATTCAAGCGGGGATGCAGGGGGGGGCAATGGGTGCAATTGCCCCCTCCTTGGGCCATCAAAAAAAAACCTGTTGAAGATGGTAATGAGCAATGACATTACTTTTCGAAAATGTAACTATTTACATTTTTACATAGATCTTGTTTCGCAATTATAAATAATTTTAATAATGACACGATTCATAGATCAGGTCATCATCAATCGTGTAAATAAAATGTAAAGTAAAGCTCAGCTCGGATCCACCGCCTCCCGCCCGCGTCGCACGGAGTTTGTTTTCCCCTTCTTGTTCTAGTCTGCATGGTCTATCTAGTATTAATTGAATTCACTTCGGTGTTCTGTGGTTAATCGATGCTGGGCGAGTGTTGCGATTGATAGTATTGGCACTATTGGCAGCGTTTGCGACACACACTGTTTATTGCTGTGTGAACAGTGTGACGTTCAGCGTGTATAAACTTGAAGGTATGTATTACGTAACATGACCTTAACACACGTTTACATTCCGATTTTCTTTTTTAGAATG
This sequence comes from Rhamnusium bicolor, assembly GCA_029963845.1. Taxonomy (NCBI): domain Eukaryota; kingdom Metazoa; phylum Arthropoda; class Insecta; order Coleoptera; family Cerambycidae; genus Rhamnusium; species Rhamnusium bicolor. Next base: position 195,574 of record JANEYF010004815.1, on the reverse strand, counting down.
GCGCAACCTCCCAATAAAAAACAAAAAACCCTTGATTTTTTTCTGGGAAAACAAAAAAATACAGATACATCTAAATCAATTCATCCCGATGAGACAAAAATGAAAATATGCAGTCTTTCGATATCTCATGTAACATCAGATCCAGCAGCGGAGGAGGCAGCTGTTTTGTCAACGAATTCCAATGCACTTGCTGTTGCAGGTCCATCTACCGTTACTGCTGTCACCGAAAATGTCTCAGAAAATTTTAATGATGTTGGATTGCATATTGATAAAATTTCAAGTATTACTGATTTAAAAAAAAGAGCTGTTTGAAAACCTTTATTTTCCACCAAGAAACTTCACGTTTCCTTTCTCAAAGCAAAAGGTACATGGTAAGATAATAAAAAGGTACCTAGGTAAAAGTCATTTGGACAAATATAATTGGCTAGTTTATTCGCTTATTAAACAAGGTGTGTATTGCAAGTATTGTTCAATTTTTGCTGCCAGAGTCGTAGGTGAGAGCAAGTGTGAAACTGAGGCAGGTGTTTTAGTTATAAAACCTTTGAAAATATTTAATAAACTTCTTGGAAAAGATGGTAATTTAGAAAAACACCAAAATAATAAATATCACAAGACTGCAGTAGAAAGAGCTAAACAATTTTTAAAAGATTTCGGAAAACAAGAACTTGAAATTCAAAACCAACGTTCAAAATCAAGGTTAAAACAGATACAAGAAAATCGCAAAAGGTTAATGCCCATAATTGACACAATAATAACAATAGGTAAGCAAAATATCGCGTTCAGAGGACATCGTGATGGGTTTGTAGATGTACCATCAGTTTCTTCACAACAACAGTCGATAGCAAATGAGGTAAATTTTAGGGCAATTTTAAAATTGAGAAATCGCGCCGGGGATAATATTCTTGGAGAACATTTAAAATCTGCAAGTTCACGGGCAACATACATATCAAAAACCACTCAAAATTCTATTATTGACTGTTGTGGTGAAGAAATTTTAAGTATAATAAGAAGCCATGTCTGTGAGTCCAAATTTTTTTCTATAATGTTTGACGAAACAACCGACATCTCCGCAACATCTCAAATTAGCATAATATTAAGATATGTTTTGAAATCTGAAATAAGAGAAGATTTCATTGGATTCACTGACATACACGAATTAAATTATGGGACAGAATTCGATATCCAAACTGAACCGAAAATTGATAGTGTAAAATTAGGTCAATCTGTAATAGCGATACTAGACAAAAAACAACTTCAATATAAAGAACTGTGTTGGAATCTGCACAGATACCTGCAGTTTAATGACATCTTTACAAAAAGGAGCCGTATACGAAATAATAAAAATTTCGCCGCTTTCAGCCAGAATTCCATGTTACAACCATTCGCTAAATTTATCAATTTCAAAATGTGTTCAGAAGTTATCACCTTTTCCCATATGTCAGCAAAACGGAGTTTTCTGTTAAAAGAACAAATGAACGCCAAATTAAGTAGTCTTTGTGATACTCGTTGGGTAGAGAGGCACAATTCTTCTCTCTATTTTGAAACGAATCTTATGTCAATTGTAGATGTACTGGAAAACATTAAAAATTGGAATGATAATATTTCAAGTCCAAATATATTATTAAACAGTATGCTAACAGGACAATTTATAATTGCGCTGAAATGTATCAATAGCGTTTTCTCATCAACATTGATACTTAGCAATTTATTTCAAAAACAATCTCTGGATTTAATTTCTGCCAGTGATTTAATAGCCGATCTCCGTAAAATATTGACAACAAAAAGGGAGAACGCTAATACCGAGTTTAATAAAATATGGAGACATATCGAATGAGGCTCAAAAACTCAAAATTTTGCAAAAACCAAGAATAGTTTCTCGACAAACAAAGAGAGCGAATTATGATGTAGAGTCAGCTGAAGATTATTATCGGATAAGCCTATTTATTCCTCTGTTGGACGACATAATTTCAGATTTGAATTATCGTTTCAGTGACGAGGTAATAACAGGTTTTAATCTGTCAATCTTATTACCTGAAAACTTATTTAAATATAATGGCGAAACAACAAATAAATGTCTCAGTAGCTTGTGGCAGAAATATGAACAAGTATTACTATTAGTCAATGTTTCTAATTCTGAAGCTGTTTTCAAATCTGAAATTACATTTTGGAATGCAAAACTGACTCGAGAAATCAATACAATGATTGAAAAAAAAATGCACAAAGTGTTATGGCCATATATGAACTATGCGACAAAGATATCTTCCCAAACTGTAATATTCTGCTTCAAATATTACTTACATTACCTGTTAGCCTCAGCTGAGCGTAGCTTTTCAGCGTTAAAACGGCTCAAAACTTGGCTAAGAAACCGAATGACACAAGAAAGACTTTTGGGATTAGCGTTCCTTCATATTCATTTAGATTTGAATATTGATATAGAAAATGTTATGAATCGTTTTGCAAAATTAAAACGTAGGATAGAATTCATCACATAGATACATTATTTTTTTCTTCTTACCTACAAGGACAGACTGGTGATAGCGAGATTTATTTGTGTTAATATTTATTAAACATTAAATGGTTTATAAGTTATAAACCATAAATTATAACCAAATTAGTGAGATTATCAAGTTTTGAGATTAAAGAATTGTTTATTGTTTTATTTATATATGTTAATAATATTATTTTTTAAACATTAAATAGTTTATAACCAAATCTGTGAGATTATTAAGTTTTAGCATTGTCAGCGTTTTATTTTATTTGTACTTAAGTTTAAACTTACCATAAAAAAATAAATGTTCTCAAAATGCCTGCATTTTTTCTAATACACACACCATTTCTGGCATTTCTTATTAGGTATTTTTCAATATTTATGTCAATTGCCCCCGCCCCCCTTAGGGAACTCCTGGATCTGCCCTTGGTCTCATTAAACGGCAGTTCTTTTATTTCACTCATAAAAATATAAATTTCTAATATTTCACTCTAAATTCAAACAAAATTACTTTGAACAGAGCAATTTTCGCCAGTTTCAGTTTTTTATTTCAAATTTGCTTGGCCACATTTTGTTTTTCTATTTACCTACATATACAAGTTATTTTTATTTTGTGGTGAAGAAATAATATAGAATGAGCTTCGGAGAGTTGAACCAAATTTATTATCAACAGACATAGAAGTACATAAAATCCAAAACATTTTAACACAGGTGAAGGGTAACACATAGTAGTCATGTTAAACAAAATACAGAAGTTTAGCTTAGTTTAGCAGTACCTATTTAATACTAGGCACGATATTTTTCAAGCTTCCTACCGAAATATGTATGACAAATATAATATTTCGAATTTACTTAGAAGTTTACTGATTATAAAAATATTCTGTTAAACTCTTCGAGAGACCAAACAGTTATTATTATTATTAATATTTGTGTGTAAAACAGTTGGTTTTTAATTCAAGCGAAATAAATTGAAGTTTGTTGAAAATCCCTATTCTATTTAATAGAAAATAATATATGGCTTTCTATAAACTAGATTATACATTAAATTAAAATAGAAAAAAATATTTTTCTTCCAATTACACAGGGAATTTTAATATAATCGTGGTGTCCCCAAACAAAAAGACGTGTCAACAAATTCTCTAGGGGTTCATTTTTGTATTTACGATAAAACTGTTTAACCTCTCAAATACACCAGACTCGGAGTAAATTAATAATCACAAATTCCTTTGTTGAAATTATGTAAGCAAAACAATAAACTGATATATTTGAATATAATTTATTAACCGATATATTAGAATGATTTATTTATCTACGTGACCCGATGTAGAATTTGTTTATGTTTCAAAACTCAATGGGTTCTTTTAACTATGTATACGTATATGTATATATATGTGTATGTATATATATATATATATATATATATATATATATATATATATATATATATATATATATATATATATACCGGGTGAGTCACGTATTGCGCTCGCCCCGATATCTCCTAAAATATTTGGAATAGAAAATTGAAATTTCGAGGGCTTATTATACGACTAAAATGCCATCTTTTCAATAAAAAATCAAGTTTGGTGCACATCCGGTTTGACCGGAAATGCCCACAACTTTCGATTTTTAAATGAAACACCCTATATATTTTTACATTTTTGGAATCTAGAGGAAATTTTGAATACAATACATCCATTTTGGTCACTTTTTGATAAACATTAAAAATTTTACTAAAAAAATCTATTTCTGAATCCAGAGTGCTGTGGTGCCCAAAATATATTTTAGTTTGTGTGCTACGTTACTATAAAAAGAAAAAGAGCAATATGATTGCATTATTTAATTGTCTAGAGGTGTTTAAAATTTTTAAATGTGATTTTTACTCACTAACTTGGTTTTTTTTAAATGGGAAGTTAATCGTTCACCAACATTTTTAAATACCCCATTTTCATACGAATCTAATGATACCAAAATTTTGTTAAAATCCGCTCAGAAATATTTGAGATTTCAGCCAAAATACAATGCAACCAAGCTTTTAATGTTTATCAAAAAGTGACCAAAATGGATGTATTGTATTCAAAATTTCCTCTAGATTCCAAAAATATAAAAATATATAGGGTGTTTCATTTAAAAATCGAAAGTTATGGGCATTTCCGGTCAAACCGGATGTGCACCATACTTGATTTTTTATTGAAAAGATGGCATTTTAGTCGTATAATAAGCCCTCGAAATTTCAATTTTCTATTCCAAATATTTTAGGAGATATCGGGGCGAGCGCAATTCGTGACTCACCCGGTATATATATATATATATATATATATATATATATATATATATATATATATATATATATATATATATATATATATATGTATATATATATATATGTATATATATATATGTATATATATATATGTATATATATATATATATATATATGTTGAATTCGTTTTCCCGGGTATACTCCCGCGTAGGTGATAGGCCCCGAGAGGGACCATGTACACGGACCAAGTAGACCAAGTACACGGAGTCGCGCTCGAAATCAGGAGATGGGTGCAACAGACCGTGACATAAGCACAGACACACGCATGCGCGCCCGAGCAGGACCGATTACACGAAGCCGCGCTCGAAATCAGGAGATGGGTACAGCAGACCATGACGCCCGGAGTGTGTCGAGAGCAACAGAGCGTAACATAGATAGAGTATATAAGGAACTGCCAGATCCAGAAAACGTCATTTCAGTTCGAGTTACCAGAAGCCGCAGTAAGCAGTTATCTGTTAGAACCTGAAGATGGTAGATGAGATTCTGCCGAAACGTCGTTCAGACAACCATGGTCCCTCTCGGGGCCTATCACCTACGCGGGAGTATACCCGGAAAACGAATTCAACATTCACCACCCGCGAAAACCTGAAAAACAACATATATATATATGTATATATATATATATATATGTATATATATATATATATATATATATATATATATATATATATATATATATATATATATATATATATATATATATATATATATATATATATATATATATATATATATATATATATATATATATATATATATATATATATATATATATATATATATATATATATATATATATATATATATATATATATATATATATATATATATATATATATATATATATATATATATATATTCATCCCATTATCTTCCGAACGTCCGTACATTGACAAATTACTATTCCCCAAGCGTCCACCTAAAACAGAGCGTCCGTATACGGACGCTCAGATGTATCTCCATAGAAATGTTATTATCTGAAAATTAGGTGGGACGCCCAGGGAATGGCCGAACGTATTGTTTCCGTATATTTTCATATATTATTAGTACAAACAGTCTACCACCAGAGGCGTAGCGTGCGCTTATCGTATACTGAGTCATATTTCTGCGTTTAGGCAGTCGATTTGTCGGCGTCCGCAATATGCATTTTTCTACGTTCAATCGCTGTTACATATGACACAACAGTGGAAGTCTGAATTACTTATAGCAGTTTCTTCGTCGATCATGGTCTACTGAGAACGGTTAAAAATATGAAAATTTAAAAAACATAGTAGGCTTTGTTTAATTGAAAATTTCATTAATAAAAAATGTTCAGAATTGCAAACAACTCACAAATTTTTGGGAAAAAGTATTCATTTTTAATATTTAATTTATTCAAGTAGTTAAAATATCAATGTCTTTTTTTTTAAATACACTAATATTCATAGTATCAAGAAATTAACAAAATTTAACAGAAACAATTTAATTAGCTTCCATTATTCAAGTTTTATACATTTATAACAATAATTATTATTATCTGTAAATATTTACTGACTGAATAACTGCCAAGGTAGGTAAAATCAATTTTTTTCTGTCTTGGAGTGTTATGAAAAACAAAATTTGTTTATTATTAGTTTACTTGATAATGTCAAAATACCCTGTATATTTACCCTTTGTGCTTTCACAAATTGTTCATTTAAAATGAATTTGACAGTGGCAGAAAATGTAGAAATAATTCGTTTAGTTGGTGAGAAAACTCATTCAAACAGGAAAGCAGCCAACGAGTTTAATAGAAGGCATCAAGGTAGAAATATTTCTGGAATGGGTTGAAACCTTTTATGCGAAGATAACACTAACGTAGTTTTCCACAAAATACCAAAACACATACACTGCACTCGACGTGCGTTATACCAACCAAGTTGGCATCATCTGGAGATGATTAAAACTAACCTTATGGAAACAATGTACCCTATTTATACCTAAAATATTGTCACGGTTCGGTGAACCGTGACCCACTAACCAATAAAGCAGGCTGCCTGGAACTGGCCCTCTGTCACTATTCATAATATTTTTACACTTTGTTATTTCCATGCTTTCAAATGCATCCAGCTGTCTAGTATTTGTTACAATCCTAATTAATCTTAAATTGCTAATATCTATTTTATAGTTTTTCTCAAACGTAAACTTATCTGTTCTACCATATTTGAGATGGGCCATATGCTCTTTGAATCTAGTTTGAACTGATCGTTTAGTTTGTCCAACATACTTTTGATTACAGTCCTTACAGCTAATTTCGTAAATCCCCGTATTTTCGTTTGTTTGAATTTTGTCTTTTGGATTGCCTAAGAGTTGTTGTAGTTTATTTCCCGTTGAATGAACCACTGCCATAACTATGTCTTTAAAAATCCTACCAATACCATGGGTGATTCGAGAATCAAATCGAATCGATACAAATTTCGGATTTTCTCTATCATTTTGAGAGGGCGAGGATTTTTGAAGTGACTTTAAATTTTCGTTTCCTAATTATTTTATCAATTAAATTTACAGAATATCCATTACTCGCAGCTATATCCTTAATCAATGTCTTTTCCTTTTTAAACCTCTCCTTATTGAGGGGGGAAGCTTAATAGACGATGGACTAGAAAATTAAAACTAGCCATTTTGTGTTGAGTACAATGGTGAGAGTCTACGGATATATCTTAGAGGACTGATATCTTTTCTGTATATGTCAAATTCTAATTTATTATCACTCTTTCTAATTATTATTATATCTAAAAATGGTAGTTGTCCAGAGTTTTTAATTTCATATGTGAACTGATGCGAAACGACTGTTTAATGTAGAAACAAAGTTGTCAATATCAGCAATTTTTGTATCAAACACTGCAAATATATCATCCACATACCTAAGCCAAACCCTGGGGAAATACTCGAATTCTTCTATTGCTTCTGTCTCAAATCTGTTCACAAAGAGACTGGCAATGAATGGTGACAAAGAGTTACCCATTGCTGTTTCTTCATTTCGTTCGAAGAAATTGTCGTTGAATCGAAAGCAATTTTGTTTCATGCAAAGTTTAGTGAGTTGAAGATATTTTTTTTACTACATCTTGACTGAGATTGTTTAATTCGACTAAATCCTTAAGGTAGTCCAAGGTCTGTGGTATTGGAACACTTGCAAACAGTGAACAAATGACAAAGGAGATCAAAATTTCACCTTCTTGCAAATGAACATTTTTCCTTATTAATGAAATCATTTCAATTAATTACAGAAAAACTAGGTGGTACGATAAGTAAATTTTTGAACTCCATTTATCATTTTGATAGGTGGTAAATCGTATATCCGATATAGCTGAAGCAATAGGTCGTACCGACTTTATTGGTATGCAAGCATTATAATCTAGGTACACTTAGGTTAGATACATGTAACCTGCTATTTAAAGATGGAGTAATAAGGTTGTTGCAGGATTTAAGTATATTTCTTATTTCAGTAATCATTTTTGGTAATGGATTTCTAGAAAGTTTTTTACAGGGACCATTACTAGTAATCAGATTGTCTACCTTTTCATAATTATTGTCCTCTTTATCTAAAATAACAACCTTATTGTCCATATCAGCTTTTAAATAAAAACAATCTTTTTCACGCAACCGTTTGATAATTTTTCTGTCTTGTAGATTTTGACTTTCTATTTACATTAGTGACAATATTTGTCGAGATTTGATTTCTGCAAGCTTCTCTGATAATTAAATCCTTTAGAGGAATCAGGAAGGTATTGAATTGAACTTTCAACACTTGCAACAATCTCATATAAAATGCCTCCAGAGGCCGGTAAAGCAAAATATAATCCCTTGTTAAGGAGATCAATTTCTTCTTTATCAAACGAGTGTGAGGAATGATTTTCTACAATGCTGAGAATTTTTTGAGGAACACTTTCTTTTGACGTACTACCGATTAATCTTTCGAGTTTTTTATTTTATGACGACATTTTCTTAATAAATTTCCTGAGTAGTGGTGAGAGGTATGTGAAACTTCTCGTATGGTCCAATGCTACTATCCGACAAGCATCGTAGATGTCTCTGTGGCGGATAACGACGTGCGATTGCGGTGACCTTTAGCCCAGGTGGCCTAAACTACTGTTATTAAATATGATTTGGACGAAACAACTACTCAGCGGGCAAATACCCCGACCTGCATTGGATTATACCTTCATATCATGATAGATCGGTAGCCAATATCATTTTCAATTCTCAACCAGACCGGTTTCGAACTTATTCGTTCTCTTCAGTATGCCATAAGTCATGGAACAGACAAATGATAGTGGCCAACCTGCTAGTCATATACTGACTAAGATAAATTGAGTAGTGGTGAGAGGTATGTGAAACTTCTCGTATGGTCCAATGCTACTATCCGACCAACATCGTAGATGTCTATGTGGCGGATAGCGACTTGCGAAGCAAGTACCGACAGCGGCGACCTCTAGCCCAGGTGGACTAAACTACTGTTATTAAATATGTCATACCTATATCTTTAAAAATCTTACCAATACCACGGGTGATTCGAGAATCAAATGGAATCGATACAAACTTCAGATTTTCTTTCATTTAGTTGCAGAAATATTTGTTTTAAAACTTTTGCAAATATTCATAACACTTTTAATAATACTGGAAGTGTTTCTAAGTCAAGACCAATTCATTTAAATAATAAACAGATTGATCCAGTGATTAATGAAATGATAGTAAAACATTGTATGCTAATCCCAAAGTAAGTGTCCGAAAATTAGGTTTGCAATTAAATGTTTCCAGAAATAAAGTGTGGAGATGTCTCAAACGTCACATATTAAAAACATATAAACCTAAGTACATACACTTGAACTAAGAGATATTGTAAGAAGGTTGGAGTTTTGCTAATGGGCACAAGGAAATTATTTAAATGACACAAATTTCCTTAAGAAAACAATTTTCAGTGACGAAGCAACATTTATTAATTATTACGAATGGTATTGTTTCCTCACAGAACTGCAGATGGTGGGCACAAGATAATCCTAATTTCGTAATAAACTGTAAAAGACAACACTCTCAGAAAATTAATGTTTTGTGCGGAATATTCAACGAAATTATTATTGGATCATATTTTTTGAAAATAATATGAATTCCGAAATGTTTTAAATTTTCCAAATACCCACTTGCAAGACGTTTTTGATGAATTACTATTACTCGTATTATATGTATATTACTCGACATATCTACAATTAGATGGGTCATCCTTTAATAATTCCAGGGTAGTTCGCACCTGGTTAAACGAGCACGTTCCTCTGCACTGGATAAGATGCAACAGCCCATAAATACACTGGCCGCCTGGATCTCCAAACCTGATGAATTACTATTACTCGTATTATATGTATATTACTCGACATATCTACAATTAGATGGGTCATCCTTTAATAATTCCAGGGTAGTTCGCACCTGGTTAAACGAGCACGTTCCTCTGCACTGGATAAGATGCAACAGCCCATAAATACACTGGCCGCCTGGATCTCCAAACCTGACGCCACTGGAATTTTATTTATGGGGATTACTAAAACAAAAAGTGTACACAAATCCTCGTAACAACACAGATGAACTATACATGCGCCAGTATTATTATGCATGCTAAGAAATTACTCTCCAAGAACTGAGAAAAGTAAACATGTGAAAAAGCGGCTCGATAAGTGTATTATGTTGGATGGTGGTTTAATGGAAGCTAATTAAGTTGTTTTTGTTAAATTTGGTTAATTTCTTGGTACTAGTAATATTAGTGTATTTGTAAAAATAACTATTTCATATCTTAACTATTTGAATAAATTAAACATTAAAAATAAATATTTTCTCCCAAAAGTATGAATATAGGCTGTTTGCAATTCTGAACATTTCTTCTTAGTAAAATTTTTCGATTAAACAAAGCATATGTTTTTTAAATTTTCATATTTTATAACCGTTTTCAGTAGGCCATGATCGACGAAGTAAATTTTTTTGTAGGCAAAAAAAATATTCCTTACATCTAACTCTAATCAACAGAAGGTGGGTCAGCTATAATAAAACACAAATATGCAGCTTAATAATAATCAGCTTAATTATATTATCTAAACGAAATAAAAGTAATTTCTGTCTAGATTTATTACGTTATAACCATTATGTACAATAACAACTTGGCAACATGGCAGGACGCCCAGTAATCGAGAAAATGAACAGAAAGGATACACTAAGGAGTAAGTAGTAAGTAAAATGAATGGTCAACGAATACTTTGGACGCTAGGTGCATGGTTTATGGAAAGACGCTGAGTGACGGGAAAGTGAAACTAACTACACCGTTTTTGAAAAAATATGTTAGGAAACGACATCTAACGATAAGTGCTGGAGTATAATTAAGAAACTGAACAGAAATCTATTACGAATTTAGAGTGGCCGCTCCCTGCCGGTTCTGTGATAAGACGCTCTGAAGATAGCCAGATATATATATATATATATATATATATATATATATATATATATATATATATATATATATATATATATATATAATATGTATTTTATTTTTGACAATAAGAATATTATTTACTTTATTTTATTTATATTATTATTATTATTTAACCTCTCCTCAGGGTTCGGGCAGGTTCCTGGCGTTAATTTGGAAAAAATAATCGTACAGCTCCAATTTCAAATGAAACACACCTAGTCAGATTACAAAACAAAATAAATTTATTTACAAATTTCTGGTGTGGTTTAGGTCAACTTTTGCACAAATATATCTTAAAATTAAAATGAAATGGCCTTTTATTTATTGATCATATCTGTTAACATCGAAGCTTTTAAATCGTCGAGTACCTAGGATTTATTTTGATTTTACTTACGGCGATTTCTTGACCCTCACGTTATGGCAATCTCTGTTGAATAACGCTTCTGTTTATATTATTACTCAGTGCCTCGATCCTTCTTCATCCGTGGCAAATTTCAGATTCATAAAACTTCAAATACGATGGCTACTCAGCACACTGGATTTATGTTTTCGTGGCACAACACTATATTTATTTAACAATCAGCAACATTTATTTAAGGTACGTACTTTACCTTTACTATTTTCCTCAAAGCACATTTACTATTTTATACAATACTTTCCTTGCACGTTGCAACTGGAAATTATTCTTGAATTATTTTATGGTATTAATAAAATTTACACTAATATATATTTTTGTGTTTTAGGTTTACAAACCCTGTTTTAATATTTACGTGAGCTTGAGAATGGACTTCATTTCTTTTGAAAAATATAAATTTAAAATTTTGAGGTTAGGAAATTTCTTATAAAATTACATGCTCTCCCTTTGAGCTTTCCATTCAAACTAAAACTTAAATATGGGCTTTTTATTGGCCTAATCTGACGTTTCTCCAAAAATCATGACACTTGATTTTTGAAATTTTAAATATGAAAATTTAATTCTCTTTATTTCTTTATTATACCTTATGGCTCTAATTTTATTATTGAATAAAGATATAGAGATGATTAGCTTTATTTTGATATGCCATACTATGGCCCTTTGTGAATATTTAGAAAAATTACAATTGCAACAATTTTTAACAATTTCTCTTATATAACTAATTACAACCATCTAAACCACATACCAGAGATTACTCTAATACCTAATGAACAATTCAATACTATACTTGCATGACTAAATACATTTAAAATATTATTTTAATTTGCCTTTCGTTTTAGGACTTCGTTAAACCTCATTGGCTGGAAACTTTTCAAATACAACAAATTACTTATAACTAACTGACTCGAAACAATAAATAGACGCTATTCTTCTGACATAGCTATAAAAAGTTCAACAAATGGTTTTTATTTTAGAAAAAACTTCATATTTGTCAAGTTTTGTACCTCCTTGGACATAAATTTACACATATACCTTTTAACTGTCTTTACATTTTGATGCTGTTACATTGTATTAGCTCACAAGGTGAGTCTCTTTCACTTTTGTAAAGTTTTAAAGTTAGACGATGCACTTACTTCGTAGAAATGATTAAAATCTCAGAAATCGTAGAGTTTACGCTACCCAAATTATGAAAGTAGTTTATAGCACTTTTTTCCCAGTGTTCATGATTGCTATCTTACTTGTAGCTATTCTATGACTAAATTTAATATATTTGTTTTTAACAAAGTTTAACGCATAGTCAGATATCTAATTGGTACTGCAAACCGTGGTATTAAATACAACAGAGCAAACAATTCGAATCTCTTGATAGGTTACTCAGATTCTGACTATGCTGGTGACCTACAGACTAGACGTTCCACTAGTGGTTATGTTTTTCTATTTTGTGGTGCGCCAATTACATGGACCAGTAAACAACAGTCTGGTGTCTCCCTTTCAACAACGGAAGCAGAATATATAGTCGCCTCCCATGCAACAAAAGAAGCTATATGGCTACAGAGACTACCGAGTGATATCGGTGAATGTGTAGAAAAACCCACAGTGTTGTATATAGACAATCAAAGTGCGATACGTCTAATTCGTGACCCTGAGTTTCATAACCGCACTAAACACGTGGATGTTTAATATCACTTCATAAGGGAAAAAATATCAATGCGGTGACATTACACCAACATATGTAAGGACGCATAACCAATTGGCGGATAATCTAACCAAGCCTCTACCGAACAATAGATTCAATCTATTAAAAGACTAGGAATGGAAGAAGATAAATAAAAACAATGCCAATGTATTGTGTCTGTTTTATTTCTTAATAAAAAAAAAAATGTTCAAAGAGTGGGAGTGTGATTATATTAATGAGTCTGTTCACCTTTTTTTTTGAATTATATATAGTAGTGTTACGTGTTTGCTATCCACACAAACACCTATACTCGTAGATTCGTTGATTAAAAGTCCAGGTAACACTTACTCACTACTTTATTTACTAATTAACAATTAACAACAATAGATTAATCACTGTCCTAATTATAATCACAACTGAACACTTATAAGTCTCTTTCGTATTTCTTCTTTACCCGTTCACGTTCGACTTCAGACTAAGTCTCGGCCCACCGTGCGTCTTATTTATACATCCATTCACCCGGTCTAGAGCACTCCAGAATATTCCCGGCCGTTCCCATACAATTCCAGTCTCATCTAACCAGTCTACACAGTCCAGTGGCGTAACAGTACTTTGTTTTATTAGATTGGCTACACTGGTAGCACTGCCAACGGCGGTTCGTGGGCCAAGAGATAGGGAGGTCAATTAGAAAAGTTTACTGTATTACCTACCTTTTAAAATGATTACTGAAGCCAAACCTGTTTTTGAACTCAGATGTAATTATATCACAAACTTCTAATGAAATTCTCCTTTTTGATTCTTCCGTTTTACATCTCTGGGCAGACTGCATGGATGTCTCCTCCAAATAGTTATTCAAAATTTTATTTCTGTCTTCAATTTTACTATTAAAAACGCCAATACACTTATTTACTGTTATGACATCGATATTACTTTTTTTGTAATTGATTGAACAATATATCACAATGAGGCATAACTAAATGAAAAAAATTTAACCAGTAAAGAAAATGTTCATTTTGTAGGTAGTTTTTAAACCAATAACTTGGTTTAGAGTGTTGTTTTCTGATTCATTAACAATGATTTTTTCTAAACAATCTAATAATTCTGTTCGATAGGTATAAACAGTCTCTATGCACTTTGTATTAAAATTCCATCGTATTGGAGCCGCTTTAGGTAATCTCATCTTAACAACATTATCTAACACGGCTGTTCTTTTTGGCGATTTTCCAAAGAAAAGCTATGTAAATTAGCAAAAAAAATTTTTATGCTTTTATCCTGACTTGATGCTTTTTGTAAAATTAAGTTTAGTTGATGAGCGTAACAATGAATAAAATTTGCTGTAGGATAACTCTTTTTTTAACTTATTTTTTTCTTATCAAGAGATGTTTGCTTTATCGTCATATTAGGTTTTGGACGGCCACCACCTTTGAATTTCACTCGGTCTTCATAACTCAACTTATGTCCATCTTTCAGTTTTAATATATTTTGTATAACACTCATATTTAATAGTAAACACCAAAAACACTGTTTTAATTAATTTCACGACAAGTAGAGATTTACTAATAAAATGTTCACAAATAAAAACATTAAAAACAACGCGACAGAATTTACCGACCAACGTGTACGTAGTCAGCATTAAGACTGCTGACTGGCGAGTGGCGACTGCTCTACTAAACTTTGTACGTTACCGTGTCAGGGTCATCAGGGCCATTGTCCCCGCCAGTGTTTTCTGTCTCTTTTGCTTTCTGACGATTCGCGCATAAGTCTATTTCACTTTAATTCGTTGTAAATTCGGTCCGTAGCTAGCTTTGAGGACACGTTGTGGATTGACCCAAGATTTTTAAATTCTATAAATGAATAATGTAATGATCTAGATATTTGAATAGTATTGTGCATAGAATGAATTAGGAACTTTAATATATTTTTTAAGAATATTAAAAATATATATATTATATATTTTTAAACTTCAGAAAATGAATAGCTCTATTTTTTTATTTGTATGTGGGAGGTCATTGACCAAATGACCCTATAGAAGAACCGCCAGTGAGCACTGCGCTTATGTTACTGTCGATAATGTAGATTGCAGTAAAAAATAATTAAGCAGCAGTCTTGTCTTAAACATTGAAAGTTGATGTACTAATTTTTAGTTTAGTTATCTTACTACCTATTCATTCTGTTGCTTGTAAAAATAAAGTTAAGTTGCCTAGTTGTGGTGCACAGTTTATTAATCGCTAAACAGTTTTGATAAGAAAAATTGAAAGCAATGTCGAGGGTTACTTTTATTATTTAAATTGTTTCTGTCGTGTCATATCTGTAATAAATATATACCTTTAAAATTTAAATGTTTTTTTTTTCGATTGTACCGTTTTCCTGTAATAAAGAAATAATATATTTCCAAAAGTTTCTTTAATTTTACTAAATCATTATTAATAGCTTTCTTAATTTAAAATAATAAACAAGAATTGGCCCATTCTAAAAGTTTGACATAAACAGATACGTTATTCATTCTCTGCTGTTATTTATGTTACAGCTTAGTAGCAAAAATGAGCTAAAGTTAAAAATAAGAGAATTGTTGCTAACAATTTTTCCTTCCAAGGTTTGCAAATTAACATCATGCTTAATTAAAACTCAATTTTATCGATAAATCAATGCTAATTTACATAGAAGTCAAGTAAAATATGTATAAGACATGCATTGAATATAGTGTAAAATTCTTTATTTTAGATTAAATAAAGCAAGAGCTGATGATCACTCAATTTACTTTAGCTACAATTTATGAATATGACACAAATTATTATTTTATAATTGTTTTATACCACATTCTGGGATGTGGGCAACCAATAATACAAATATGTGTATTTTGTGTTGTGCTATTTTATACTTTTAACTTCATATGTGCTTCTGCGCATACAGATCAAAATGCCGATCGTCACCGTAAGTCAAAATTAGAGTTGTTCAAAAGAATGTTTGTTTATATTCTTCGTTCTGTTTATGTTAGTGGTTTTTTCATTACTATTGCAGTAATAATCATATATTAATGAACTAGTCGATGTTAATTTACGGTAAATATGTCGTTAATTTCCTGTGACTGCTCGATGTCTACGTCGTTTTCCAAAGAGGTGCAAAAAATGCCGCATGATTTGTACCCCTTGTACAACGAGCAAGGGATATTTCTAAGTTACTGCTCTGTTGAGAACGTGATGGAGGTCCTGCTAGGCCTTGGTGTAATTTGAACGCTGAGGACATTTTAATTTTGGTAGAGGCGACAACTTTAAGTACTTCTAATGGGATTGTATGGAGCACCCTGCAGGGAAATTAACTGCATCCGTTTTCATGTATAAAGAGTTCATTCACGTTCTACAACAAGATTCTCTTTTTGTGTGTTGACGAAGGATGTGGCAACATTGAACAGGGATTGTGAAATTTGTTGTGTATTGGACAGGACATTGAACTTCGATTCCAGCAGTTCTCAACATGTTCGCACTTTTATGTTGAGAAAGGTCAGTTATTTTTTTCTAATTTTTAGGGTTTTCTTATGCATTCTACGATTTATTATATCAAGATGTACTTATCCGCAAAAAATAATTCCCAAGTTTGTAAACACCCTGTATAAACATAATATTATTATGTTATGTTTATATAAACAGTTTGCGAGATATGGAGTTATTAAATAAATTTTTGTTAATATGTTAATAACATCAAATTTAATTCAGTCGATATATTGGGCTCGTAAAACATTATTACTTTGATTCTATGCTGTTTCATAATTAAAATTTAGGTTTTTAAATTTGGTTTTTCTCAATTTCCTGCCCTGTTTAGGAGTGATACAAACCATTCTTCCACCCTAATTTGACTCATTTGTATCAGTAAAGTAAACTTAATTGGCGATTTTATTCCACCGTGGCATTATACAAAATGATTAATTGTAATTGCAAAAAGACTTTTACAAATAAAAACATAAGAGACGTGCTAAGTGTGCTGCACCTTCTCCATATGTAGAAATTATTCGTGCCGATAAAATAAAAGAAATTATGGAGAAAGTATTTATTAGATTTAAATATTTCTCCTGTTGTATACCCTCTGCGATGGTGTTTTATTAACAAATTAGCAGGTTCGGTATTCGTTCGTCTGTGAAAAGGGGTTCATGATTTATAAGACCGAGGTAAAAGATACTATACCTATACATTTTCGGAATGTAGTTAATGAAACAATATATGACCCTTCGTTAGCTATGGCGCGTGAAGAATACTATGCCCTGGTTGCTGATTGTCACGAGGGAAGATGTATTATTACAAACATAGAAGATATGGAGAAAATATATGAAATGTTTAAATCGACGGGCAATACAGTTTTATTTCTTGCTTGCCCCTAAAGAAATTCTAAAAATAAGAAGCAAAATACATGAACTGGTATCATCTGTTCTCCAGACTTACAATAAAAACAGAATTTACGCTCTATGATGAAGTACACCCTATATATTATTTTGCGAGCACATATCAATTTGTGTATTCTGTAAATAAAGTAAAAAAAAAGAATTACGTCTGAAGATATAAAATTAAGAAATAATTCATACTTTCTGAAACAGCACATACAATTGCAAATTGCATAGTTTTGTAGCTTAAACGTATCTATTTCTCATAAATAGTACTTGCTTTAGCCCCAATGTCTTGTATAATAAATTTGTTTTGAAAAATTATCTCATTAAATTCACTAATCGATGCATATTCTTAAAATTAATGACAATACAAATCGCTAAAGGGTTTATATGCTATATAAATATTAGGGGTGGCTTGTGGCATATTTTCTTTTATTTTATACCCTTGATAGAGGAAAAATATTTTAATCATCTTCCATTTAATTTTGAAAATACTAAAATTATGTTGGTAGTCACGTTCAATAAAACAAACTTGTGAAATTCTGTATGTCTGAGGGTGGTTCTATGACTGCGCTAATATTTATTATTTTTCTTGAATAGATTATTCCGTCACACATTTAAAACCATATTTCTGTTTATTATTTATGATAGGCCTAGCTTAACCACCTAAATTTCTGATTTATGTTGTGTAAATATGTAATAGCGGTTTAATAAATTACCATAGAAAACTTATAATTTCTCTAATTATAATTTAAATGTATGAGCGAGACCATCTTTTTTATCAGTAAATTGTTATGTTATGAGTGAATGGTGAAAATAATAACATATCTGTTTATAAGGTTTACCGACTACCTCCCTCTCTCCAGCCTGGTGATAAAGCGTTATTTTTATTAGTTTTTACTATAACCTGTTATAGTAAACAAGCATAAATAGTTTTAAAATTTAAGTTGCAGGTTCCTTAAAATAAACGCTTACTGAGAATGAATTAGTTGCAATATTATTTATTTAAATTGTCAAATTTTACTTTGTTTTCAAAAATTTTTATAAATATAGTTGTTATAATGTTTTATACCTATAACTAGCATTTTTATTCTTATTCTGTGTTTTTATTTACAGCCGCTGAATAAAAAGAAGAAAGTTTATTGATGATTTATTTTTTATATAAGCATCTATATATCATGCTTAGGTAACTGTTCGAAATTGTTTATTTTCTTTGCAAATCCTATGCAATTATAAACGGAACAATGGCACTAATTCTTGCAGACAAATCTATTTTTAGCACACAGCTGACATAATTGCTAGTTTTCCTGATAATTATTGTTTCTAGATGCTTGAAACTGGCTGCTTTAACCTATCTCTAATAATGTGTTTATTAATTGGTGGCTATCAATCTTTTTAATTTAAATTAGTTAATAGTGAAATGTAAAATTTTTTTACCTCTTTAAACGATGTGTACTCTTGCTCGCCTAATTATGTATAATTTATAAACACCATAACCAGATGTAAAAGTGTTTGATAGTGTATATAATATTATTTATTGTTCATATGAATTACCTGAAGTTTATAGACCCCGCTGGATTATCAGTGTTTAGTTTTATCTCACTGGAGAAATACATAAGTAAACTGTTTTATTCCTTATTATGTATTTTAAGAAATTCAAAATTGCTGTTCTTTTATTTCACTCATAAAAATATAAATTTCTAATATCAGTTACTTATTTCACCCTAAATTCAAACAAAATTACTTTGAACAGAGCAGTTTTCGCCAGTTTTAGTTTTTCATTTCAAATTTGCTTGGCCACATATTTACTGTTTTAATATTAGGTAAGATATTCGTTGTCAGGAAAATATAACATTTTGTCTTTCTATTTACCTATACAGGGTGAGTTTTAAATGCGTAGTTATATTTTAACCCTCAATGTATTTCGTCGAGTACAATCGATTGGCACTGTCGAAATAATTTTTTGAACAAAAAAATTTGAATTTCTGATAATTTTTTTCGTCCTCCAGCAACCGACATTTTGATGGTCACAGGATCTCTCTAAACGCCGTCCACAGAAATGACGTAACTGAAGGCAGTGTTGCCAGTTCGTCACAATTCTATTTTAAATTAGTACACAACTGGTAATATGCGGTTTGAATTAAATTCTAAAAATGAAACAAAATTGAAAATAATCATTTTATAAAGAAGCACCTACTTTAACGAACAGAAGAGCATATTTGTTTCCTTAATACGGGGATAGCATAGAACATCAGCTGGCCGCAAGATCGATTCATTTCTGTTCTGTGAATCGATGGAAGTCTAAGTCTTAAATTATTAATTGCTATCTCATCTACAATAGAATTATTTTTTGTCCAGTTTAGTAAAATGTTGGTAAAATCAACAATAAATTCTGATAACAAAAACTTACACTCCTTTATAAATAAATTAAACTATAAAAAAATTCTAATACTGAAACAAATAATAAAAAATTGGCATTCTGTACGTACCTAATTGAAAAAAAATCTCTTCTACATCTAAATAAACCGCATACCCTGGTACACAGCAAAAATAAATCACTAATAATAATCTAAAATTAAAAACACACTAATAACCATTAAATAATATTAGTTTCCGAGAATTGCACTAATCGCTAATAAAAAAATAGCGTTCCACGTAAGGCCGTTTTCCTTGTCTAGCATTTTCATCGGCTTAAAAATATGCCTTTAACATATTCACCCACTCAGCATTAGACTAATTATTCGCCATTGTTATCACTACTGTTCATCAAACGACCAAATTATAAATAATAAATAACGGTAACACAATAACTTTGAAAAACTTTGATTCATCAAATTTCAAACATGTGATTTCGAGCGATGACATGCGCGTATAAATGCATTTGAACACATGTAAAGATTGTTAAGTTTAGTTGTTTGCCGTCGGCGGCATTTTGGTAGTGCTGAACTGCGGAATGTAGGTATGTCACTCAGTTGTATTATCTTGAGTGTAGAACCGGATTAAGTTGTACTAACTTTTGATATAAAATTCTACTAGAAATCAGAAAATTGTACTAGAATGCTTTTTTTGGTAGCGTTCTTTTATGAAATAATAAAAAAAAAGTATGAACCAAGATCCAGCTTTGCGAAACCAACTTGAAAGAAAACGTGTTGTTTTCCTGTAAAATATTTTTAACAGTTGAACTTATTTATTCTGGTAACAAGCAGAATACAATTATGTTACAGAAAGGATAAAGGTCCGCAGAACGTCCAAAAAAAAGACACAACAGAAAGAAATGTTTTAAGAGTAGTCTCTCTTTTTCTAAAATAATTTCGTAATCAATACAAGTATTTCTTCGCTACGAACGCCTTGAAACATGTTTACTAAAAATTAATGCTGATTGCTGATTGGTTGAATACAAATTTCCTGTTCTTCCGTGATTGGTTAAATTAAACTGTTTGCTTAAATTTAGAACACGAAAAAGTGACAAGGCAATGACAAGTGAATCATGTTACTTTTAAGACGAGCATTACTTATTTATTTGTTTATTGAAATACCGCATAGAGGAACAAATTATGATAATGTTTTTTGTGTTTTAAAAGAGGTGCCGATGTACTAAAAAATTATTAAACTGCACTGAATCTAGTACAATTGTACTATAAATCACTGGCAGCACTAATAGACTGGACGAAAACATAAAACTGAGCGCGGTGTTCACGTGATCAGATCGGACTGCGGAACGCTTCGTTTTCCTATTGGTCTACCGGCAATAAAATCGAGGAAGACAAACTCCACCTATTTTACAGAATTGTAATTAGGCACGTCGTTTATAAGAGCGAGCAGTTATTTGGTTTATTTAATTTTTATTTGTCCATAGTTATTTCTACTGATTTCCATTTTTAAATTGTACAATGCACACAAAGATGTAAATATTTTGAGTTTCCCATTTTGTATTTGTACGAGTATTTCCACAAAAATACAGATATTATGAAAAATAACAAATTTAATGATGTGAAAAATGTAAATCAATCAATGAATCAACAGTGAGAAAAATGTTTTAATTTGTAGTTGGATTCTTTAAAACAATTAAATTGAATCCATGGGTTACAATGTTGTACTTTTTGGGCTGTTACAAGATGTTTAATTTTCGAATAAAATATTTAATTTCAAAAAATGAGTTCATTTTGACCGGTGGCTCAATTAGATGTTATTTATCTAATATTATTATCTGCGGTTGGATACTTTTTACAAATAAAGTTGGGTAATTGTTTTTATTTAGTGAATGAACTGTGTAACTGATTTCAACTCGTTTTTTCATCTAATTCTACGAATATGCTTAATGATGTGATTGATGTGAATCACCTGCAGTCAGTGGTGAATCGTGAATTGGTCGCTAATGTAATGTACATAAAAGATAGGTGTGTGACTCGCCCATTGACCTGTCAGGTCAATGAACCGGCCAAACATATTTCAATTACTGTTTCAAAACGATTTATTTATTAATAAATTTTATAAGTTATAAGTTTACCGTTATCGAAAAATTTGGTTTTAGTTGTATATTCCATACGAAACACTTGAAAGAAATGTTAATTGATGCAAAAAAAGGTAAAATTGTACATTTCTTACATTAAAAGGTATTTTAAAATGTTTAAAAATTATTTCAAATTGAACAATTAATCGCTTAAGTAGGTAATTATTTCATTCAAAATTATTATGTCTGGGAACGAACTTAGTGCTAGATGATGAATTGCATAAGAAATGCGGCAACGCTGCTTCAAGCCACTGCACTATTTCAGATAAAATGAAGAATGTTTCTAGTAATTAGCAGTTCCAAAGCAATTTCATCTTATTTTTTTGAAAGTCGATAACTCAATTTTACGTGGGAATTAAGAGAAAAAAAAACGTGTCAGTGGGGTTTCTACAGATGTCAAGAATCGGTGGTTTAAATATAACTATGCACTTAAGACTCACCCTGTATACACTAGTTATTTTTATTTTGTGGTGAAGAAATAATATAGAATGAGCTTCGGAGAGTTAAATTTATTATCAACAAACATACAAGTACATAAAATCCAAAACCTTTTAACACAGGTGAAGGGTAACACAGAGTAGTCATGTTAACCAAATACAGAAGTTTAGCAGTACATATTTAATACTAGGCACGATAATTTTCAAACTTCCTACCGAAATATGTATGGCAAATATAATATTTTGAATTTACTTAGAGGTTTACTGATTATAAAAAAATATTCTGTTAAACTCTTAGAGAGACCAAACAATTATTATTATTAATATTTGTGTAAAACAGTTGGTTTTTGATTCAAGCGGGATAAATTGAAGTTTGTTGAAAATCCCTATTCTATTTAATAGAAAATAATATAAATTATGACTTTCTATAAACTAGATTATATATTAATTTAAAACAGAAAAAATATTTTTCTTCCAATTACACAGGGAATTTTAATATAATCGTGGTGTCCCCAAACAAAAGATGTGTCAACAAATTCTCTAGGGGGTTCGTTTTTGTATTTACGATAAAACGATTTAACCTCTCAAATACACCAGACTCGGAGTAAATTAATAATCACAAATTCCTTAACAAAAATAGAAACTTTCCCCACTTTACATATTAATTTTTCTGGCCCTAATCCATTTTTCACCTTGAAAACCAATCCATTTTCACTTTCACTTTGAAATTATTTTTGACGCACTTATTCGAGGTTTTAATTTCCGCGCACCCTTTGTTCTGATATCTCCCTTTTTGAAAAGTTTCACTGTGTTAATAGCGTTGAAAATATCACATAATATCCTGCTGGAAAAACAGAGATGTGGGGCCATAAGCAATGCACTACATTTACATAGTGCAGGTTTAACACTGAAATTACTTTTTTCACATTTTCTGAAAAGCTTGTCTTTTGTTGAAAATTTTCACTTTAATAAACTGATTGGCACCTGAAAATTAAACGGCTTATTGATATAATAAATTTGGTTTTCTCCACAAATATAGAAGAGTGTTCTAATATTTTACATATATCCCCATACATACACAAAATTTATTCCAGTATATCTGTAAATTTGGTGGCTAATACAAATATTGCGTTACCTTTCTGTTTGCTTCTTCCACACGTCTTGCTTTTTGCAGGTATTCATCGCGTTTTCTGAAAAGTTCGTCGCGTTTTCGTGTTTTTTGTTGAAAGATTTCACTGCTTTTTACTATAAACTTCTCAACTGTACTCCCGCGCCTGCTGGAGGGTAGATATTGTTACGTGTTTGCTATCCACACAAACACCTCTACTCGTAGATTCGTTGATTGAAAGTCCAGGTAACACTTATTCACTACTTTATTTACTAATTAACAATTAACAACAATAGATTAATTACTGTCTTAACTATAATCACACTTGAACACTTATAAGTCTCTTTCTTATTTCTTCTTTACTCGTTCACGTTCAACTTAAGATTAAGGCTCGGCCCACCGTGTGTCTTATTTATACATCCATTCATACGATCTAGGGCATTCAGGAATATTCTCGGCCGTTCGTGTACAATTCCAGTCTCATCTAACCAGTCTACACAGTCCAGTGGCGTAACACTGCCCCCTCCTTAAGCCTGAACGCCCCGATCAGGCAATTCATTGTTCCCTGCATACTTGGCTAGTCTCTCTATATGCACCACCTTCAACTTGGATTTGAACTTTGCTGAATTCTATATACAATACAACGTCGTTTAGTCTGGTGACGACAGTATAAGGACCTTCCCAGGGCGGGTGAAGCTTCGGGGACCTGCCTTTCTTTTTGTTGTGGGTTATATAGCCAAACCAAATCTCCAACTTGGAACCCTCCTGAATTCGCCTTAAGATCAAAACGAGCCTTCATGCGATCACTTGCTATGGCAATTCGGTCTCGTACCAGCTCATGAATATTCCTTAGCCGTTCACCAACTTCATCGGCGTAGTCATTTATGGAAAGTCGCTCCTCATCTGGTGTGCCAAACACCAAGTCACATGGCAGTCTAATCTCACGTCCAAACATCACGCGAGCCGGCGTCTGTTTTGTTGTTTCATGAATGGAGGCCCTGTAGGCCATAAGGAAAAGAGGTAAGTGACGGTCCCAATCTCTCTGATGTTTCTCAACTACTTTGGATAGGTGCTCCTCCATGGTTTTATTATCTCTCCACCATTCCGTCTGATTGTGGATGTAGGGCTGTTGTTCTTGTCTTATGAATTCCCAGTAAGCGACACATCTTCTGAAACACCCCTGATTCGAAGTTTCTTCCTTGATCCGAATGCAATTCTAGGGGCACGCCAAATCGACATACTAGATTATCTTACCAGAACTTGAGCTACAGTGGCTGCTTCTTGGTTGGGTATGACATAAGCTTCAGGCCACTTACTAAAATAGTCCATGGCAACTAAGATGTATTTGTTCCCATCATCTGTCATGAGGAATGGACCAGCTACGTCGATCGCAATTCGCTCAAAAGGAGCCCCTACGTTATTTCTTGTTCGTGGCCCCTTACTTGCCGCACAAACTTCACATTTGCAGCACCAAGCCTCCACATCTTGGCGGCTGTTCACCCAGTAGAATCGTTCGCGTACTTTAGTGAGTTTTGTTGATATCAAAATGTCCGCCAGATGTTCCATTATGCACTTCCTGGAGTACTTTTGGTATGCGACACCTGGGAATTACCAAAATCAAAGAAATTTCCTTCCCGTTTGGACTTTCCCAAGCTCTTTTCAACAGTCCATCCTCTACTCTAAGGGAATCCCATTGTGTCCATAAAACCTTCAGCCTCACTGATTTATTTGAAATGTCCTTCCAATCGGGCCGGGTTCCTCTTTCTTTCCATTTCAGAATAGGACCAGTTTCCTTATCATTTAACTGCGCTTCCCGTAACGACTCTTTTGTCCAATAATCGGGAACATCAATCTTAACGGTCTTCATTATTAGTACATTTTGCTGTTTTTCCTTACGGTGGCAAGGCTTGAAGTATTTCTGACACGGTCTTTTGGAAAGGCCATCTGCTATATTCCGAGAAGTACCAGCTCGCCAGTTTTCCTGCGGCTTCTCCATTACTGCGACCCTCTCAGGACTACGCTAACGACAGTTACTCTGAATATGGCTCACTCTGCCACACTTATAACAGCGCATGCCTCCTCTACTCTGTCTCCCACTACTTTGCTGTTGGTTTAGTCTCGGATCTTGAATGTTGAGCTCATGATAGTTCCTCTTAATATGGCCCAATTTGCCACACTTATAACAACGGATGCCTCCATTCGGCCTCCCACTACTTTGTTGTTGGTCTTGTCTCTGCTGGGAGTTCGATTTTGTCAGTAGTTGTGTCATCATCTTGTGTAGATCAGATATCAGGTTCTGTGTTGTGTTGTCTGGCTTGTCTCCTTCCACATTAACAGCTCGTACCCTCCAATTTGATTGTGTGGTATCCTTATATGCAGCCTCAATCATGCATGTACTAAAGCCTCACTACTAAGCTTATGCCTGGCCAACTTAAGAATTCGCCTAACTTCCTAGTCTCTTACTCCATCAATAAATGTACCAACTGCTAACTGTTGTTGAAATTCCATTGGTGCATCAGGATAGGCTAGATGAGCTAATCTTTCTACCGCAGCCTAGAACTCTTGGAGGCTTTCTCCACCTAGTTGTCTGCGTGATTTGAGCTGAGCCTGATATACTTGGGCGAGATGTTGGTCGCCATATCTTAGTTCTAAAGCTGCCTCCAAAATGCTAAAGTTTTGTTGCTGTGCGGCAGGAATTGTTTGGAGCAGGTCTAATGCTTGGCCCCTTAGTGCTAATACCAATGCTGTTGTCTTTTCCTCATCGTTCCAGTTATTTGAACGTGCAGCTGCCTCAAATTGTCTCTTATAAGTTGACCATGAACTTTGACCGTCGAAGGAAGGTGGTTGTAACCTAGCACCAGACGACAGTACCAATTGGCCACCCTTCTCTCTTAATTGTTGTTTGAGTCGAGCTACTTCTCCTCTGACTTCGGTTATTTCTCCTTCAACTTGGCTGACTTTTTCTTTAACTTCACTGACTTGTTCTTCCACTTTACCGACTTTTCCTATAACATCGACTTCAAATCTTTCAGTGAGAGAGAAAATCGCTGCCTGCTGTTCCTCTAGGCTTCTTTTTATATCTTCGTTTTCCTCCAATCGTCTTATTTCCAAGCCCTCCATCATTTTTCTTAAGTCTTCTTTTTCTTCCTGGCGTTTTCTCTCTTGAGCTTCCATAATTTTTCTCTGTTCGTCTTTTCTTCTTTTCGTATTATTTCTTGTTCTTCTTTTTCTTCCTCCCTTCTTCTTTCTTGTTCTTCTTTTTCTTCCTGTCGCCTTCTTTCTTGTTCTTCTTTTTTCTTTCTGTCGCCTTCTCTCTTGATCTTCCATGATCTTTCTTAATTCTTCCTGGCGTTCTCTTTTCTGTTCTTCCATTGTTGCAGTAATGATGCAAGTAAGTCTTGTGTGTTTCTCCGCCATGCTTCTTGTTGTTGGCATTAACTCACGACACGTAAATCAGTTCAAAATAAAGTTTATTACACTATAAAATCCGTAAAATGTTGATATCACGTCTATTTTAATAATCGATTGTTCCAGAAAAATCTCGAAACAGCACTAGAAAGTCTTATTTAGAGTCTATACTTCTTTTGTGTTGACAAAATTCACTTATCTCCACTAATTGTGCAATGGAATGTTCGAGAATTTTCACGAAATATCACTAATAAGTCTTGTTTTGAGTCTATAACACGTTCCCGTTAACACAGTTTACGTATCTTCTGTGGTTTCCAAATCGAATGTTCTAGAATTGTCACTAAAAATCACTTATAGTCTTGTTTTCAAGTCTACAACATGTTCCCGTAGACACAATTCACATATCTCCGGTTGTTTTCAAATAGAATGTTCTAGAATTTTCCCGAATTTGCACTAGTAGTCCTTTTTCTCAGTCTACAACACGTTATTAATAGCGGCACTCGCGTATTTGCAGCTATTTCTAAATCGATTGTTCTAGAAACTTCTCGAAAATCCACTTTAAAGTCACTATTCAGTCCAGAAATAGTCCTCAAACACTGTCCAGTTGTTTAATTCTTCAAGTTACCACTAATTTCTGAGAAGAACACTGTAGAACCTTTTCGAATATTTCAGAAATTTCTCTTCAAATCCACTTCCGACACCAAATTGTTACGTGTTTGCTATCCACACAAACACCTCTACTCGTAGATTCGTTGATTGAAAGTCCAGGTAACACTTATTCACTACTTTATTTACTAATTAACAATAGATTAATTACTGTCTTAACTATAATCACACTTGAACACATAAGTCTCTTTCTTATTTCTTCTTTGCTCGTTCACGTTCAACTTAAGATTAAGGCTCGGCCCACCGTGTGTCTTATTTATACATCCATTCATACGATCTAGGGCATTCCGGAATATTCCCGGCCGTTCGTGTACAATTCCAGTCTCATCTAACCAGTCTACACAGTCCAGTGGCGTAACAATATCCTCGCGCTTTATAATAGGTGAGCACTGCGGTTCTGGGATTGTTAATTCTCCTTCTTCAGGTGTATCTTTGTGCTTGGGGGTTGATATGGGCTGCGGTCCTGTTCTCGATGCCCTAATAGGTCTTGGTTCTGAAAATGTTCCCTCTAATACTTCTATACTGCAGTCTGAAATATCTTTTGATGTACCCGGCAGATCATGAATATTTTCAGGGGGTTCGCTGATTACGTCTACAAATTTTCACCGTTGGGTAGTTTTCTAAAATGTTGTTGTAGCTTCATAGACTTAACTGCTCCTTTAGACACTGATAATTTAACTTTCATTTTGATTGACTGCTGATAATAAAATTACTTCAACTGAACTTTATATGCTTGGTTGTGGATGTTTATAATTTCAGAGAAGTGTTTGGTAAAATTTTACCCATAATGCTATGTCTCTTAGTTTAAGCTCAAGTAGGGATAGCCAATAAGATTCTAGTATAATAACGCGGGGCAAATGGACCTCCATAAGCCGTTATTTTTCGTAAGTGTATAAAAACTGGCTCTTTTTGCATAGTGCACACGTTAAATGCCTCCAGCTGTATCATGATGAGAAATATATTTTTTTAAAACAATCACGCTATGACCGTGTGAGCCCGTTTTATGTTGTAATTTTTTTTTTTTTTTGGTTTGGTTTGGTTTGGTTTATTCGGTTTAAAAACATTTACAATGTTATAACCATGTCAGATATAAAAAATAAAGGTGATATACAGGATGGGGCAATTGTGCGTCGGACCTCGATATCTCGAGTTCTACGATAGTTAGAAATTTTTTAAAAAATTGCAAGTAAACTAGATAAAAAAGTCTATAACTGGAAATTATTTTCGAACATACAGGGCGAGCCAAGACGTAATTACAGGACCAAGTGCCTTTTTTTTAAATGGAATGCTATGTATATCAGTACATTTTTTGAAGCCTCTTTCTAGGCTCTATTCATTCCTATATTATTATTGGCTATCTCCCAACCACTTTGATGTAATGAATTTTTTTGTTGAAATAATGCCATCTGCAGATGGATATTAAAAAACTCATCACAGTCACAATTATGGGTTTTAAGAAAAACTTATGTGAATACCAGTTACGAGACATTTAATTAATATTTTTGAATCATTTTCATTTCCTAAAAATGTACAGGGTGGCCAAAAATTAGTATTCAATTAAGAACTTTTTAAATTGAATTTTCTCAATTTTTTCAATTTTCCAACGATATGACGTAAAAATCAAAAACAAACATTTTTTGAAAGTACTTCCCTATGGCTAATTGCAACCATTTTCGTTTTATAAACATGTGAATAAGTGTCAAATTCAAGAATAAACGTGTTGCCCATTTTGATTGACACACGTCTTTATGCAATTTTGAAATGAGGCCATTTAGTGGGACCATTTCCATTGAAATGAGTAAATAGTATTTAACCAGTCCTTTACTGTAATGTTTTTTTTGTACATTTTTTTTGCTGTTTTCGTCATTCGACAAGCAATAAAACCTCAGTTTGGTATAAATTGTCGTGTACAAAGGAGCATTTATCACACTTATCGGTCGTTAGTTACAATTTGTATTAAATTTAAAATATTTGGAATTTTACAATATGAATTTTAATTCTCGATAGATTTCTGTATTGAATTTAAAATATTTGGAATTTTACAATATGAATTTTAATAAAGCGGAACTGGTAGACATGACTTTTGTTTTGGGCGAGTCAGACAGAAATTGTTTACTTGCCAATAGAATTTATCACCAACGTTATCCTGAAAGAAGGCTTCTTGATGTTAGCAACTTTCAAAACCTTCTCGATAGATTTCTGGAAACTGGAAATGTCGAATATAAAAAAAGTGAAAGAATAAAACGTGTTGTGAACGAAGAAAATGAGTTTTCTGTGGTGCTGGCAACGGTTGAGAATCCCCATGTTAGTCAAAGAGAAGTGACTTCATTAGTAGGAATAAGTAGACGGTCTGTGGGTCGAATCTTAAAAACAAATAAGTTGCATGCATATCATATTCAAATGCACCAAGAATTATCTGATGTCGATTTTCAAAAGCGCCTACAATTTTGTAATTGGGCCAGAGGTAAAATGCAAGTTGATGTCAACTTCAATAATGTTTTATTCACTGATGAGGCAACTTTTCATAAAAATGGATTTGTCAATAGGCACAATTTCCATTATTATGCTTCGGAAAATCCTCACTTTTTTATGCAAGTTGATAACCAACACAGATGGTCTATAAACGTTTGGGGAGGAATTATTGGAGAACATGTAATAGGGCCACATTTCTTTGATGGTACATTGACTGGAGCTATTTATCCTCATTTTTTGGAAAACTATCTGCCACAATTATTGGTAAATCTCCCTGGAAGAATTCGAAATAGGATGTGGTTTCAGCAAGATGGTGCTCCACCACTTCATTTAAATGCAGTTAGAGACCACTTAAATAATACCTATCCTCATCAATGGATTGGAAGAAATGGACCCACTAAATGGCCTGCTAGATCCCCAGATCTTACAAAAATAGATTTCTTTTTATGGGGATACGTGAAGGAAATTGTTTATAGAGACACACCAACAACAGTACAAAATATGAAGGAAAGAATAATAACTGCCTTTAGATCTATCACACCGGCAGTTTTAGGAACAGTGGGAACCTCATTTCAAAAGCGCATAGAGATGTGTGTCAATCAAAATGGCCAACATGTGGAACATTTATTATAATTTTTTCTACTGAGTTATTTGAAGAAACCTCTTTTTTTAAGTTTATTTTTGAATGTTGTAATTATTGCTCAATAAAACGAAAATGGTTGCAATTAGCCATAGGGAAGTACTTACAAAAAATGTTCGTTTTTCATTTTTACATCACATTGTTGAAAAATATACAGGGTGTTCCATTTGAAAAAAAATTGAGAAAATTCAATTTAAAAAGTTCTTAATTGAATACTAATTTTTGGCCACCCTGTACATTTTTAGGAAATGAAAATGATTCAAAAACATTAATTAGATGTCTCGTAACTGGTATTCACATAAGTTTTTCTTAAAACCCATAATTGTGACTGTGGTATTTTTTTTAATATCCATCTGCAGATGGCATTATTTCAACAAAAAAATTCATTACATCAAAGTGATTGGGAGATAGCCAATAATAATATAGGAATGAATAGAGCCTAGAAAGAAGCTCAAAAAATGTACTGATATACATAGCATTCCATTTAAAAAAAAAGGCACTAGGTCCTGTAATTTCGTCTTGGCTCGCCCTGTATGTTCGAAAATAATTTCCGTTATAGACTTTTTTATCTAGTTTACTTGCAATTTTTTTTTTTAAATTTCTAGCTATCGTAGAACTCGAGATATCGAGGTCCGATGCACTATTGCCCCACCCTGTATATATCTACTATTGAAAAATGCTAACATACATTTTTAAAATACTTGCACCTTAAAGATCTTGGTGAATACCCCATTCATATCCCCTATTTGCATTTATGTAGAAATTATAAATATCTTACTCTCAAAGCAAGAAGAAAGGTCAATATACTGATATTACTCTATAAAGTTCTGCATAATAAAATTGATATTTCTATGCTGGAACAAACTGATTTTAAAATAGGTACCTGATATGAGGACACGATTCTCCATTCTACTTACTTATAACTGCCCACAAGCAAATAGGTATATTAAATCGCCCATTATAAGAATGTGTTTGCTATATAATAACTGATAGGCAAAATGTATTTAAGAAGCATATCGTAAACTATTTTTCTATTAATATGTGAATCTTTATCTCACAATTTTAAGTTCTTAGTTTGTAGTTGTATTATATTTTGTTGTTTTATAAGCTTTACCTGTAATTGGGTTGTACCTGTCGAGAATAAAGAAATCAATAAAAAAAAACAAAATAAAATGATCTCCAATTTAATAAAATCAAGTAAATATCTACCCTAATGTAAATGAACAGTACTAATGCATTCCTCACATTCTTTTGACGATTTTTCTTTCGCTTGACGGTGTAATGTGTGTAATGAATGTCAGTTTGATCTGGTTCTATGTCGTTTTTTTCCTGGAGGGAAGCAAATTTTACCCACAAAAATTTCTGCACTAAAATGTTTTGTTTTTAAAGGAAAAAAAAAACAAAATTAAATAAAGTGAATGCGATTAATGCAATTGTTTGTACCTTTTTTCGACCTTGAGATTTTGATTGATTTATACGTTTTGAACCCTCCTGAATCCATTCTATTTTCCGAATGATCTGTTTGTACGTGTGTGTGTATGTGTGTATCCGCGATAACTCAAAAAATACTAATGAGAGAGTTCCCAAATTTGGTAGTTAAGATTGTCAACAACATTTTAGGTGACACATTAAATTTGGTGAATGTGGTTCCACCAGAAGATACACAATGAATAAAAGAAGAAAAAAAGGTACAATTTCGGGAAAAAAAATTAAAATTCTTTATAGCATTTCTGGACGAATCTCGACGAATTATAATAAAAAAAAAACATTTTTATGGAAAAAATCTGTTTGCATGTCTGTAGCAGCCACAGTTTTTGAGATAAAGCTTTCAAATTTGGTACACATGTTCTAAAGGCCAAAGACAATGATAAATTTGATGATGAGCAAAATTGGTCAGCTGAAAGGAGGTCCACGGGACCCAAACATTTTTGTATTTGGCTTTACAAAAAAATATATTCTTGATGAAAGATTATAAATCATGTCTACTATATCAAGCCAATAAAATATATTTTCCAATTACTTAAATAAAGCTGATGTAAACTTAAATTTTTTATAAATCTGACCTCATAAAATGAGGTTAGGATAAATTTAATATCTAATTTAGTTACAAAAATGTCAATGTCAATAAGAAGCAATTATTAAAATATATGACATGAATTATTATTGACAGTATCGAATGACGCTAATTAATTATTAAAAAATTTTATTGATACATTTCAAGGTATGCTATTTAAATTTAATTGAGATAAGTGAAGAATTAAATAGAATGATTTCTTTACATCAGGATCATATATAAGAAAGTTATGTGCTGACCACATCAGATTTTTATTTTTTTTTACCCTATTCCTTAATTAATCAAGAAACAGTGAGCAGGAAATTTATGGGCTCATTTCTGAGTTTTTTTTTTAATTTCGTATACCAAATGCAAGTAATATATGTTAATCAAGCGGACATTGTGACTTTTTTAACGTAGGTAGGTATATTGATATTTTAGAACTACTTTAAAACATCTATTATATCACTTTGTATTTGCGTAATTATAAAAAAATAGTTAACAATTATCACATTAACAAAGAAAGAATTGAAACTAAATTGTTTTACAACTTTCCGAGAGATTTTTAGAAAAATATATTTATTTTATTAAAGTAAAATGAGCAAATAAAGTAGGTGATTTTTTTTATTTTGATTGTTAGAAGCATAGGGGATTCTCTTTTTGCTGAATACCATCAGAAATGACCGAAATGTTGTTTACAAAACTTAATTTATTCGATACTGATATAAAATATTAATTGTAATAGTATGATCTTAAAGTATTCAATTAAATTATAATTCTACCTTTGGAGATTTTAAACATTAAACATTAACCTTTTTAACCAGTTATAATCAATTTCTTATCAATTTACAGGAGACTAGTGTAAATTTAAAATTTACATTGAACATAAACTGAAAATGCATATCCAATTGTCAATCAGTTATCAATATATTATTATCCCAGTAAAGTATTTCAGTAAACACTAGTTTTCTCAAAACAATACTTATTGTCTTTGTACTACCCAACATACATTTCGCATTATACAGAAATACACTGCAGTGCTTACATAGCACTATAAATTACTATGCAGTACCTCACATTACTATACAGTATCACGTAATACCTTGTAATATTCGCAATACATGTACATGATTTAAGCAAATGGTTAACCTCTCACATACAACTAACACATACTCAATGTACTGTTATGAGTAAAGTTCGGACGGAGGTATCAGTTCCCAGTGACGGCTTTTATGCAGACATAATATTATAAACACCTACTGAAACACTTCCAAACAACAGAAAAACAGAAATTTATACAACTTAATAAAGTGAGTTTTATTTAATTTTAAAATATTAATATGTAAACTAGTTTTATCAGAAAACGTACTATATTAAATAAAAACATAACAGATCTTGAGCTTCTCATAATATAAATGGATTTTCAACGAAAAGCACTGAAATTTAATTTTAAAACATTTAAAACAGATATTAGGAATATACTTTTATTCTTATAGGTAACTGGTAGTGAAAAAATACTTATGTGTGTATCCTTCAATACCTCCAGTTCTCCTTGGGCGAGTGTTTATAATAAACTGACTTAATCAACTATGGACATTACGGAATTCATTAAAAAAATTACATGTCATAGATACATGAACATATTTACGCATTGACACATAACCTATAGCCAATCCTGAAAATCCGAGCTCGTTATGAAAAACATGTCTAATTACCCAACAATCGGCTGTTGCAGTGATGTGATGTCAACTGCTAGTGCTCTACTGATAAAGCTGGATATGAGTCAAATTCACGGAAAGAAATTGTTCTCTCTTGTTCCTCCCCCCTCCCAAGTGGCACCTTTAAGCGTTTTCCATTTAAATGTGTGCTAAAGAGTAGACAAGTGGAGTATACAAAATGCATATAAAAGAATGATATTGGTAATATAGGTATATCAACTAAGTACTTAAGTACTCAAGTAGTTAAATGAAAAGTAGCACTTGTAAATTAGAGATTTATACTAACAAACACATTTTTGGTAATTGTTCAGACTATCCACTTTTTCGCTTAGCGACAAAAGAAAAATACTCATATACTCCACATAAATACCAGGAATATAGTCTACACTGTTATATGCTGTGCAAAAGATGATAAATATCGCTAATTAATTAAATATGCTAAACTGATTCTGCAGTTGGCTTCTTGTGAAACGTTATATTTTAAATACATGTAGGAAATTTGCCTTTTAATGATTCAAAAATATTTTATTAGAAACTCTACATGTATTTTTTGGCTTTTGTCAAGAGTACCAGTAAAATTTTTGTTTATTGCTTATATAACCCTATCTGGTACCTACTATAAAAACTGTTGTAAAATATGCTTTTATAAGTTGGACTACTTTATTTTTTAAATTTAATTATTTTATCTAAAATAATTTAGATCTAAATTATTTTATCTATATTGTAAAATATGCTTTTATAAGTTGGACATTACTTTATTTTTTAAATCTAAATTATTTTAAATAAAATAATTTAGAAAAGTTGATTGAAGATGACGTTACTTTGTGAAAATCCATTTTGATTTAAAAAATTATAAACACTTTTTATTACTTGTCTAATTTTCACTTGATTTGTTATTTTACAACTAGTTTCATCCTATTCGGACATTTTCAAGTAAACTAAATTATACACACATTTTACTTTCATTTAAATATAAACTGAACTGAAGGATGGGTCACTTTATGGTTGATAATATAATTCAAATTTGTATGGATGTTATGTCTTTAAATGTAGGGGTTTTTTCAAAATAGTAAATTATATTATGGTGTAATTTTTATTAGCAGCAGGTTGTCTGAATAAGTTTAATAAGGGAGAATTATTTAAATCTATTTGGTCGTTTAATATGTTGTAATTTTTATTCCTATTTAATTTATTAATTTCTAGCACTTCTAATAAATTAAATTTTTTACTTTTCCCACAAATATGTAATATTTTAGGTTGATGGTCATCAGTTATTGTATGACCAGAATCTGTTAGGTGAGGTGTTTATAAAAGTTGGAATGTTGTTTTTGTGTGTGAATTGTTCTCTATATCTTACTACGAACGATCTACCTGTTTGACCTACATATGAGGCGTTACATTCTGGGCAATCTAACCGATATACACCACATTTTTTAGAGATATTAGTTTTTTTGTTTTGTATTGAAAAGATATCTGTCTATATTTTTGTTAGAACTAAAAGATGTTTTAATATTAAATTTGGAAAAAGTATTGCTAATTGAATAAGAGAGTTGACCTGAATATGGTAATGAAATGTATGTTTGAACTTTTTTCTCGTTAATAGTGGGATAAAGTTCTTTCAAGAGGTACTTATTTTGTTTTTTGTAGATTAGATTGTTGATTATATTTTGAGGGTACCCGTTATTATGTGCTGTAAGTCTTATTGTGTCTAATTCTTCTTTTAAATCTGTCTCAGATAGAGGTAAGCTGAAGGCTCGGTGTGTCATAGATTGATATGCGGCTAATTTGTGGGAGAGAGGGTTATAGGAATTAAAAGGTATAGTGGCATCTGTAAAAGTTGGTTTGCGATAAATATTATAGGAAAATGATGTTTTATGTCTTTTTATAGTTGTCGAGAAAGTTTATTGATTCATTATCGTTCTCTGTTTCTAAGGTAAAAGAGATATTATTGTGTGTTATTGATAAAATCGAGGAATATTTTTAATTGTCTGTCTGTCCCTTTAAAACCTATTAGGATGTCATCAACGTACCTGTACCAAAAGATAATATGTTTTTTTGATATTGGAGAATCCAGTATAGTTTTTTTGAGATTATCCATGAATATATCGAATAAAAGGGGGTTAAGTGGCGAACCCATAGGAAGCCGTTTTTTATATAAAGATGTCCTCATTAAATTGGAAATAATTTTGATCTAAACACAACTTGAATGTTTGCAGTATTTCATTTTATAATTTTGGGATAATTTTGCATTTTCCTAGTATATTTGAAATTAAAGGAAGACATTCGAAAGGGGGGATTGTATACAAAAACAAAAAGAAATACTAGGTTTACATGCAGAACTAGCTATAACAAACAACAATAAAACAATTATGAAATCCCAAAGCGTAAAACATCAAACAGCACAGAAAATAAACAAGTCCACAGAAACGACTAGCCCCTCACATACAGCCACAATAAAAGGTATCCAAGAAAAAATACATCACAATAAATTCATTTTAACAAAATCAGATAAAGGCAATACTACAGTTATTCTCCAAGAAACAGAATATATCAATAAAATTGAGAAATTTCTAGATGAACAAAATTTACAAAAATCAACCCAAGATCCTACGAACAAATTTGCAAAGGAAACGAAGTCCTTAATACAAAGTTTTGAATATTTGTGCCACTCCGAAATTGAAAAAAAGAAGACTTACACATATGAACTGTGAAGCGCCAAAGTTGTATGGCTTAGTTAAATTACACAAAGAAAATAAACCCATTAGAACAGTGGTTTCCTACACAAATGCACCGACACGTGTAAGTTATCTGAATTACTTAATAACGAGTTTAAATCTATTACAAAATTTAAGCCCAAAAATACAATTAATAACTCCTTAGACTTAACAGTAAAATTAAACAGCCTAAATATTGACCCCAACTCTATAAAATTAGAATCGTTTGATGTGTCGAATATGTTTCCTAATATCCCCCCTTTCGAATGTCTTCCTTTATTTTCAAATATACTAGAAAAATGCAAAATTATCCCAAAATTAAAAAATGAAATACTGCATTCGCATTCAAGTTGTGTTTAGATCAAAATTATTTCCATTTTAATGAGGACATCTTTAAATAAAAAACAGGGCTTCCTATGGATTCGCCACTTAGCCCCCTTTTATCCGATATGTTCATGGATAATCTCTTGGATTCTCCAATATCAAAAAAACATATTATCTTTTGGTACAGGTACGTTGATGACATCCTAATAGGTTTTAAAGGGACAGACAGACAATTAAAAATATTCCTCGATTTTATCAATAACACACACAATAATATATCTTTTACCTTAGAAACAGAGAACGATAATAAATCAATAAACTTTCTCGACTTAACTATAAAAAGACATAAAACATCATTTTCCTATAATATTTACCGCAAACCAACTTTTACAGACGCCACTATACCCTTTAATTCCTATAACCCTCTCCCCCACAAATTAACCGCATATCAATCTATGACACACCGAGCCTTCAGCTTACCTCTATCTGAGACCGATTTAAAAGACGAATTAGACACAATAAGACTTATAGCACATAATAACGGGTACCCTCAAAATATAATCAACAATCTAATCTACAAAAAACAAAATAAGTACCTCTTGAAAGAACTTTATCCCACTATTAATGAGAAAAAAGTTCAAACATATATTTCATTACCATATTCAGGTCAACTCACTTATTCAATTACCTAGCAATACTTTTTCCAAATTTAATATTAAAACATCTTTTAGTTCTAACAAAAATATAGACAGATATATTTTCAATGCAAAACAAAAAACTGATATCTAGAAAATGTGGTGTATACTTATTGGTTAGATTGCCCAGAATGTAACGCCTCATATGTAGGTCAAACAGGTAGATCGTTCGGAGTAAGATATAGAGAACATATTCACACACAAAAACAACATTCCAACTTTTATAAACACCTCACCAAACAGATTCTGGTCATACAATAACTGATGACCATCAACCTAAAATATTACATATTTGTGGGAAAAGTAAAAAAACTTAATTTATTAGAAGTGCTAGAAATTAATAAATTAAATAGGAATAAAAATTACAACATATTAAACGACCAAATAGATTAAATAATTCTCCCTTATTAAACTTATTCAGATAACCTGCTGCTAATAAAAATTACACCATAATATAATTTACTATCTTGAAAAAAAACCCCTACATTTGAAGACATAACATCTGTCAAATTTGAATTATATTATCAACCATAAAGTGACCCATCTTTCTATTCAGTTCAGTTTATATTTAAATGAAAGTAAAATGTGTGTATAATTTAGTTTACTTGAAAATGTCCGAATAGGATGAAACTAGTTGTAAAATAACAAATCAAGTGAAAATTAGACAAGTAATAAAAAGTGTTTATAATTTTTTAAATCAAAATAATTTAGATTTAAAAAATAAAGTAATGTATAACTTATAAAAGCATATTTTACAACAGTTTTATAGTAGGTACCAGATGTGGTTATATAAGCAATGAACACAAATTTTACTTTTCAGTATTCCCTGTACTCTCGGCCTAAAAAGCCGATACATGTGTAGTTTCTAATAAAATATTTTTAAAACATTACAAAGCAAATATCCCTCACATATTTAAAATAATTAAATACATACTATTCATGACTCCGTTTGCAAATATCAGCATACGAAATTTGTTCACGATAATAATGTTATTAGTTTAAAACATTTCACCGATTTCACTGTGTTCCTTGTCCTAGAATAACCATTCAAATTTATGTTACTCCCCTTAATTTCCCTTATCCTAAAATTTCCTTTTTTGTAATTTTGATGTTATGAAAGTGACAGTTCAAGGTTAGTGATCGAAAATGAAATAAGGGGCAAGAGAAATGGAACAGAACAATGACTTTTTAAAGGTCATTTTAGGGCATGGGAAATTAAGGGGAATGACAAATAAATAGTTCGTATGATCGGATAATAAATATCCAATCATACAGACTATTTATGGACTAATATTTACATATGAATACATTGTTCTATCTGCTCATAAATTTGAATGGTTATTGACGTTACTGTATGCCAAGGAACACAGTAAAATCACATTATTATCATGAATGCATTTCGTATATCTCCATTTGCAAATGGAGTCATGGATAGTACGTTATTAATTAATTAGTGGTATTTATCATCATTTGCGTAGCATGTAATGGTATAGATTGTATTCCTGGCATTATGTGGAGTATGTGAGTATTTCTTTTGTCGCTAAGTGAAAAGTGGATACCTATTCTGAACAATTACCATACCTTTTTAAAACAAAAATTACAACTTACCACTCCAGTGTTGCTATTGATACAATTTATATTAATTCTAGATATAAACCTTGCTGTTGGTGCATCATCAGGGTATTTTTGACCGCATTCAATTTTTACAGAATACATTCTATTTTCATATGGTGTTCGAGGGGGGCCAATAATCATACCCATCCAATGAGTAAGAGTCATATCGTCATCATTTTCTAAACCCCAACTTATTGTTCCATCTGAAACACCCTTTTGTCCAGCTTCCAATTCCTCAAGTAAACGAAAGTTACGGGGTACCACTACAATATTTTTAATACACATCATACACTTTTTTTATAAATATTTAAAACAATTTTTAATACACAAACAATTCAGTGATAAATAAAATTTCTTACCCACACCACTTGACGGGGCCGCCATGATAAAAATGATTCACGAATAATTATTATGGCTCTAGCATTAACCGATGATATAGAACAGTATATTTCTCCTTTTAAATGAAAATGTAGTACGAAATATATAATCCTAGAATATAACGAAAGCTAGATTTAACCAAGTTTAATTTAATAGATATATTTCACAATGCGCCTCAATTTCCGTTTCCACAACTTGTCAAACTTCAACTTTGTTCAGTGTTGCCACAGGTTAGAGGTTAAACCATAGACTACAGACTACATACAGACCGTTGACTTCCCTTGAAAATAAGGCTGCTTGTTTTTCTCTCTCTAACATTATATAGGGCCTATAGGATTATCTTTATCACACTTCTCGTAAAACGTTTGTAGAGGCGCTACGATTGGATAGAGATCTACATTTAATTTCCATGAAGTTATAGTACTTGCGCAAAGATGGCATACGTCGCCGCCAAAAAGTGAGAAAAATTTTACATTTTGTGAATCATACACAACTGACAACTGTCATTTATTGTGCGTACGTCAATAGTATATATCTCAAAATTCGTTTAAAATTTGCAATTATGAATACATTTGTTATTTTTACAACATTAATTTATTGTATTATTTGTGGTAACTCCGAGGAGGAAGAAAAACGGTTGTTTTGTTTTCCGCGACAACCAGAAAAGTAAGTTATTTCATGCATAGCCCTTCTAGCACTAAAAATGACTATCGTTTACGTTAATTACTGAATATTTTCACTTTTGTTTATAGTTGTCGACTAATGTCAATTATTAGATAACAAAAGTTGATAAAATATCATAATTAAATTTGGTAATTGTTTGTTAGATCCAAAAGATGGCAACAAGCTATGGGCATTAAGACAAACAGTATAAACACATTGTCTGGACATATAAGGATATGTGATCAGCACTTTAAAGAGGAATGTTTTATTCCATATATGTCAGATCTGCGTTTAAAATATGATGCACTGCCAACAATAATAAATCGAAAAATACCCCAGATAACACAAGATAACCTAGGATTATTCTTACAACCTCCCAAATGGAATATTTAAATTTAAATATTCTAGTCATATTCCAGGAATATATATATCTGCGAGAATACTCCTGTCATATTTTGAATAAAATATTCAAGGAATATTCATAGCAAATAATACAGTAATATTTCTTCTGGAATATTCTCTTCAGTAATATTCCTGAAATATTCAGGCGGGCAGATTGCATTTTATTATTATATGAAAGTCATTTGGAATGTTTGTAGATATACATACATTATATTATTAATTTATTATTCAAGTGTTTTTTAAGAATTCAAAAAGAAACATGCTTTGATACGATATTATTTGCTAAATGTTCTTTATGTGGTTTTAAGGCGACAGACTATAATAAAGGGCAAGGAAAATCTTACTAACGAACTAAAAAATACTTATTTAAAAAAAAAATAACAAGTCTGTGATTCGAACCCTGGACCCACCGCGTGCTAGGCGAGCATCTTCTCTATCGTCTAACGAGTTCCTTGGGGAAAAGATGATTCAAAAAGGATTTAATACACTGTTTCGTTGTCTGTCTCACTTTTGAAAGTACAGCGTAACGCGCATGCGGGAAGCTCTGGAGCCAAGTAGAATTGGTCTGCCTAGACCATAGACTTATAAAAATTAAAGACACCAATATACCATATCAATCTAACTACGACTGTGTCCGGACAACCAGCAAAATGCCGTTTTCGGTTCCTCTCCTTTCGTGTCATTTGTTTCGTATTTACCTCACTCTCTCTCGATTCAGGATCGATGAACTTCTTGAACTTGCTCATAAGAAATTTTAGCGTATGTCGTCTCTCGCTTCGTAATCGTCGCCACTCGCCTGCCGCCGCCATTAAATTTGTTTGATTGTTTACAGTTAGTGTTTAAGAGAAGAGTTTTTAAATATAATTTTTGTGATTTTATGTAATTAATATCTTTTCACGTTAGTTATAGATTTAAAAGACAATTGTGGTATATATTGGATTGTACCAAGGACCAATTTTATTCTTCGTCATGACTCATACGTATTATGTATTTTTCTATTTTTTTTTATCATTATTATGGTGCCTTTTTATTATAAACAATTTAATACGATAAAAGTTTATACGAATAATTTTGTAGGGAATTAAATTCCTATAGTAATCAAATGCCAAAACTTTGCGCCTCAGAAACTGCAATTTTCCTTATTGGAATCTAATATTAAATTTATAAAAAGCAAAAGTAAAAAAAAAAATGGCTGGGTCGAGGAACTGAACCCGGGACCTCCAATCCAAAAACAAAAACCTTAACACATGATCCATCAGCTCCTACTTGTTATTGGAAATAAACTTCTTACATATACTAAAATACTATTTCTTCCAGTGCATTGACCGAGAATTAAGAGAGAGATAAAGCTAACCCTGAAATCATACAATAGAAAGAGATCAGCAAAATAAATGTGTCGTGGATATGTCTCGGACACCATTAATTCATTGTCACTTGGTCTATATATCCGAGATCTGTGGCCTAGACGCTTGTAAAAATCCAAGCTCGGCCATATTGTTTTACAAGTGGTTTGTTGGTAATTGGTGTTTTTCCGAGTATCTTTGTGTTTTAAGTGGTGTTTTGCGGCTGGTTTTAGCTTTACAAACTGAATTATTACATATTTATAATAGACAATGACTAATAAGTGTGCGGTGTGCGGTCGAAGAGGAAAACCAGGAGATTGTTTATCTT
Source organism: Rhamnusium bicolor (assembly GCA_029963845.1). Taxonomy (NCBI): domain Eukaryota; kingdom Metazoa; phylum Arthropoda; class Insecta; order Coleoptera; family Cerambycidae; genus Rhamnusium; species Rhamnusium bicolor. The sequence continues at coordinate 152,362 of JANEYF010004815.1, read as the reverse complement.
TTCACAAGTAAGTAAACAAAACAAATCCATTGCCAGCACATGCAAGGGGAAAATCAAAACAGTAAACTATTATTATTTGTTACTAATTTGTAAAACGATCTTAATTAAAACAATATATAAACATGGAAAGTCACTCTTAACTAGCTACTAACTTGTAAAATATGTACAGGTTAGTTGTCAATTTTACAAGTTAGTAGTGCCAGAGGGTTGTCTCTGGTAGTGCTGACATTTGAAAATTGTATTTTATTTGTGTCATTCATATTAAAAATAAACGTACAATTATGGTTTCCGCTAATATTGAATTTTTCATACGATGTGGATTCACGTGCGATTGGACAAACATCTGTAGTTTCTGTCGAAGTAGAAGGCATAGCATTTATTGAATTAGGTGCAGGAAATAATTTTTATTAAAAAATATGTACAAATGAATAACAAATAAAATATCACACGCAAGGTAACAATTTTTACTATGTAGGTATATATATACTATATTGTAAATTTACAATTAATGTCTATCTGAAGATATTGAAATTTTAATAAATTGAATGCCCTATAAGCCAACATCTACAATTTTCTATCAAATTTCAGGTTAAGAAGCTTTCAAGATTAGGTGGTGCTGGTTATAAAGACACAGTTAGAAGAATTTTAAATACATTGATAACTGATGAACTAGCAGGAAAATATTCTTATAGGGGGCATAAAGGAAAAAAAGATTTTTCAAAACTAAAACTGGCTCAAGTCGTAGTAGGTAAAAGCAATAAAATCAAATTATCGAAAAGTGCACAATTAAAATCATTATATTTAAAATACTCTTTTATATGTAATATATAAATATATATATAAAGGCAGTAAATAGTTTAAAATATTTTCTTGGGTTTATCGGTCATAATAAATAAGAATTTTTAATTTTTTACGTACGTTTAGGTTTAATAACCATGATCAGAGAGCTATAAATTATTTTATATATTTATTTATTTATTATGCCGACAAACCCAAGAAAATACTTTCAACTTTTATATAAAGTTAATTGGCAATAATTATGTTTATAAAGTTAAAAGTCAGCAACACCTAATAGTTTTTGCCTATTTTTAAAATAACTGATGACTAAAAAAAATTTTCCTATTGTAAACTTTCTCTAAGCAATCTATTTTGAATTTGTCTAATGTATCGATTAGATAGGTCACCTGTTTTGAGTCTATTTTCAAATTCTTGTTTGTTTTCACAGAAGTTGTGGAAACGATTGATGAAAAACAAACAACAATAAAAGATGTAGAAGCAGCTATAGCTATTTGGCTTAGTAAAGCAATCGAAAGAAAGAAAAGAGGTGTCAGGTAGGTATTTAAATTTTAATTTATGTTTAGTTTTCATTTTTATTATTATACAATATTATACATAAAATTTGATATAATCAAATAGGTATAATATTATTGCTGGAAAAAAATTTTTGCACAGATCTGTTGCTTAACTTCAATTCAAATATTGAAGAAAGCTTGTATGTGTGTATGTCTGTCGACCATTTCTTGTAAACACTTCAACTTAGGCTCAAAATTTTGATTTTAAATTTATTGGATATGTAAAATACCACAGTGAATACTCCCTATTGAAATGGGCCATCTGTGTCATATAAAGTGAGCTTAGAGCCATGCAAAATTTTGTGTTTTTAGGTAAACGATATTATATAATAATCTGAGAGAAAAATATTGCGGAGATTTTTTGCTAAGCACATGAAAATAATGAGATGTACAAGACTTCGAATGTGTACAGACTAAATTCAATGGGACTTGGGGTTAATTTTCTAAAAATTAACCAACTTACATACATACATAATACAACTAAATAAAACTGAAGCATGAACATTTTTTTCGTCATGTGGATTCTACTAAAAGAGTTCCTTAAGAATGTTTTTTTTTTAGTCATGATCTGCCACTTAGTAATTCAGATAACAGGAGTCAACCAAAAGTACCTCGGAAGTGGAAAAAGATAGATGATCTCGGTTTGTACCATTGCTTTGAATTTGGTCCATCCTGTACAATATACATTGTATCTTTAAGGTTCGAATGAACCCAAGCCAATTTTTTCCCAAATGGGAACCCAAATATTTCTCACATCATTGAAATGAGTCTATTTAAAATTTTTCAGAAAAAAATTGACAATGCTAAATGATTTTAACAATTTTCAATCATGTAAGAAATTTGGTACCATTGTATAGTTTTGGGGGATTGCAGTGTAGAGTTTAGAATTAAAATATTGATAATTCCATATGCTTTTATATATTTTTTTTAACTGAAAAAATTTAATTCAAATACTACTGCCAAATCTAGATTTGAATCCATCTGATTTTTTTATGTGAGCTCATCTATGCATAAAGATGATGCGCAGTCGTCAAGGAGTAACTCTAACTGCGCAATAAGTGGCAATCGATTAATTGACAAGTGTAAAATAATGAGTGAAGTTCTCCATAAATACACAATTTTTTTTCTGAATTGAATTAATTTTTAAACATAGTTACTGCAGCTTGATAATAGGGCTTCATTTTATACTTCTGTTTGTTGCTGGTTGTTGCATAGTTGTGATATGCTGAGTAAGCAAAAAATAAGAGCAGAAGTGAAACAACCACCACAGCCTGATTCGGACAATATTATTTAAAAAAATCCAAAAACAACTTTCTGCTGACTGAATAGAGCTCTTTAAATTAGTCAATCATTAATTTGAAATGTTCTATACTTTTAAATGACATTTTAACAACTAATATGTCAATTTTGATGTTAAATTAGTAGTTTGCTAAATAAAGCTTTATTATTATCAATATTTTTATAATTACAATAGTAGTACTTACTATTGAAAAACCGGTAGCTATAAAAAAATTTTTTTTTTTTGCAGATTTGAAGGAGAGATGAGAATATAAATTTTGTTTTGTCATGAAATACTTAAATACTATTTATATTAAAAAAATAAATATTGTTGAAAATACATTCTATTTTTATTTTCTTTTTACTAAATTCTATTTTCCATTTTTGTAATTATTTTATTAGGAAAAATGTAAATAATGTTGGAGAATATAATTAATGGAAAAAAAACGAAAACTAAGAGAACTTTTGCAGCTTTTTGAGTATATGTATGTAGATAAAGATGACGTAAAGAAAGAAAGACCTTGCGTCTCCAAGTTTCTTTTATTATACAAAAACTTTCTCCAGGCTAAATATTTATTTGTGGGAATGGAAAGCAAATGTTTCCTTTTTTTTAAATTAAATACAATACACTAATTCTGACCAGTCTGGTTAACACATTTTTCTAGGTGTGGTAATCCGGAAAATTGACTGATGAAATTGAGGAGCAAAAAACTATCTATGCCACTATTTCTCATATAGCTCCCGTAGCTGTAATTTGTAGCACTGAATTATGGGGTGTTGATCATTATGTTTTGGAGTAGCAAGTGAACCATTCTCGTGAAGTTTCTGCCAAACTACTATCCACCACCATCATCAGGTGTCTATACTCTGGCAAATTGGAAAATGGAAATTGTGACTACCGAGCCTTCGTTTATATATATATATATATATATATATATATATATATATATATATATATATATATATATATATATATATATATATATATATATATATATATATATATATATATGTATATATGTATATATATATATATATATATATATATATATATATGTATATATATATATATATATATATATATATATATATATATATATATATATATATATATATATATATATAAAGTGTGTCCTCAGATGGATTTTACAAGAGGAAAAACTTTTTTAATTTTTGATTTTACGACAAAAAAGTTATTCTTGATGAAAACTTCTGCTTAGTTGAAAAATATGAATGGAATCGTCAAAACTAATGTAGGATATACGAGTCACTTGAAAAGTTACAAAATGTCGAGCGAAGTACTCTTATTTTTCATTTTATAACAAAAAGATAGAAAGAAAGTTGTTTAGAATTATAAGGTCATTTTATTTTCAAAAAATGATTTAGAAAATAATTAAAATTGCGAGAGAAAACAAGGTTATTTATTATTGATTCACTTTAATAAATAACCTTGTTTTCTCTTGCAATTTTAATTTTTCCTAAATGATTTTTAGAAAATAAAATGATCTTATAATTCTAAACAACTTTTCTTTCTATCTTTTTGGACGATTCCATTCATGCCTTTTGACTAAGCAGACGTTTTCGCCAAGAATAACTTTTTTGTCGTAAAATCAAAAATAAAAGTTTTTCCTCTTGTAAAATCAATCCGGGGTCACACTGCATATATATATTCCTTGAATAATCATATCATATTCCGTGATTATTCAGGATATATATAGAGAATAATCTTGAGTCATTCCTGTTATATTCCATGTATATTCCGTGAATAATCCTGTCATATTCCTTGATTATTCAGGATTATTCCCTGGGAATATTCCTGGAATATTGAGAGGAGTGTAATTTTCTGATTCTAAGAATATTCCAAGAATATCTGGAATATTTAAATGTTATCCATGGAATAATCCAATCTTCCAATTACATATTCATAGAATATTACTGGAATATTTTTGTGCTATCTGGAACCTGCCCTCGTACCTGCCATTTCTGTAAGTTATATCATCTCACTGGTGATTTTGCCTGTTATTATATCGCATAATTTCTTTTTAGTCAGATCAAGAAACAAGTGAACCCTTGCCAAATAAGGTAATAAAAATTATTTCACATAATATGATTATTTCATCAGAGGTAAGTTATCCATGGTAGTAGATAGATTGTAATGCAAAATGTACACAAATGCTTGAGATGCATCCCAATAAACACTCAACATCCATTGGACATCCATTTTATATCCATTATAGGTCCAGATGTCCATGGACATCCATTGGACTTACATACATGGACGTCCATTGGACAACGTGTCCACTGGATATCCAGTTAACGTCCATAAAGTTAAATTTCTGGATGTGGTATTTATATTCATTCACCAATAATGAACCACATGGACATCTTCTGGCCATCCATTGGACTTAAATAAATGGATATCCATTGGACATCCATTTAACGTCCATAAAATTAATTTTTTTTGGATTATATGATACTTATATTGGCGCATATACTACATAGAAGTTTAGATATTTAAATCAAATTATTTCATTTTTATAAGAAATTAGTTAAATGAAATCATCGATTTTTATTGAATAATTCATAAAATAATGCAAAATTTTATTTTTGGACACTTATTTTGAAACTTTGAATTGTATTTTAACATAAATGCATTTATTAAAAATATAATTCAATACTTCCATTATGTAATTTATAATATAATATAATGTTGATTATAATTTAATTCAAATTTGGCGCGATGTTACCAATCAGTTCAACACTAGCGCCACCGACGCGACGTGCGAGTCGTGCGACAAACCACAACACTATTTGTCAGTTTTATTTTTACTGCCCGGGTACTCCTTCTGTGTGTTAACTGTTTTGTAACTGTTCTGTCTGAACGAATGAATCAAATGATAATTATTAGGTGCATGATAAAAGTATGGTAAAAATATTTTACTAAAGGTAAGTACATTTTATTTATATATTGTTAAACAACTGCAAAATGCCGAAAGTGTCGAAAAAGAATTATAAAATAGCAAGGTTAAATTCAGCCATTCCATTTAAAATTAAAATTTATTACATTTATTACAATTGCTTGAATATAGTTCCATTTAATTATTTTTATATTCTGTTAATATTTATTTTCATTTTAGGTTCGTGAAATTAGTCAATTAGGTGGCAACAGTTTATATGAATTTCTGAAGAGGTCTTTAAGTACCATTTTATACAATAGTTTGACGGTGCAATTCACGTGGTTCTGGCTAAATGAAAAGAAGCCATTTAAAAATTTGAAATTTGCACAAGTTTTAATAGGTAAGCAATAATACTCTAAGCACTATTGAAGAGAAAATCTTGACCTGTGTTTAACACAATGGAGTAAGAGAATTAGAGATACATGTGAGGGACAGACCAATTTGTATACTTTTTCGTTTCAACAATGTCTGAAACTATGCGTAATACAGTAGCAAATGTCTTAGCAGCGTGTAGATCAACTATCTGTCGAATACTGGTTTTATATTATTCTCTTAGTCTCCGTTACATCCAACGCAACGCAGGTTATGTGACGATGCCAATCCAATAATGTATAAATAGCAATAGGGCAATCTACTGATATGAAAATCGTGATAAAAACAATCAAAAAGTGTAAAATGACTACAAATAATGAAAAAGTAATACGTATACAGCATTTAATTTGATAAAATTAGTAAATAACTTTTTGATAAAAACAGCATAAAATGCATATTGTTTCTCTTTTAAATATTTCTGGTTTGTAATTCATTATTTTTATTTATATAGGAGCTGCAGAAATTTTTGACGACGCCTATAAGTTCCAATGGCATAACGGCATTCCAAATAAATCTCGGATCCAGAAGTTACACTTTTATAACGTTTCACTGAACAGCTCTTAAATAATACAGTTCTTATTTTATTGAGATAGTTTATGTAAAAGTAAATGTATTTTTATTAATTAAACTTGTGTTTGATTTGATTTGGTTATATATATAATTCAGAGTAATTACACCTATGGAAAACGTTTGTGAAAAAAATTATAATGTAATACTATAATAAGGTATCCATCAGCATTAAAAATAGTTGCCAACATAATTCAAAAGGTAAGTGGGTATATTCTATAATTATATGAAAAAGTGTTATGAATTTAATAAGAGGCCTGCAAACTTCTAAAATACTCGATGCAAATTTTTGTTCCATAAATACTATAGACAAAAATCTATTTTCAAAACATACTTCAACGTAAATGTTGAAGAAAAATGCTAATTGTGCTTAAAAAGGAGAGGTTCAAATCATTGACAATTCGTTTTTTTTTTTAATGCTACACATATTTTTAATGGGAAATAAATTAGATGTATAGTTTAAGTCCATATATGGACACATTTCGGATGTACATTTTATGTGTAAAACTGTCTCTACTGGATATCCATTGGATGTCCATTGGACGTCCATTGTATGCCTACTGGACATCCAATGGATGTCCACGATTTCTAATGCATTAGTCCAATGGATGTCCACTGGACCTTTTTGTGCTATTTATATATATATATATATATATATATATATATATATATATATATATATATATATATATATATATATATATACCCTAACAGCATAGAACATTTTTTAAATATTTTGTAATGGTTTTCAATATTGATGAAATATTTTCAGTTATAAAAACATTTTGAAAATATTCAATGAAAATATTGTATATCCATCTTTGTAAAAATATTTTCAAAACATTTTAAATTATTTATAAAATATTATTAAAATATACATTTAATTTAACCTTTTATGCATAATTATGAAAATGTTTTAAAATATTTATTCTACTATTGTCATGCCACTTCGTCATTCCTTAGAAAATATGCAAAAATTGACTGAATATATAATCCACAAGAAAATATTTGTGTTAAATGTCATTGTAAATTTCCATCCAATTTTTTCTGTGGTTATATTAAATATATTTCAATTTATCACCTAGCTTCTATTAGTTTTTTGTAGTTTTCTCGTTTGTTTAAGATTGATTTTTCAGTAAGTGATCCGTGAAATGACTTAATTGTTAAAAAAAACAATTTTTTTTAAGTAATGAAAAACCAGCGAACGCAATACTGGTCTGTTTTTAAATTTTGGCGTATTTACTATTAACCAATAGCATTCTAAAAATCTAAGGCAGCCAATCAACATTATGATTCTCCTTGTCATCGTTATAAGGTGATTAATAATCCAATCATATGTGTTCTTTTAAGCAAGTGGTGCCACAGTCGCTGACAATTTCATTCGTGCGCTTGCGCCATTTGTATGACTTTTTTCGTCTCATCGTCTGATACTGAGGTCCGCCAGGTCCGGCATTTTGCTGGTGTACGTCTTATGAGCAAGCTGATTTTGAGTGATTTTACTTCCTTACATCCGTTTCCGTTGTGAGTTACAAAGTTACCAGCCGCTTTTGAATTTTAAGGTAAGGAAATATTTATAGGCTTGGTCTTGATTTTATGTTATGTGCATAAATATTTTATTTTTATAGTTTTTTTAAATTATTTATAGGTTAGCTTGAATATATAAGAAACATGTCAAATAATTATTATTGCGGACGCCTAAAAAAGAAAGTGTTGGCATGCCAACGCGCCTCAGAAATGTTATTAGAGGATGCTAGGGAGAATGCTCAGGAGAAAAAAAATCATGAACCTCCTTTTAAATTTGCTCGACTGAAGAAGTCGTATTTGTTGAAAATGTAATAAATTCTGTACCCTGTAATTCGGAAATTAACTTTCAAGCCAGTTGTTCAATTAATAATAATGCAGAAATTATATTATGGTGTGATTTTTATTAGCAGCAGTTTATCTGAATAAGTTTAATAACGGAGAATTATTTAAATCTATTTGGTCGTTTAGTATGTTGTAATTTTTATTCCTATATTTGAATACATTTTTGTTCTATCTAAACCCAACCTGTATACTATTTAGACTTGATTTGTTTTTAGAAATAATACGTATTCGACATAAGGATGCCACTGATTCAGAGATATAATAACACATATACGAAACTGGTTGGTACAGGCGAGATTCCGAGAAAATGTAAAAACTAAAAAAATTGAGCAGAGGTAAGGTGCACATTTAAGATGTTTGTAATTATGCTGACAATGTAGGGTGGCCAAAAAAAAAAAATATATATGACAAATTCAGACAAAGAACTAATTTTAGTAATTCATAGTTTAATCATTATTATTCTCTTTTATTTTTATTTCCTATTAAAACTAAATGTATTTGTTGCCAAATTTAATGTTTACCTTGGAATAGTCAAAGGTTTTTAATAAAGAAAGTTTTATACTATTTCGAAACTCATAAAGATGTAGAAGTCTTTAAATAATTGATTAGTTCATCCAAAGCAATAGTTATAATAAATATTAAAAAATTTGGGGTCAATTGAAGAAACAAAAATAAATTCAATCGTTAAGATTTTTAATATTATTAAGTTATTTTAGCCAGCTGAGTAAATAATTGATTAACCTTGTTTGTGCAACTCTGCCTTGTGAAGGGAGAATGCAATATCTATGTATTGAGAAAATTATTACCAAAGTTTTGTACTTTTACATAAAAGAGAATTTTCTATTTCCTATCAAATGAATTTCTCTTTTATTTAGTGTAGTTAACTTTCAATTTCACTATTACCTATATATACAAGTATACTTACTAAAAAAAATCGACAAATAATATATTATGTGTAAATACAATTTGCTCTTCATTCAAATGAGAAAAAACAAAATTTTGATTTTTATGCAGAGAGTAAGATACGGTGTACCGAGTGTCAACAAGATTACTAACCAGGCTGCTGCTTCCATAAAAAAAAATTTCAATTTGAAATTTTAGGGAAGTATGTAGTTTGTCTATAGATGCAGAATTCAAGCACGAAGACATCTGACTGAGAACCGCCTTTTTCTCATAAATTATCAGACAGGTATAGGGTATGATAAATGTTTTAGACTTAGATTTTCAAGTAGAATCGAAAAATGTGAATGAAATGTGGTCAGACGTCAAGATGTTTTGGTGCTTGAATTCCGCATATAAACTACATAACTTCTTAAAATTTCAAATCAATATCTTCCTTTAATTTGTATGCAGCAGCCTGGTTAGTAATCTCGTTGATGCCCGGTATACACTTCGAATTTCCAAACATGGCATTTTTCCTTAGCAGGGCATAGTACAGATTTAAAAATATACTATTCATTTTTTATAGATTTTTGTGTCCACCCTAAATCAGTGTAATGTTTATCTGTTTTTTAGAAATGAAGGTCAGGTGAACTAAATCGGATGTCCAGTTGAAAATATTTTTTTTATATAAAACTTATAGAACAGTTAGTACTAAAACTTTTTGTTTTAAATAAATAGATGCATTGTTCAAATTGTTACGTGTATTATTTTTTATCAAAGTTGCCCATATGTACTGAAAGCCACATCCTCAAATAAGTATTCAGAATTGCAAGATATTCCCTTACTTATGGTTGAATAGCTGAATAGCTATATCGGGTGGCACGGACACTAGGAAACCCCCAAACTCTTCTACAATTTTTGAGATTGAAATTTGGAGGAGTGGTCAAATAAACAAAAATTTTGAAATAATTTCAGAACTTATTTCAAACAACGCTGACAAAACAAAGTTTCTAGAGAGATCACTGTCAGAAACGTCAAATTTCCAAATAAATACTTATTTATTCAACCGTTGATATCCATTCATGGCTACTAAGGATTATTGTAAATATGTATATAGTTATAGTTGAAAAGCTATTCATTATTGCTTTCCATTATTGTGTATTTTTGCATTTTCTTTCTACATTTATCATATTCACTGGTGTTATAAATAAACATTACCCTGCCTATTTGCAGTATTATTTCTAAATATTAAATACATTGCAAATAAGCAATAGTATTTATTGCTTTTTGTATTAAATTTGCAGTTTCTACAGTTTTAACATTCCGTTTTATATGAAATATCTGTGGTGTCCTGTGCAATAAATTTGTTACTTTTTTACGTTGTATTATTTTAGATTCTAAAATTTAATGTCAGTTTGGTTTGCACATGAAAGGTTTTTTAAGTGATGTAAATTTACCGACTAATTTTCATTTTTGGCATTTTTAACAGATTTTTTGACCAATAAAAAAATTCGGCTAGAAACGACAAAAAAAATTGAACTCTAATAATAATGTTAGATATATCGATTGTAAAGGTAAAACTGTAACATTGCCTGGACAATGCATGAATGCGGTTTATCAGTGAACGTCGCCCATATGACCTATACTTATGTTTAAACGTGGCAGAATCAAATATGATCCTAAATACATATATACATAGATATGTAAGCTGTCTATTAAACTATTTAGTATGTTCCACTTTTAGCTTTTCAGGCCATATATTATATACCACTACATTGGTCTTGGTCTGACTTTTAATTTGATATCAAAGGTGTATAAGTTATATAAATAATTTTTATTGCATTTATTAAGCCGGATAGAATTCGGTTGAAAATGCTAAAAATAAAATTATCCGGTAAATTTACATCACTAAATTTATTGTCAGCATTATCGTATTGCAGATATTTTTTTTTTGGCATTAGGACTTAGTCCATACAGCCAGATGCACTTATATTAACTAAAAGGTAAACTAATGCTAACATGAAAAAATACACTGGGAAAATATAGGGACACTCTCTTCTCGCCTAGGGGCCTATCAAGGCATTTTGTTTTTTAAAAAAGACATTACAGATGCGGCCACGGGTAGATTAGGAAAATAAACAAAGGTAGATTAGGAAAATAAACAAAGGTAACACAAAGGAGCAAATCTACACCTAAATTCTAACGCCGCTTCTTTGGATAGATAATATTAAACAGTTCAAAATTTCAGCAGTTGAAGGAAAGTGACCGTAAGCATAATGAACTTGTAAAAAAAATCGAGGTGTTAAAAAAACTTATTGACATTGTTTGTTTTCTCGGTGAAAATGAACTTAGTTTTAGAGGTCATACTGAATCTCGGAGCGTTGCTAATAGGGGCAATTTCATCAATTTAGTTGATTTATTAGCAAAATACGATACAATTTTAAGTAACCATCTGGAACACTCCACGGTATTTCGCGGTACATCAAATCATATTCAAAATGATTTAATTCAGTCGATAAACAATATTATTTTAGAAAAGATCAAGTAAGAAATAAAAAAAGCTCCTTTTGTTGCAATTATGTTAGATGAAACAACCGATATTACGAATATTAGTTAGTTGTCAATCGTAGTCTACATAAATCCAAATGGGAAAGTCCAAGAGCGCTTTTTAGGATTTTTAGACGTAACAACGCAGAGAACGGCCGCAGCTTTATATGTTATAGTTTGTCAGATAGTCGATGATCTACAGTGTGGTGCGAAACTTTTCGCCCAAAGTTATGATGGGGCCGCTGTAATGGCTGGTGAATTAGGGGGCCTGCAGGCCAAAGTAAAAGAGACTTTTCAGAATACAATATTTGTACATTGTTTTGCGCATCTATTGAATTTAGTTCTTGCTTAATCTGCAGCGTGTCTTAAAGAGTGCAAAGTATTTTTTTCAAGTATTAGTGGAACCCAGAGTTGCTCCAACACGATGGAATTACAATGGGAGGCTAGTACAAACTGTATCTGAATATCGACAGCCTCTTAATTGATTTATTTGAAAATATTTTACAAAGCAAAGATGATTGGGACACTGAGACCTTGAATGGATCCAGATAGATTTATTGAAAAGAGACTTTGATTTTAATTTTTTTGTTAAATATTTTCTCCCATTTACTGACAATTTATTCAATATTTTGCAAACTAAATCAAATGACGTTGGATTTTGAGTAAAGAAAATTGAAGAATTAAAAAATTTGATTTGTAACAAAAGAAATGAATTTGAAAAGTTCTGGGAGAAAACTAGTAATGACAATTTAGAACCGCAAAGAAAAAAGAATACGAACTGAATTTATAGTGGATCGTAGAACTTCATATCGAAGACTTTTTATATAAATTTTGGACAATATCACTGGGCAACTAAATAACAGATTTAGAAATTTTAGTGATACAATTTTTAGAATTGTGTAATTTTAATGAATTTAAAAATAAACAGTTTCCACAAACCGCACTTCAGTCATTGAGTGATAACTACGGAAATTTTTTTGATATAGTTGGGTTACGATCGGAACTTTCAGTTATTTATGTTACAGAAGATATTAGTAAGAAACATAACGCCAACGAATTGATTATCTTTATAAAAGAAAATAGTTTGGATCAGGCCTACTCTGAAGTGTTGAAATTGTGTGAGTTAGTGTTGACGATACCTGCAACTAGTGCTTCGGTTGAACGCAGTTTTTCGACCTTAAAAAGATTAAAAACTTTTTCAAGAAATTCAACCAGTGAAGAACGGCTTTCAAAATTGTCCCTGTTGACAATAGAATGTGACTTCGTGAAGATGTCCCAAAATTCAAACTTTTACGATGAAGTTATTTCCGATTTCGCAAAAAAGGAGAGGAAGATCAAACTACATTATAAATAGGTAGGTATGTACATGTTAACTACTTAACTAGCCGGCTCGATTTATAGTTGGCTAGAGAGTGCAGGATGGCAAGTGTGACTGAACAAACTCTCTATTTCGCTGCGGGTTCGATCCCCGCCACCGGCACTGGCAATGTCGGTGGGTATGTTTGTGTGTGCGCGTTTTTTTCATAAGTATAACCCTCGCCATTGCAGCTTCGGCTTTGGAATCGGGGGTTGTCTAATTTTTGTGGTGTTTTTATGTTTTATGTCTATTAAGGAGTGGCAGTCCTACAAGTGTACTTTTTTCCTAGATATCATAACTTTGCGGCTTTCGGCATTTGCTTTAAAATGACTATACGGAAGCCACGCCCCTTTTCTTGAAAAAAATTTTGCCTCGCTTCGCTCGGGGCTTTGCACTACCCATCACCCTATATCACAAACTGCTTCCCCTGTATCAAAACTCACCGCACGCCCCTGGGTCTAAGTCACCCTCAGTATTACATGTGTCACATAAATTCGATGTGACAAGTCCCAGTTTATAAAGGTGTGTAGGATAACTGCCGTGTCCAAATTTTATCCTGCTGATGATAGTTATATATTTCCTAGGCAAGTTGAAGTTATCATGCCAAAATTCGCTAGGGATTTCGGGACTTATTTTACAATACCTGGTGGGGTTCGTAAAAACGAATTCTTGCCACAAGTTGGACCACTTTCTTTTGGCTTCACGTTTGTGGATATTTACACAATCATCGTAACTTAACTGGTTTGGGGTGTCTATTCCAGATGTAATACTTTCCTTAGCGATTAAGTCCACCTTTTCATTAAAGTGAATACCGCTGTGAGCTTTAACACACATAAAAGTAACATGGCCACCATTTAATTGAAATTGGTTAATCAATGTTTTAATTTTTACAGTCAAAGGATTGGATGGAATATTTGAGGGATGACTATTGAGAGAGGTCAAAACGGACATAGAATCTGAGATAATAATATAGAATTTACCAAAATTTGCGGAGACTATATTCCATTGCTTTGTAAATAGCAAAAGCTTCTGCTGAAAAAATTGAAGATTCATTATTTAATTTCAGTTTTGTGGAAATATTATATTGAGGAATTATATAAGCTGAACCAGTTCCATGAATTGATTTTGACGCATCTGTATATATTTGTGTACACTGTGACCACCGATCCAAATTTTGAAGAAATATGCTGTGAGTTTCTACCTGATTCTCACTGTATTTGGGGATGATTACTTGGAATTCAGAATTTAAATCAAAGAAATCATATTCTGGTGTGGGTGGATATAATGGCTCGATAATTTTAAAAGAATCGGATATTTGACGGAAGGCAGTACATAGCGGTGGAGAATTTCTTTTTTTGTCAGAATTTATTAACTAGGTCGTGAATATTTATTTTACAAATTTTATCTAAAACGTCCGAATTTTTGGTTTTGCATTTTAAAATAAATTTCTTAGAGAGATATTTTCTTCTTAGCTGCAACGGTGATTCCAATGCTTCTACACGTAACGGTTCAATGAGGGTAGATGACATAGCACCTAAACAAATTCGCAGGGCTTTATTCTGAACTATGTCAATACGTTTTAGGTTAGTGTTGGAGGCAGAACCATAGAATATTGAACCGTAATCTATAATGGAACGAATATAAGATCTATAAAATAAAAGAGAAATTCTTTGATCGGATCCCCGCCATGTTTTTGTAGTAGTTTTGAGAAAATTAAGTCCTTTCTCACACTTATTTATGATGTTCTCGATAAAAGGTTTCCAAGTCAGTTTCTTATCTAAAATGATACCCAAGTATTTTACGTCATTTTTAATAGGGATCTCAAATTTACCTAATTTTATATTGGTTGATTGATTCGACCCTTACTTGATGAAAATCCATTTTAACATCGAACTGAATAAAACTTCACGTTTTAAGATTTTCACAAAAATTTTTATATTCATATTACAAAATATATATAAACATGACAATTGTTTCGCCAACACAGTGGCTTCGTCAGATGTGAGTACTAGACTAGCTATTACAATTATGAGTAGGGTGTATAAATAAGCTTGACATAGTAAAATTGCATCCTAAATAAATCACAATAAAAATAGAATTGTAAACTTGTAAATATTAAATATAAACGGATCATTCACATTTAAAAATATAAAATATATATAATAAAGGAAAAAAAAAAAATTATTGTTCTATAGTTCTTTGTTCTTTTTCCCTTGCTTAGTTAAAAGTACTTTTAAGCAAAATAGTGTATGAGGTACATTTATTGGTATTATTTACGTACATTTAAATATAAAGTAAAACCAATAGGTAAATTTCTATGGGAAGTGTGTTTTTTCAATCAATTTTACGTCATAACTACCTCAATAAGTAAATTCGTCTTTTAGCAAGTCGAGTTATAGCTAATTTTATGGAAAGTGTTTGCTGGGAAGAACCTTGCTTGTCCATCATGACTATTAACCAATATACCTATTAAAAACACACTAATTTAAATACATTTACTTTAATATTTTACAAGGAAGACGGATGCAATATGACTGGGACAATTAATTATTTTGTTTCATTTTAGATATTACTCGTTATATCTTATACAGGGTGTCCCAAATTTAAACGGACATACTCTAGTGGAAAGTAGAGCACACCCAGCTGAATTCAAAATACCCCTATACTTACCGTTGAATGTGAACCGTTTTTGAGATACGGGGTGTTTTATGGTTTTTGACCAGAACTTTAGTCCGCCATATATGTAAAGCACATTCCATTTATTTCACGAATAAAAAATAAGTAATAAAACGATGCGATTAACACATGACATTGCTGCATTAAAAATCCCAAGTAGGCACATGTCAAATGTGTAATTTTACAAATAAGAATTGCTGTTAGCTCTTAGTAATTATTAGAATAAGTGATAAAAAACCAGTTATAAAACTAAAAATTTTAAAATTCTGTTCCATTTTAGTAATGAAGATTATGCGGATATTATTTTTGTGTATGGCTTTTGCGACGGAAATGGGAGAGCTGCAAAAAGAGAGTATCAAAGGCGTTTTCCAAATCGCCGTGTACCAGATCATAAAACGTTTTCAGAGGTATACCAATTTAGTAGGGAACATGGACAATTTCCGTCAATGACAAAGCATGAACATGTTCCCAGAGCTTTTCCACAAGAATAGCAAATATTACAGGTTGTGGAAAATAATCCATCCATAAGTGTTAGAAAAATAAGTAAAGAGTTAGCAGTACCTAAGGCAAGAGTATGGCGAACATTAAAGAAGGAAAATTTGTATCCATTTCATGTTGAAACAGTTCAACGTCTATAAGACGGCGACGACGTTTCCCGCTTAACATTTTGTAGGTGGATTTTGACTCACAGAAGAACAATGTCGAGAGTTATATTCACGGATGAAGCCCAAAACAAATAACAACCTCTTCTGCGGGGTATTTAGCTAAAATTAATAAAATAATGATGTTAGCAACTGGATTGTGTTATTTGTAGAATGTCAAATTTGGTGTTTCAATACTTTTGAAAATTTACTGAAGAATAACCAAAAACGTGCCATCAAATATTATGACATTATTTCATAAACTGGTCCATAGGCTTTTTAAAAGTTTACAAACATTTACCAAAAAATAACATACAGTGTGATGTTAATGACCCTAAGAGCCATATTAAAAAAATGGAGGTCAGTCCTGGAATTTTTCCAAAATTACTTAAGCTATTTATTAACCTAAAAGAGTATAATATGTATACCAAATTTTATCTAAATATGTGCAGTCATTTCAAAAATATGGCGGACTAAAGTTCTGGTCAAAAACCATATCTCAAAAACTGTTCACATTCAACGGTAAGTATAGCGGTGTTTTGAACTCAGCTGAGTGTGCTCTACCTTCCACTAGAGTATGTCCGTTTAAATCGGGACACCCTGTATATACAATTTATTTTAGAAACTTCATAAGTTCGCCTCTTCTGACTGGAGCAGTACTTATTTGAAACATTATAAATAAAAAACATAATTTTGGACCGAAAACAGAATGTGCCGCAAAAACAAGTTATAATTTTAATGAGAAACGGGTTTATTTCCTTTGAATAACATCGTCGTCCCAATAAAAATATAAATGCATTATCTTGATGGCATCTCTGTTGCTACTCAAAACTGCGAAATCAACATCTACCAAGGCTGTTCCGCGACTATTTTAACTCAAAACTGGGAATTCCACGCTGTAGTACACATACAGTTTTACATACTCCCGCATTTGACATAAAAATCTTTTAAAAAACTACTACTTGTCAAAGACATTCCCTGCAAAGTTTGGTACATGTTATTTATTAATTTATTTAAACTAAAGAAAGCACACAATAAACAGGTAGAGAACCAGATTAGTACATATTTGAAAGATATCAATTAAATACACACAACAGGCTGTTTTTCTATATGTGACTATTTCCCTCGCATTATAAGATCTAACGAAATAGCAAGAGTTTGAAAATGTGGACCAATTAGAACAAACTTTCAGCGAAAATTGCATGCCACGTAAAAATTTTACATAAAATTATAGCGAAAATTGCACTTGGCTTGACAGCTTAAAACGTCAGTTGAATCAATATATAAAAATCGAAGATTTTTCTTTCTTTTTTATTTTCCTGTGAAGACCACAGGCTTATAGAAGCAAAAGGAACATAATTATCTACTTTTTAAATATTTTGGGTTTCTCTATAAAAAACAATAATTTTAAAATTAGATTTTTTGAATAAATCCGCTTAAAAATTGTGACACGGGAATAAAAGTATACACAGCCGTGATTGTAATAATTTGAATTGTTAATTCAATTAATAATAAAAAAAAGTATTTCTTGTTTTATGTTTTGTTCTGGAAATATTCTAATAAATATATTTCATGCATTAAAAATAATTTGAAAATTCAGCATAGAAAGCGCAAGGAAACCGCAATCATTCATTTTGATGTAATTTGACTGAAAATGAACTCAAGCAGTTTCTAGGCAACACGTTTTCATGCGCTGAATATTCGATAATTTTTAATGCACATCATATATTCCTACAGAAAATTCACTTCAGATTAATATTTGTAATAAAACAACAATGCATTCGTATTAAAACTTTTTGCTAGCTATAAAATGTACAATTTTCAAAAAATTACACCTTCTACAAAAAAAATTTAGTTCAAATGAAAAAATATAAATAGTATAATTTCTACATTACGTTTCTATGGTGGTGTATAAAAATAATACAAAAAAATAAATAAATTACTATCACAGTAATTTTTATTCATATTCATCGTCATCGAACTGTTACAAAATTAATTCTTAGTTTCTTATATTAAAGGGAATAGAATTGTTGAAAATTTATTTTACGAGAATGACAAGGACTATGTCTCAAACTATAGGGACTATATTTCTAAAAAAATTGCTCCACCACTCCGTAGAAATTTTGGATGTGACGCCCATGGTTAACAATGTAAACAACAAATGTATAAATATTTTTATAGTTACCGAATTCATAAAATTAATGAAAGCTTCTATATGGCCGAATTTAAAGGCGTCAAAGCAGCGTAAGTACAAACAAATAAATTAACCACCGTCACTTGTTACAAAGAAAACAAAAAATTGGGTAAAGATGATCCCCACATGGGAATCACCATGAAAAATATCTCTAGAACATAGACTGGATCATGATGAAAATAATATGCCTCTATCAACACTGACATACTTTCCTCCGAGGTTTTCACAAATATCAAAACACTGAATACTATCTCAATAGGCGTTTCGCCAATCAAGTTAGTGTCATCCGCAGATGAATGAAACTCTCACAACAGAATTTATTAGGTAAAAAAAAACTTTGTGAGTAAAACAATCCTAATTGAAAGTGTTCTTTTTAATACTATTTGCGCAGATTTTCAACAACTAACTGAATTTTTATTTTTAAATTATTAATAAGCCCTGTGAGTTCTCTCATATAAGCTAAAATTGTGTAAATTTTCATGCAGAGCCGGGAAGTGTCATACGTAAGTAAGTTTAATATATATTGTATATATAACTTTTATGATTCCCACCAATTTATCTTTAGAGCTGCATCAATGAGCACCACCAAGGAGGGGCAAGAGGAGGTAGTTGCCACCTGGAAAATGACGAAAGATATCAAGTTTCACGACATACACTAAGTGTTTTGCTTTCAATTAAACCAACACATATTTTTTTCTGCAACCGTCCGGAAAGTAACCAACTCCCCGACACTTTTCCTTTCAGAAAGTACACGGAAAGAAAACTATTCTATATCAAAGTAATCGATTATTCTTGAATTTTTATACTTGTCACTAGAAAAGTATTACTTGGCATAATAAATTATTATTGTCTCAATAATATACCAATTGTAAACCAAGAACAGATATATTTTTTTAGTTTCATTAGTGGAAGTCTTTAAGTTAATATAAGTTTGAGTCCTTCGAAGTATAAATATGTATTAAATATACTCTTAATAGTACACTTCTTTCGAGTACTGTTAACCGCGAGAGTGAGTATAAGGACATCTTAAAGTAAATTCTTATTTAAATGTTTTTCTTGACATAAGAATACTACTCTTGGAATAAAACTACAAACAACTTTGCTGGAAGAATCATGCATACTATTAATCCAATAACTGTTATCCTTGATTGAATACTTGCTAATCTCAATGTGAAGTATTCTAATGTTGGAACAAGTGAATCGCGCAATGGTGGGAGGTAGAAAGCTATGCCTTTGCCAAACAAAGCCGACATATCTTACCTACTACGCGTCGAATTGTGTGTGCTGTACTTTGTTCATAGATGTTGATTAATTATGAAATAAATCATATTTGTAAAGTTACACTTGAAAAAGAAGTATATGAACATTATGACCTGTGAAATTGAAGTTAATGAGTCTACGATGGAAGAGCTATTAGCAAGTTGGGAATTGGAGTCCTTAATTTCAATATTAGAAGGTAAGTTTAATAATTCTGGTTTTACTGCAAGCAAACTATTTTAATTACGTTATATTTAACAAGAAATGAATACACAACGTCACTATATTGTAGGTAAAAAAGGTATTCATCTGAAGTTTAATGGTTGTGTATAGATTTCCCAAGTTTTTCCTTTTTGACAATTATTGCTTGTGTATTATATACAATCTATAGTCAAGATCTGCATTTTTATTGTAGTGACGTTTTATTATACAATACATATACAGGTTGACTGGTAAGTCGGCATATACATTTGAGGGTAGGTTAGTAGAACTCATTTGCAATTGATTTAGAGATCTAATAGTTTTTGAGATATTTTATTTTTAAAATAAAAAAATAATAAAACTTTCTCTAATATTTCTGTTTCCTGCGTTAATTTATATAATTATGTAACAAAAATTGGGTTAAATACTTTAATAAGTACAGGTAGAGCGTCCATTGTTTTTAAATTAAAGAGATACAGGGTGTTTCGAAAAACATGTGCCAAAAATAATACAAATATACCTAATTCCTATCAACATATATCCATTTTTGCTGCGTTTCCGAGATATTGAAGTTTTATTTTTCATTGCGTTAACGGTAAAAAATATATGCGCCACTGATTTTTTTAGTTTTTGATGGCCCAATTATGTACAAAGGTAATTGCTGAAGAAATGTCACCTCTTGACGTTTTTTAGATATCGGCATCGTGTAGACAATAAATGTAATTAAGGTCTTTTTAAATCTATTAAAAAAATAATAATAAAATAATGCTATTAAGTACCCTACATAAAAAAATTGCATTTATCTTCTACACAAAACCTAAACCTAACAAAAATCAAGAGGTGACTTTTTTTTCAGCAATTAACTGTCTACATAACTGAGCCATCTAAAACTAAAGAAGTCAGTGGTGTATATATTTTCTTTACAAAATTAACCGAAATAATAAAACTTCAACATTCTGCATTTCAAGTACGAAACAGCAATGGACCCATGTTGATATACCTATTTGTCTTATTTTTTGAGTGAAAAATCTCCGCTTAAGCGATGACACACATGTTTTTTGAAACACATAAGGGCAAGGGAAGTTTCTAAAAAAAAAAATTATTAAATATTTCAAAAACTGTTATGTTTTGCATTATGCATATTATAGTTAAATCAGTTGCAAATGAGCTCTACTTACATCCCTTAAAAGGAATACGACGACTTACCAGTAATGCACCCTGATGTGTACCTATATATAACATTATTAATCAATGACTTTCTGAAGTCATTGATATTAATTTATTATCAGTGTAGGATTAAAGTTCTTTGTTCTTGCCAAAAATGCTAAGCTACCATATTAATTATTATGTATTTTAGCTGCCTATTTACAGTTTGTATATATGCATGAAAATTTTGTGAATATGCAAATGTGCTTAAAAATTTCGGTTTTATATGTACAAAACTTGTTATGCCATACCTGTTTGAAAGTTTGAGCATACTTTTCTATTGTATAGTTAGCTACAATGATTTGTTTAAATTATTTATACTTTAATAACATAAATAATTGTTTTCTAGGTCAAGAAAATTAACTAACGTTGAACAATTTACTGGAAATTTCAGAAGAACAGATTATAGAACTTATTTCTCAAATGAGAAAGAGAATAAAATTCATAAAACACTTAAAAGCACATAAAGAAATAATGTGCCTTCCTGTGGTCTATTTGAGGTCTCATATACAGTGTGTTTACGAATGGACTTTTTTGATTTTGGCTTCTTAATAAAATAATAATAATAATAATAAATGGTCTTTATTTTCCAATATTTTTCAGACAAATCATATACATACATTAAAAAAAATGTTGGAAAAAGCCGAAGATCAGATGACTGCCACAAAGACAGCCCCTGTTATTAATCTTAAGAGCAAAAAAATATATATAATAAAAATTTATACCGCAAAAAAAATTTTAGTAAAGATATGTTTTACTTTAGAAACTCGTATAAAAGAAATATACGTATACATGTAGTTATTCACATATAAATTTAATTTAGGTGCAATTAATAAGTAAGTAATATTAAGTTACCAATGTGCGACATTTTGTGCATTTAAAAGACATTTTTTATAACTATTTTTATAGATAATAATAAATCGTCATTCTTCATAAAAACTTATTCTAATTCTGAAATGTCCTCAGCTAATCACAGAAATTCAAATTGAATTCAAATAATTTATCAGTTTTATTTAAATATTGTCTGAACAATATTTGTGGCATTCTCTAAATTTTTCCTTTTTCTTTTTTGGAACTTACTACCACATGAATAATTCTTCGTTATCTAAATAATATAGTTAGTTACCCAGTATGTTACTGGAAAAATAAACCTCTGCGCTTGTGACTTTACGTCAGAAGATTAGTCAGAGGGTGTTTTTTGACAACTAATATGAGACAAGAAAATAATAATATAATTCCTTAACGTTTCAAAAAACACCCTCTGACTAATCTTTTAATGCAAAATCAGAATTATTCATGTGGTAGTAAGTTCCAAAAAATAAAAGGAAAAAAGTTTTATTTGAATAATACAATTATTGAACGAAATGAAATTTATCCTTACATTCAGTGGTAAATTTAATAGATCGCAATATTAAATCAAGAAAGAAAAGCTTTCAGTCAACATCAAATATTTATTGATTCAAGTAATTCATCAGTTTTGTTTAAATAATACAGTTGTTAAACGAAATGACACATTTCTTACATTAAGTGTTAAATGTAACAGATCTCAATATCTCTACTTTTGACCGAATAAATGAAATCTTAGATTAAGTATAAGTTAGTATTGAATATTGTTCGAAACTTCCTCTTAGCTGAAGTAGAACCATTATTCTAAAGTTAATAATTAGTTAACATTAAAGAAGAATACTAAGATAATAACTTTTAAGAATAACGTTTTCCTTGATGGAAAAATATCCGTTCTTGCGGATATATGAATGAGTACAATAATGTCTTAATTTAAGAACAGTAGTCCTAAAAATAGTTTAGATTTTTTTTCGTATAGCTCTTTTACAGCCTAGTCCGAGAATAATGTATTTCCCGGACTAGTCCAGGAAGAGACACATCATAGTTGATATTGTACTTAATAACCAAACATTGCATTGCTATTAGCATAAAAATCACATATGCTTTTTAGATTACAATTGAATATTAACCACGGCAACGAAGTAAGAGAACATTTACTGCCTGAAAATCAAAATCTAGGTACGAAAACGTTTATTATATATTTACCAAGTGGATGGAAGCAAAGAAAGTCAAAACTATTTCATAAGACGCAATTTTGGTCTATTTAGCGGGAAAATCAGCAATTGTGACGTCCTTAACTCTGTGGGGCACATATTCTATGCTGAACAGTACCATTTTAGTGAAGAAAAATGTAAACATAGATAAGTTTCGAAGGTTATTGCATTTCTTAAAAAGAAGAACGTTGGTTATAATGCAAAAAAAATCAGCTGTTCTTTAGCAGGGAGCAGATCAACAGGTTTATTACAGAAACAGACAATGAAATGTACTTAATGATAAATAATGATAAAGCTATGTAACTCTGACAAAAATGCTTTTAATTAGCCTATCAAAATCTATTTTTACCAATAGCTATTTGTGTATTAAGATCGCAAAATGACACTTAGTCGCTCTCAAATTTCCTCGTAAAAGCGCAATTTTGCACTCCTCTTTGGAAGCGCAAAAATGTATTTTACGTATGATTGTAAAAAAAGGTATTAACTTGGTTTTTCTTTATTTCCAGGTAGCAACAATTAATGGGTTAGCCGGTGCATGCAGACGGGATGAACTAACCAACATGTGTATTGATCATATAGATGACAAGGAAGACATTTTATTAGTAAAAGCACCAGATTCCAAAACACACATTGACACAATATTTAACTTTGCGGCCAACAAATATTTACTCCACACAGAAGATTATTTGTAAGTTACAGAAAGGGGAAATGTTCAATTCAGGCTGTAGCCGCAAAATTCAAAAAATTGTTGTCGCCGAACTTCGGCGACGTTATTTGCTGATAATGGTGGAAATATTACAAATTTAAAGAGACACGGGGGCTGGAAGTCTACCAGTGTCGCCGAGGCTTACATAGAGAACTCAATCAGAAACAAAGTTAAAATTGCCCAGACCGTCAAAAATCTTCAAATGAAACCATTAACACCTACCCGAAAACTTCCAAGAAAACAACTCAAGTTCTGGCCGCAATAGCATAACCCTTATAAATATACCAAATGTGTGTAACAAATTGAATCCTCTAATATTTAAAATTGTTAGAATTTCACCATAAATATTAAAGTAAATAATTTATTTCAATGTATCTTGAAACGCGGCGATAATTTGTCGCGCCGCGACAGGCTGAGAAAATCGCGTGCATAAAAGGTAGGCAGATAGTCTGCGCAGACTAATGGCCTGTTGAAGCAGCAAAATGATTATTTGAAATTTTATGTTACCAAAGTTATTTCGAAGGTTTCTTCATTTTAATAACGGGTTTAATACCAAGAATTTGGTGCAAGTAACAAGGATTTTTCTTTTAATTTTTTTTTTAGTTTATTTTCGTTTTTACATATTACCCCGCACATTACAAGAAAGTGCGTCGACTAATTTTTTTTGTTTTTGAGGTTTATTTTAGTTTTATTAACACGGATCTATGGTCACATTTATTTTTGAAAATTCACTTTATTTTTTGCTTTTCAATAAAAAAAATAGTAAACGTCGTTGAGACTGTAAAACCTCGTAAAAAAAATATCTGCAATTTTTGTTGAAAATGAAAATTGTATTCCATCAGTTACATTATAATAAGGAGTACATGTGTGCAAAAAATGGCATTCATTACAAAATTAAGTATGGTCATATGCAAAATCTCGTATGTATAATCATCTCTATTTGACCCTCCGTAAAGTTGAGAAAAAGGTACATAAGAGGTTTTCGTCTTACCAACGATATTATTTTTGCTGCCTTCTGGAAAAATTTCTAGCGACGCCCATGGCTACGTCGAATAAAAAAGTAAACCCTTTCGGGTTCGCATTACAATAAATGCGTTTCAATTATGGTAAAAGAAAAAACGGGGTAGTAAATGTAGGAAATATAGAAGTAATTAAATTAATTATTTTTCGTAGCTCAATTTTATTGTTTCTAAATGTTTTTGTATTTGGTGTGTTTTCCCGAGCATTAAAAAATTAGAGAAAGGAACTGACAATAGAGCCTCCAAAAACCACAACTTTTTGAAACAATTGGGACACGCAGTCTCATTATTTATATTATTGCAATTCACTTTTGTTACACCTATACCTACTTCTCGACCTATTTTGTTTTTAATTTTTTTTGTTAAAAATTAAAATAAGAATTATATATTGGCAGTTGTAAAATTAGCCGAGACATTTTCAGATTTAACCGAGAATTTAATAATAGGTTTTATGACCGGTAATTTGTGTGCCAGTTAATTAGGTAGTAACTGGAGATTAGCAAGTAGATACCTGTACCTATTATATTTTTATACAATTCGATGAAATCATGTTATAAAATATTTCAACTAAAATTAACGTCAACTCAAAAATATTTGTTACTATAACTGCTTCAAAAATAAGTAGAAAAATTAAAAAAACTCGCATTCTAAAAGTGAAAGTATAAAATTGTAAACACAGATTGCGATAGGTGATACATAACTTGATGTAAAAAAATACAGGGTGTTCCATTTGACTTAGGCAAATTTTCGCGGTTTGAAGTTTACAAAATGTAACGTCAAAAATAGAACACTTGGTATACTATTATTGAATTTCTATAAATTGTAGAGCGTAGTTCTTTCTGCATGCCAAAAAGCAAATAAGTATTTTTGTTACGAAGAATGTTATAAAGGTTATTGTAAACCAATACACCTTTTTTAAAATGTCAAATATCTCTGAATCGGCTGGGTTTAGGCATAGGGTATCCTACAGGTTTTTGACTCACATTTTATGCTCTTTTCGAAAACCCTAAAATATATAGGTTGTTTCATTTATAATAAGCTTGGTACCGGAAGTACCACATGCTTGTAATTATTTTAGTTGGATTGACCACACTGCCGTTAGTAGCTCCCTAAATTTTAAAAATGTTCTGGTGCGTACTTTTCCCTATATCGATCGATGCAGTTCCTGGTGAGACACCCCGTATAAGTATATAGTTCATTTCAAACTTATTTGTAACATAATAACGTCGGCTTCGTTGATACATTTACCGCCGTCAACGAAGTCGACGTTTTTTATGTTGCAAAGTTCGAAATAAACTGTAAGGTACTTATCATAAACATCGATATAAAAAATAGGTGATTTCTGGTTTCAGTATGAGAGTGACAGTAAACAAAAATGTACAATTTAAAGAAAAAAACTATTAAAATTATGTTTTTGCTAAAACATGACCTATTTGAGGTTTTATAAAGGGATTATATATTTTTTAGTTCTAATGCTAATAACAACGGAGATATCTTGAATGAGCCGCTTAAAACAGACCTCCTGTATATAGTTTTTTTCGTGGATATTCCTTCCGCTGACAAAATAAACTTATAGTTATTATATTAAGTAGGTAGTACCGATAAAAATAAAATATACAACTTTTTGATTTGGTATTCAATATAAAAAAAAACTTTGAATGTAAGTAGGGGAAACAAAATAAAAACAAATGCTAGTTAGGTGGGTATTTGTGTTAAAGATGAATAAACGTTTCTTCAACCAAAAACTTTTGTATTTTCTTTTAATTTGTCCTCGGGGAAGGGTTAAGTACGAGCCTATTGACAAACTGGGGTCATTTTAATTTTCCTAACTTATAGGTACTTTAATTTTGAATGAACTTTTCGAGGAATTAGGGTTACGTTTATTATGCATCAATGTAACGATTAATAAATATTCTTACCTTGTTTTGTACTACATCCACAATCACATAAATGAGAAGAACAATTTCTTGCTCGTCGGATCCCATAAGGGGGCCTTGCAGGCCCGCCGTGGCCACATAAAGAATACATACATGATGGGGCCCAATCATATTCAAGCCCTTGATGCTCATTTGCAAAAGAAATTGTCCGAAAAACACGAACTAAAGCCACATATTTACGAATAAATTATAAACAATCCGACATTTTGCCACGTGACACCTGTTGGACTCAGGTAGGTGAAATCCGTTGCAGTAAATTCGTAAAAAAGGTTTATTTTTCTAGGTCTATCTGTATTTTATTTGCTTTTAATGTAATATCGTCGATATATTTATCCTTTTTTTAAGTTATTTTACGTAATATAATCACAGATTTTTGTTAACTTAACCTAAGTTCTGTTCGAGGACACTCACGAAAATTAATAATAATAAATATCACAACAACAAGAATGACTATCGAATATTAAAATAAAACTCGAGTATTTTTTTCATAAATAAAAGGTTTTTTTAGGCGTGAACTTAAAAATATTTAAATATCAAGAGGGTTGTATCGTTTTTCTTATTTTTAACGTTAAAATGTCACAAAACGTGGCTACAAAATACACTTAAAACCATTCACTAGTCACTACACAAAATATCGAGGCGGTGTTGCACTTTTCTGTAAATTTCGACGTAAATCAACAGGTATCCGTAGTTCGCGACATGAAGCAATCGAAAAGTTTATCAGTAATATTTTTAACGTTCACAGCCTTCTTCACATTTGACAAGTAACTGTCTTAGTTTATAACTTTTCGAGTAATTTTGCTATAATACAGGTATCTGGTAGCCTCAATTTCCCCGTGTACGTACGAAGGGGCCGCGTATACTGGTTTACCTGAACAGAGAACCAATAGGAGAAGAGTATGTACAGTCTAACGCAAGGTAACTGTACCTATTCGAGCCGCATATTCTATAGTTATATAATTAGACAACTTTGTACGATTGCCGCATGTTACTTTTTTTTTATTTATTTCAATTCAAGAGTCATTCACGAAGATTCTTCGTGTCTGTATAATTTCTAGTTTGTTTGGTTATAAAAGTAATTTCAAGCTACGGATGACTGATTTTATTAATTCTAATCGAATACAATAACATAACCCTAAAATTTACCTTGAATGTGGTTTTTTAATATTGATGCCTTTGGCAATTTACTGATAATAATTATAAACGCTTGGAAAATTTTCAATATTTTGTTAATATTGATATCTACATATATGTACATATATAAAAACGATACATTGTTATAAAAAGTATGTTCGTTTCGTATTTTGTTATTTTATCTAAAAACATTTGATTTTTTATCTTAATCTCTGCTTTTTAAAAATAATGCTATCTGGATGATTGTAGCAGGTTCATTCAGAACCGGCCTGGCCTTATCAGTTTATGGGTTCCGTGCTTGAAATGCTGGAACTAAAGGAGGATTTAAAACAAAGCAAAAATATAATGAAACAAAACAATTCCGTTCATTACAGTTAGGTGTAAAACATATTACAGCTTTTTGAGACAGGTTTAAAACTAGTTAATGCACTCGAACGTTGTCAATTGCGTTTACCAAAGATTATATTAATCTTTGTGTTTACGATCAAACCAGCCAAATAAGCATCAGAATAATAATATAATGAAACAATTAAAGTGAAACATTCTCTCACCACAATTTAGCAAATTACAAAAATTATAGAGCCAATAAACTCCGTTAAGTAATCGTCATTTATACAGGGTGTTAGAGAACGACACGGCACAAATGAAGGAGGTGATACTACATGACAAATAACCAAAAATTTCGATATAAACATGTGTCCTAATATACATACACCTCTTTCCCACCGAAGTATTTCTATTTTTGTAAGATATTGAGAACGATTAGAGGTATTGAAGTGAAACTTGAACAGTTTTCACTTGAAGATATCTATTATTGAAATAATTTCTGTCTTTTTAAATCAATCAGGGACGTAGCCAGAAGGGAATAGCGATACCTTTTAACAAAAAAAATATGGTACGCCTATGGTCACTAGGAAAATATTAAGAAAATTCGGTATCTCCATTTAATTTATAACAAAAAAAGGGACATATCTGCATTTCTAACTAGTAGGTACGTCTCGGTATATCAGCGGCAACTTATTTCTGCCTACAGCTCGATTAAAGCTGAATTTAAGGTGTTTAAAGTTTGCTTCTTAGAGATTGTGAAGAGACATTAAGGATGATTTATTTCTTATATTTTCGAACCATACCATAGGCACCTATAAAGAAATTGAATAAGAAAACGAAATATTTTAGTAAGAACATTTTTATGTTAATGATAAATTTTACAAATCCCGAATATGCAGATATTGTACTACTTTACGATTCTAGCTTGGAACTTAGCGGTGCAGAAAGAGAAGAGATATCGCTAGTGTGGAACAGAGACGAATAAACCGCTTTACATTGAGAGGGCGTGGTTTAGACCACTGCATGCGCATCCAAATTCAAGTGCCATGCTAGAATCGTGGACTAGTACCTAATGCATGGTCTTAGTCATTGTTAGTGATGGGCATAATCGGATGATTTCAATAATCGGATTCTACTGATTCGATTATTCTAATAATCGGATGATAATTCGAATTATATTTAGTTCGGTGTAGCCGACCATGCTATGAATTATTCAAATAAAATTTAATGTGGTTTGGCGCACCGCTCTATAACTCGTGTCGATTCGAGTGATATAAAGAACGTATTCATTATAGGGAGATGAAGGCAATAAAATTATGTTAATAGAGGTGAGGTTCGCCCGCGTTAGTATACTATATAGGACTTTGACTGCACGACGTAGACGCACGCACCGACCTCTGACACTCCGTAAATTAAGATAAAATCGTTCAATTCGAAATTCGACCGATTCTTCGGTTCGATTATTTTGATTCGTTTTCATTCGTTCCGTAATCAGAATTTAGTATTTGTATATCATAATTTATGGCCTGTATTTTCAGTTATTTTCCGATTATTTTTAATTTGAATTATGGAACAAAATAATCGAATTGTAAAGGTTATTTCAATAATCGGATTACAGATTAGTTTTAATTTGATTTATCCCATCACTAGTCATTGTATTGAAGCTGAAGTTCGGATACCTTATCAGTTATCACAAACTTTTCCATAGTAGAAGGATTCCGCATATCAAAACTTGTGAGACACTAGATAGGCGTGTAAGAGGAACTGGTTAGTTTCAATCTAAACATCATGGGCTTGTAAACCATCGAAACGTAAATATCGAGGAAGAAATTCTTGAAGCAGTCGGAAGAGATCCAACCATTAGATCAGAAAACAGCACAACTGCTAGAAGTAAATCATATCAGGAGAATTCAGCAGTTGAAACTATTGATGTAAAATTTATTTTCGGAGAACGTTCCCAGGGAAAAACGAGAATAAACGATCACGAACAGAGAACAAACAAAAATCTCAAAAAATTGGACTTAAAAATGTATTGTGGCAGTGGATGTGGGTTCTACTTTAAGAAAGGCATCATATTTTTCTTGAAAACTGTATGAGTAGATTCAAATTGCTCATTTTTCTCTCTTTGTTTTAGGGAATGTTCTCGAAATTCTCAATTGATGATGCTTTAGCAATACAAAAAAAATAACCAGGTCAACAAATGTACCTAGGAATTTTACAGATTTGGAAAAAGGCATGTTTTCATCATTTATCATAATCCTATTTGCAATTTGCCTTCTCTTTGTAAAATAAATAAGCACTGTTTTGTCTATATTCAAAATTTGCATGTTCTTGTTGTACCATGATTTAAATTTCTGTATAGAATTTTGTGTTTTTTTTTTCTGAAGTTCCCCAAAAGCCGGAGCTGAGATACTGAGAGAGACATTATCTGCATACAATACAATGCTATTATCTTCCATATATGAGGGTAAATCGGTCACACCCAGCACAAAGATCACTGGTCCCAGCACCGAACCTTGTGGAATATACTACCATTACAGCTTAGTCGGAACAGGTCAATTAAAACAGAAAATCTGATTTAATTTAGTCGACGTTTCGCAAGGTTTATTAGCATCCTCGGGCATAGTTATATTAAATTTTTTGGTCATACTCAGTAATAAGTGACAAACGAAACCAGGCAGAGCTGTCCAAATTCACTCTCGAAAGGAATTGAATCCATAATTCCAATTTAGTAATTTGTCACAAACCTTAATTAATGTGAGTCCAAGGAATTAAAATACAAATTAAAAGTAAATCAAGCTCTTTCACCAATTACAAATCTTTTTCAGAAGACTTTAAGCTCTTTGAAAGGATTTAAAGCTCTCAGAAGTGGCCTCAACTTCCATTAAAGGGCCTGCAACTATTTATTGGGTTGAGAGCTTAAGAGGATTTAAACCCTCTTTAAAGATTTCTAGGAAATTTTAAGTTCTGTTATTACTTAAACCACTTCACACTATTTTTAATTTTTAATACATCTAAAAATGGTAGTTGTCCAGAGTTTTCAATTTCATATGTAAATTTAACTGATGAGAAACGACTGTAACTTAGAAACAAAGTTGTCAATATCAGCGATTTTTGAATCAAACACTGCAAAAATATCATCCACATACCTAAGTCAAACCCTGGGGAAATACTCGAATTCTTCTTTAGCCTCGGTCTAGAATCTGTTCATGACGAGACTGGCAATGAATGGTGACAAAGAGTTACCCATTGCCGTTTCCTCATGCTGTTCGAAAAAATTATCATTGAATCGAAAGCAATTTTGTTTCATGCAAAGTTTAGTGAGTTGAGGAAATTCTTTTAATACATCTTGACTGAGATTGTTTAATTCGAGTAGATTCTTAAGGTATTCCAAGTTCTGTGGTATCGGAACACTTGGAAACAATGATCAAACGTCAAATGAGATCAAACTCTCACCTTCTTGCAACTGAATATTTTTCATATTATTTTCCCGGTTTATGTGTCTTAAGCAAGTAGTACAATCTAGGTATACTTAGGTTAAACACATGTAACATCCTATTTAAAGCTGGAGTAATAAGGTTAATGCAGGATTTAAGTACATTTCTTACTTCAGTAGGTAATGGATTCCTAGAAAGTATTTTATAAGGACAATTACTAATCAGTAGTCAGATTACGTACCCTTTCATAATAGTCCTCTTATACATTGTACTGATTCTGCGGTTGGCTCCTTGTGAAACATTATTAAATATTTTAAATAAACAAATAAAATTTGCTTTTAAATGTTTCAAGTAGGTATTGGGGCACTTGAGCCAGACACTACGTCATTATCGTCAAGTAGGGGATCTGCATTACCAACAGTTCGGTCCTGGGAAATTCAAAATGTGCTGCTGCCACCTAGTGACCAGTAGGGGGAGTTCTGAATATATTGGGTCCTTTAATCGTGTAACAATATTTATATTTTTCGGCAATTATTAATAAAGTTTTTTAACGAAAAAAATCCGGAGTGTGTAGGGATCGAACCATCGATCTCTTGATTGTAAAGTCGGTGCTTTACCCAATCCAAATTGGTGCTTTACCCGCTAGACCACTAACCAGTTATATAGAAGTTACACTTGTTAGTATAGACATCATTTTCCATTTAGTAGGTATTGGGGCACTTGAGCCAGACACTACGTCACGCACTACGTCATTATCGTCAAGTAGGGGATCTACATTTTGAAACATTTAAAAGCAAATTTTCTTTGTTTATTTAAAATAATCCTCTTATCTAAAATAACCTTATTGCCCTTATCAGCTTTTAACTAAAAACAATCTTCTTCACGCAACCGTTTGATATTTTTTCTCTTTTGTATATTTTGACTTTCTATTTACTTTGGTGACAATATTTGTCGAGATTTGATTTTTGCAAGTCTCTCTGACAAATCCTTTAGAGGAATCAGGAAGGTACTGAACTGTACTTGCAACACTTGCAACAATCTCATCTAAAATGCCTTCAGAGGCAGGTAAAGCAAAATTTAATCCCTTGTTAAGGAGCACAATTTCTTCTTTTCAACCGACTGTGAGGAATGATTTTCGACAATGCTAAGACCTTTTTTGAGGAACACTTTCTTTTGATATACTACTGATTAATCTTTTGAGTTTTATATTTTGTGACATTTTGTTAATAAATTTCGCGTTAGAGATAAAAACATGTTCCTCTAAAAGTCACACCATTGTTCCTGTTCTAAATTATTTAACTTATAGGTAAGCTTTTTGTAAAGTCCATATGCTTGTAATTCAAGCGTACTTCGTTCACTGTAATGCTTATTTCTTAATCCGGCCATTTCTACTTTGCAAATATTATTATCTTCACTTCAAAGGTATCAACCCACTCCAGGATTATTTCAAGCTCAACAAAGAATTGAAGATCCAACAATTCATTTTTAATTGAATTCATGCCCAGTTCTTGAACTAAGTACAGCATAAAACACATAACGCCGGTGAAACTACATAACCTCGTATCTGTAATTTTTGTTGAAAATGAGAATTTTATTCCATTAACTACATTATAATAAGGAATATATGTGAGCAATTCATAGGTTCCTCACAAAATTAGATATAGCAATGTGTAAAAGTTCTATGTATAATCCAGGGGCGTGCAGTGTATTTTGATACAGGGGAAGCAGTTTGTGATATAGGGTGATGGGTAGTGCGAGCCTCGAGCGAAGCGAGGCAATTTTTTTTTAAGAAAATGGGCGTGGCCTCCGTATACTCATTTTAAAGCAAATGTCGAAAGCCGCAAAGTTATATCTAGAAAAAAAGTACACTTGTAGGACCACCACTCCTCAATAAACATAAAACATAAAAACACCATAAAAATTAGACAACCTCCGATTCCAAAGCCGAGGCTGCACGGGCGAGGATTACACTTATGAAAAAAACACAGACACACAACCATACCCACCGACATTGTCAGTGCCGGTGGCGGGGATCGAACCCGCAGCGAAATAGAGAGTTTATTCAGTCACACTTGCCATCGTGCACTCTCTAGCCAACTATAAATCGAGCCGGCTAGTTAAGTAGTTAACATGCCCTACCTACGTATTTATAATGTAGTTTAATCCGCCTCTCCTTTTTTGCGAAGTCGGAAATAACTTCGTCGTAAAAGTGTGAATTTTGGGACATCTCCTTCACAAAGTCACTTTATATTGTCAACAGAGACAATTTTGAAAGCCGCTCTTCACTGGTTGAATTTCTTGAAAAAGTTTTTATTCTTTTTTAAGGTCGAAAAACTGCGTTCAACCGAAGCACTAGTTGCAGGTATCGTCCACACTAACTCACACAATTTCAACACTTCAGAGTAGGCCTAATCCAAACTATTTTCTTTTATAAAGATCATCAGTTCGTTGGCGTTATGTTTCTGACTAATATCTTCTGTAGCATAAATAACTGAAAGTTCCGATCGTAACCCAACTATATCAAAAAAAAGTCCGTAGTTATCACTCAATGACTAAAGTGCGTTTTGTGGAAACTGTTTATTTTTAAATTCATTAAAATTACACAATTCTAAAAATTGTATATCACTAAAATTTTTAAATCTATTATTTAGTTACCCTGTGATATTGTCCAAAATTTCGATAAAAAGTCTTCGATATGAAGTTCTACGATCCAATATAAATTCAGTTCGTATACTTTTTCTTTGCGGCTCTAAATTATTGTCATATCTAGTTTTCTCCCAGAACTTTTCAAATTCATTTCTTTTGTTACAAATCAAATTTTTGAATTCTTCAATTTTCTTTACACAGAATCCAACGCCATTTTTCTTTACACAAAATCCAACGCCATTTGATTTATTTTGCAAAATATTGAATAAATTGTCAGTAAATGGGAATATTTCGGAGAAAATATTTAACATAAAATGAAAATCAATGTCTCTTTTCAATGAATCTAAGTAACCTCTGGATCCATTCAAAGTCACAGTGTCCCAATCATCTTTGCTTTGTAAAATATTTTCAAATAAATCAATTAGAGGCTGTCGATATTCAGATACAGTTTGTACTAGCCTCCCATTATAATTCCATCGTGTTGGAGCAACTCTGAGTAGTCTCTTCTGTACTTCCAAATCTAAAGCTCGTGTCCGTTTTGATGATTTTGAAAAAAAAGCAACCATTCCACTAATACTTGAAAAAAAATACTTTGCCTCTTTAAGACCCTCTGCAGATTGAGCAAGAACTAAATTTAATCGATGCGCAAAACAATGTACAAATATTGCATTCTCAAAAGTCTCTTTTTACTTTGGCCTGCAGGCCCCTCAATTCACCAGCCATTACAGCGGCCCCATCATAACTTTGTGCGATAAGTTTGGCACCACACTGTAGATCATCGACTATCTGACAAAATATAGCCGTTCTCTGCGTTGTTACGTCTAAAAATCCAAAAAGGCGCTCTTAGACTTTCCCATTTGAATTTATGTAGCGTACTATGATTGACAACTGACTAATATTCGTAATATCGGTTGTTTCGTCTAACATAATTGCAACAAAAGGAGCTTTTTTGTTTCTTGCTTGATCTTTTCTAAAACAATATTGCTTATCGACTGAATCAAATCATTTTGAATATGATTTGATGTACCGCGAAATACCGTGGAGTGTTCCAGATGGTTACTTAAAATTGTATCGTATTTTGCTAATAAATCAACTAAATTGATGAAATTACCCCTATTAGCAACGCTCCGAGATTCAGTATGACCTCTAAATCTAAGTTCATTTTCGCCGAGAAAACAAACAATGTCAATAAGTCTTTACACTTCTCGATTTTTTTTACAAGTTCATTTTGCTTACGATTACTTTCTTTCAACTGCTGATCTAATGAATGCTCAATTCATGATTTTCCAAATGTTTATTCTTTTAGCACCGCTCGCAAATGAGTTTCACACTGACCATGCCTTTTTGTCACTTTGTGAATGTTGTCTAAATCTGAAAAGCCATTTTTATTCTAAACACCTTTTTCATTTGTGAAAAGTACACATGGCCAACAAAACAATTTACACAAATTTTCACAACCCCTTAACCACTGATTAGCACTGTACACTTAACGTACCTATAGCATGATTTAACTTTCGTTTTTAAGAGTTTTGAATCAAGTGTTGGTCTCCCGTTTCTAACAATATCCAGTTCATCTTGAAACGAATATGTTGAAAATCCCTTTTTCAACAAATTGCACACCACACAAACGCAAATAATATTTTCCACAGTGCTAGGACCAGCTTCCAAATTGAATAAGTAATTCTAAAACTGCTTATACGCGCACTAATTGTTCAACGTTTTAAAAATCACTTGTCGCCGCACCACAGGTTTAGAAACACCAAAAGTTTTTACAAATATAGCACAAAAGCTGAGAATAATATTAGGAAGATTAATATTAAGTATAATATTAAAATCGATATTAAAATCGAGATTAAAATCTATAAAACAACACGCATTACGATGCTATACAGCTTAGATATCAAGATTTTGAAGTGGGGATGGGATGAATTTCAAGAAGTTGCTTACATATATCGAAGTCGCGCGAGTTCGTGTTGGCTCGATTAATCGAGTGCGTCATCGTTACGGTTTTATCATGCAACATTATCTCATCTGTTGAATAGCAGGGCCGTGTCTATTGAAATTGGGTAAAAGTCAATTTTAATGATTAATATATGTGATAAATAATAATTAGGTTCTAATTATGTGTTCCTTTTTTAATAATCCCAGGGAAAGCACTGCTTTCGTTGCTTCCATGGACCGACCGCCACTGGTATAATCTTCTGTTTTTTGGTCCTTCTGTAAAATTGACAAGGTTTTGCAGCCTTACCAAGGATAAATAGTTTTTAACATTTTAACGATACACAGCAGTGATGCATGATATGGTTTGCTTTTTTTATAGAAATTTCTTAAAAGACTAAAATCCATTTAATTTTTTAGACACGTTTTATATATAAATGTATTTAAATTTCTGCTTTTGTAAACAGTTCTCTTAGAGGTGATGATCCTTAACTGCACTGGTTTGGCAGGTTGTGTTAACTGAAGGGTGATATGCATCTAGGGAGGATCAGTTTAGAGATGGGAAAAAGAGCGCCATTTAATATCGATATACTCGTATTATTGTTATCCCTTACTCTTACAGGGGATTAATTCCCCTGATGATTGTACAAACTTTCATACGCCTGATATAAACTAACGCTTTCATATGTGTGATTAATGATGTTTTTTATTTTTTTTTCTGTTTTGATAGAATTATGCT
The DNA here is from genome assembly GCA_029963845.1 of Rhamnusium bicolor. NCBI lineage: Eukaryota > Metazoa > Arthropoda > Insecta > Coleoptera > Cerambycidae > Rhamnusium > Rhamnusium bicolor. Next base: position 115,069 of record JANEYF010004815.1, on the reverse strand, counting down.
TTATCATTTTTTTCAGTGTTTAAATAATATGAACATTTAAAAGCATTATAGAGGTATGGCAATTTACTAGATTGTGTACACTTGCATTTATCAGTGGCGTATTTACGATATGGCTTTGAAGGAAGTCCCTGATGTGTACAGTGTGTCCTAAATTCGCCCTGGCTCACAGTGAACGGAAACGCCAAAAAGCTGGCCAAAATTTAAAAAATGAAGATTTTTTTTTGAAATGGAAACGTTTTAAATCGTTGTAGTGGTACCCCTAGCATTAGAAACGACCGTTAATACTGGTCCGGGTTCACTACCTGAACGAGGAAATTACTTATTGTGCGACCGTGCAGCGCGTCACTTCGGCAGCTCGCAACGCTTCAAAAATCGATAAATTTTGTCTGCAGCGTAAAAATTCTCATAGTGCAGTTTTCTGTGTCATAAAAATGGAATCTGCATCAGAAAGTAAGTACAATTAAAATATCTTAGTATCAGATCAGTTTATTTATATGGTAATTAGTAAATAATTATCGAAGTGGAGTGCATTTTTGTACATGCAACGATTCATAAACTGCACAAAAAAAGCCATAAGTTACGCGGTTGGTGATGGTTGGTCTTGAAACTTATTGGAATGTGTTCAATGAACATTTTTTTCGAAAGTGTATAAAAAATTAGCTGCATCTTTGCGAGATATTGACAAAATTGTGCGCGAATGCACGGATGCATGCACATTCGTGCATCAAAAAGTGGGCTCCTTTTGAATGCGTTCTCATGAAATGAGAACGTCATGCGTTCTCAACTCATGCGTTCAAAGTCATTACACATTTTTATTCCATTCCCCAGATCCTAATTTTCCCGAAACAAATGAAACATGAATTCGCTTCAATTCAATAATAATTTTTGAACTATGTATATATTTTTGACCGTAATTTTTTTTGAAATTCTATATGGGATTCTTCATCAGCGACCCAAAAAAACTGTATACAAAGTTTTGTAAAAATGCAGCGATAATTGGCGATTTTTGGTATGTTTTGGGGGATTTCATGGCCGCCATTTTGTTTTTTCAAAATTCAACTTCGGATTCTTGATCAGCGACACAAAAAAACCCCTGTATGCACAATTTCAGTAAAATAGCTCAATGCCTTTATATTTTGGCCAGCTTTTCGGCGTTTCCGTCCACTGTGTGGCTGCAGGATATCTCCATTAATATTATACTTAGACGATGAAACGGATTGTCGACCCTCGTGCTCTTTTGTCAGTTTCCAGTCAGAACTGAAATTTCCGAATTCAAGTTTAAGCTGCATTTCAGTGATTAATAAAAAAATTCAAATCTGTGTCAATCTAAGTTACAGTAATATAAAAATCCAGTGGCGTAGTTCGAATTGCTTGTGTCATAGTTTTAATTTGTGTCATAAAAATCACTTTTTATTTAAATGAAAACTTTAACTAGTTATCACATCACTAGATGGAAAATTGAGCTCTAAATAGGTTCATCTACTTATTTTTGAAAATAAAGGATTGGCTTCCTAGGTCACCTAATTTCACACTATTGGACTTATTTGGCGTTTGATCACAAATTAAATTTTCAAGGAAATACACGACACAATCGATGAATTACCAGCGTTGAGCAAGGGCGGATACAGAAGCCCCCCAAGGACGGGATATTCGACAACAGAAATATTTAAAAATGTCTAATAAGAAATGCCAGAAATGGCGTGTAATGGAAAAAAATACAGGCATTTTGAGAACTTTTTTTAAAGACAATTTTAAACTTGAATACAAATAAATTAAAGATCGGTAACGTTTATAAGCTGTGTAAATTGAAATGAGATCATGACAGTTATGTATTTTATAGTTGATCTCACTAATGTTGGGCAATACTAGGCATCTGTTCTATTATATTTGAGGTTCTTGAATCTGGTTTGAATTGATCGACTAGTTTGTCCAACATACTTTTAACAACAGCCCTTACAACTAATTCTGTGAATTCCCGACTTTTCATTTGTTTCAATTTTGTCTTTAAAAATCTTACCAAGACCACGGGTGAATCGAGGATGGTATGAAATCGATACAAATTTCGGATTTTCTTTCTTCATTTTGAAATGTCGAACAATTTTGAAGTATCTCTTTAAATTTATGTTTCTTAATTATTTTACCAACTAAACTTACAGAATATCCATTACTCACAGCTACATCCTTAATCAATGCCCTATTTTTTCAAACCTCTCCTTATTGAGGGAGAAGCTTACGATGACTAGCGCGACGAACTATAGGGATAAATTTTAAAGTAATTGTAATTTTCCTACAATATGTCAAATTTAACTTTTCACTATTTCTAACTATTAATACATCTAAAAAGTGGTTATTGTCCACAGTTTTCAATTTCATATGTGAATGTAACTGACGAGAAGCTACGTTTAATTTAGAAACAACGGTGTCAATATCAGTAATTTTTGTATCAAACACTGCAAAAATATCTTACATACCCAAGCGAAACCCTATGTAAATACTCGGAATTCTTCTTTTGCTTCTGCTTCGAATCTGTTCGTGAAGAGACTGGCAATAAATGGTGACAGAGTTACCCATTGCTGCCACTTCATGTTGATCTAAGAAATTGTCATTGAAATCGAAAACAATTTTATTTCATCTTTCATACAAAGTTTAGCGAGTTGAAGAAATTCTTTTATTACATTATGACAGAGATTGCTTGATTCGAGTAAATTCTCAAAGTAGTTTGTGGTATTGGATTACTTGGAAACAATGAACAAATGTCAAAGGAGATCAAAACTTCACCTTCTTGGAACAGGATATTTTTCACCTTATTAATTGAAACTAATCACAGAGAAACTAGATGGTGCAATGGGTAATCCTTCGAACACCTCTGTTAATTTTGATAGGTGGTAAGTCTGCGATGGGTAACACTTTGTCATCATTCATTGCCAGTATTAATAAGCTTCCCCTTCAATAAGGGGAGGTTCGAAAAAGAAAAGCATTAATTAAGGATATATCTGTGAGTAATGGATATTCTGTAAGTTTAGTTGCAATTACACCCATTGCCCCTCCCGTGGATCTGCGCTTGTCATTGGAGGGTGTGTGTTGTACAAAACGAACAATTTGATTTTTAAGCCATTTTTTATTTAGTATCCTGAACAATTTTGTTTGCTTAATTATAATTAACTTGATACTTTACGATTGAAATATGTTCATATAAATAAAAATGTTTTATATTTAACGAACCCTTTGTTGCTATTATTTTCAATTTAAAATACGTGTTTTTTTTTTAATTCTGTTCTGGAATTTTTACTACATCATTATTTGGCTATTGAGCCCTGAAGAAGTTTAAGCATATTAAACGTAACGTAGGAATAGCGTTTTATTTTAACCTATTGTCCTGGCTCCAACAATTTCAACCTATAGAAGATTTTTCAAGGACACAAATTTCATTTTTTACTTAATTATAATGTTAAAATATTAATTTTAAAATAACAAGGTCAACTAGTTTCCAACTGTTTAAAACGTTTCTTATTGTGTAATCTTTAAAATATAAATCAGCAATACCACATTTCCACATCGAATCAAATATTCTGTGATTTAACTGTTTATTTATATGTTTATATTTTCTGCGGTATTTATTCCATTTCTGTAATTTATTCTTTACACACCACAAAACTCACTGCATTTAAAAGAAACTGAATCATTACCGAATATTATTCACACAAATTTTATTTATAGCATTTGGGGGAAATATTTGCATGAATTCCTTCTTTGTTTAATTTGTATTACCAACATAACATTTTTACATTCTACGTACATTCTCAGAATGTTCAATATAACCATGTGATGGATATGCAAAATAAGTTCCATGTATATTCAGATGATTTAAAATGAACATATTTTGTCTAGCTTCTTTCACCAGATGCGTAGTTCGCAGAAAGTTCAGTCTAGTGGATTTTGACTTTCTCGTTACTTTATTGAGAATATTTGTCGAGAGTTGATTTCTGCAAACTTCTCTGCCAAATTCTTGAGAGACATCAGGAAGGTATTGAATTGACCTTTCAACACTTGCACCAATCTCATCTAAAATGCCTTCAGACCCGCGCCAATATCCATTTGGCATGATGACGGTCTCGGATGCTAGGGCCAGGCAGGACTATTGCCTTTTTACCCTAGTCATCGCTGTAGACCTGGACCGGCCTCGTGCAGGGCGGGTTAACTTACTTTACGAACGGCCCCACTCACAAATGTGAGCGGTGCCGAAGATTTCGGTCAACCTCCCCTGGGTCCTGGCTGATGAACCCTGCTGGCTAGGGCCTCTTCTGGCGCTCTTCTGTCTTCGTCTTCTTTCTTCGCCAGCTTGTCACCCCCGGGGGTAGTCATCTGTCTGTCAGGGACTGTGTGGATATTCTGTGACTTGGGATTGACTGCCAGTACACAAAGTGGCAATTGACACATTGTCATCTGGATCATCGGACAAGGTGAGGTTGAACTGTGTAGCTCTAGGAGGTGAAGGCCTAAGTGCTTTCTTAGCACTTTCGTCCTTCACGGAGCCAGGGGACAACGGGCACTGGTCGGTTTACTGACCGGCGCCCGCAAGGTTTGTGGGAGGGTGGTTGGTCGTGTCATGTCTTTTCAGTGGGTTTGGTCCATCTGTAAGGAAAGGATTAGTTATACTCACCCGTTATCCAGTAACTGTATCTTCGGCCTCTTGTGCCTCGGTGCGTCGGCCGGATCATAGGAGGTAGCCTCCCTGATCAGCGGGTTCCTGTGCTCCTCAGCTAGGGTGTACAGTTTCTTCGCTCTATCCCGGATGATTTCGGTGACTGGTGTGTACTCCAGGTCCCTAAAGATGTCAGCGTTTCTAACGTACCATGGTGCGCCCACCGCTGTCCTGATGGCCACGTTTTCCACGGCTTGGATCTTCTTCAGATAGGTCTTCGCTTGGTATCCCCATGCTACGGAGGCGTAGGTCAGCTGTGGTCTGATGAGTGCTTTGACTAGCAGAAGCTTGCTTGCCTTCAGAGGCAGGTTAGACAATATTTAATCCCTCGTTAAGGGAATCAATTTCTTCTTTATCAAAGGACTGTGAGGAATGATTTTCTGATTAATTTTTTGTGTTTCTTTTTTTTCTGATGAAATTTTCTTAATAAATTTCGCGTTAATTGATAAAAACATGTTCCTCTGAAAGGCACAGCATTGGTCATGGTCTAAATTATTTAACTTATAGGTAAGCTTTTTTAAAGTCCATATGCTTGTAATTCAAGCGTACCTTGTTTACTGTGGGTTATTTAATTTCTAAATCCAGCCTTGCAAACATTGTAACTTTATCTGAAATATGTGAAGAATTTGGAATTTTAACTTGAACAAAATTTGCGACATTTGCAAGTTTTTAGAAGTCAAATGTCTGACGCTATTAATCTAGTCTTAGCACTAATCTTATGATACAGATTCAGTTCCGTTGACCGTAAAGCCATCGTAGTCCTGAAGTGTTATCTTTACATCAAAGGTTCCAACCCAATTCAGGATTACGTAGGGAAAAGAACGACAATTAAAACAAAAAAAAATCATTGAAATAGTATAAAAGACGGCTTGAATATTATGATCATATTATGTAATATGGTCAGTTTGCAATTTTGCTACTCATGTGTAGGACACGATGGGTACCCGACTGAATAATATATTCCGTTCTACGGCCCCGGAAACTTTCATAATCTTATAACGTCGAATTTAGGAAGCCTGGGATGATATACTCCAACAAGACATCCGTCATTTTATTTCTAGCATGCTTTGCCGAGCTCATGAGAGTTTAGGAAGTCGTGGGGTGGTGGCTAATTATTATTTAATAATTTTTTTTTGTTTCATTGATTTATGTATTGACATTTTTATCGTTTTCTTACTTCACCCAAATTGATCTTTTGTAAACATTTGTATAAAGTCTGTCCACCCATTCTAGTTGTTGCGGTTTATTTAAAAAGCAGCACTTGAGATGATGTTTTAATTTTTTCTCCCGATGTATTTTTGTAACACTGTATTAATCTTCTTCGCCACAGGATAGTAAAAGAACGTATTGTAAAAACGGATATAAAAAAAATTATCTTCATCTGAAACAATAAAAAACTGAATACGCCTAGGTACTATCTCTCTAGTCTGCTGTGGGCAAGAGCAGACAAATGAGCGTTCCTAACGGTACAACAATATACAGAAGTCGAATAGCATTCATCTTCTTAACATCATCCCGCTAGTGAAATCGTTCAATAACAGATATTTTTTCTATTTCACGACTTTTTCAAGGTTTCATCGTTTTAATTAGGACATAAACAACGAAATGGAACATAATTCTATCCATAGATTATCTGCGAATCATTTACTACATATTTATTATAGCTGAGGATTAATATCTTGTAGGTACTGTAGACGGACACACCTGCAATACGCCAGCAGTTTTACAGCTATAAAATACAGGTACCTGCATACTTTCGAAGGTTACGCATTCTAACTATTAAAATATATACAAATGTTGCATACTTTATAGCTTTTTATGGCGGAAGAGAGGGTTGTGTAAACAGACTCTATTAACATTTCGTATTATCATAGATAAACGAACTACCTTTTCACAATTATTCATTGGTAGTTAGTTATTGGCATGTGTGATTTGTAAAAGTGGTTCCAGTCGTACCATTTTGACAAACTTCACTATAAAATACAGTCCGTCGCTGAAATACCCATGAAATAAATTCGATAAAATATTAGTGGTACATTTGTAAGAAAAGTCCTCGAACAGGTCAATTTTTTCTTTAAAGTGCCCAGATTTGAGGTATATCTATAGTCATACAGGGTGAACCATGTTGAAGACGTGACATTATCGGTATTATTGTAAATGGGACACTCAGTATATTTTCGATATAGAGCATATCATTAATAATAATCGCGATCTCCGGTACGAGCTCCAAGTGCTGTACCTATTTGGTCAAATTGGTCGTCCTAATAATCGGTGTACTCGGAGGGATAAAGCCTACGTTGCTCTCGGACCTGCAGATCATACCGGCCTGCCAAAAATCAGCGAGTAGCTAGCAGGCCAAATACAGAAGGCAGTCATTCTGGGTTCTCTTCGTCTGCTTAGGGCACACGATTCTGGAAACCTACAGTTACTAACCCTGCGGGATGTGGGGAGTGGCTGTGTTTAATATGCTGGCATGACTCCCGTGAGGCGTCGGAGGCCATGGGAGGATTGTCCAGCGTCGGGCAACCGGAAAAAGAGAAATAACAATAAATGTCTTTATTGACTTTAAAAAAAGACAAGTGCAACAGGCGAGTTTAGCACATGGTTATTCTTACACTTAAGCTTATATCTTGATTATTAACTATTAAATTAATTATTTACTATATCTACTACTGTGTGTCCGGAAAAAAAGGCCAATCTGGTAACCATGGATTCCTTGAGCAAAAATAATAAAACTTTTTTTCATTTTAGACCCCCATGTTCAATATACAGAGTGTCAAAGTGAAGTTTAAAAATAATTATTTTAAATAACTCAAGTATTTCGTAAGATATTAATTTAAAATTTGGTACAGTGCTTCAACTTAAAGAGTCACATCTTTTGAAGATAAAAACCAAAAATTAACTGTCAAATATTCAAAATAGGAGTTCCAGTACATGACCCAGTTTTTTAATACCTGCGCCAATGACTTCCAAACTATCTTTGTTAAGTTAACCATCCATTTTGGATTATTTTATATCTCTTAACAAATTTCGAGAAAATGCTTTGTTTTAGAGATAAGTTGAAAAATATTGGTGCCTACGCGGCTTACGGTAATCTCATAATTTTTCAAATACTAAAACTAAACAATTTATTAAAATTTTGCTATAGGTATAAAAACATCAATAATAAAAGTCAAGCCAAAAATAAATATTTCTAAAGTCAATGGCGCCGACAAAAAATTGGTAGGCGTAATAGATTCAACAATCCACAATTATTTAAAAATTAATAGCATAATAACAAGATAACAAATGTAATACACGTTATTTTCTTAAAATTATTCATAAATCGTTAGTAACAAAAAAACAGTAGAAATAAGAAAAAATAGCCAGTCTAAAGAAATTGTTCGATATGACCTCCACATTTTTGTAAACACATACGAGCTCTCTTTATTAAAAAAAAAAATTAGACAGAAATATTTGGCTTCAACCTGAATTGCCCTCAAGCTTGAAGGATTCTTTCTCTTAAATGGTTCTCGCTCAAAATCGGAATCATATACACAACATCTTTCATAAATCCTCAGACTGAATATTCCAAGGAGTGAGGTCTGGGGAACGGGTGGCCACTGAACAGGAGCATCTCGACCCCGAGCAGTCCAGCGATCAAGAATGATTTGAATCAAATAGTTTCTAACATTTCTAGCAAAATAAGGAGGAGAGACCGTCTAGTTGAAATCAAATATTTTGTGTTACATGCAGACAATTTATTTGGTAAATCGGGCAGTGTGTTTTGAAGAAATTGCAAAAATGAATAACCAGTCAAGTTTCCTGGTAAAAATACTGGACCCACAGGAAAAAGATCTACGAGACCTGCCCACAATTGACTTTAATGTTTACTTGATGATGCTCTCTACTATGGCTTTAGGATTTTCTTCAGCCAAAGTGTGTGTGTTATGAATATTTGTCGACCCGTTTCTTGTAAATGTAGCTTTATCAGTAAACAAAATGTTTCTGATAAAACGTCAATCTCGGTTATTCATTTCACATAACCATCTACATAATACAAATCTTGCTTCGAAGTCTTGAAGCAAAAGAGCTGTACTTTTTGGAAATGGAATGGGTACAGCTGCTGACTCCGTAAAATAGTGTGACCTGAGTTTTTCCTATGTTTTCGACCTGTTTAGCCAACCCTGGTACTAATTTTCGGTGTTTAAATTCCTAAACAGTTCTTAAAATTTCCGTTTCCTGTTCAGGTTGAATTGCACGGAGTTGGCCGCAGTTAGAACTCCGTCTTTCCTTTAAATTTCCAGTCTCCCTTAGATGGTTAACCATATTTGAAATATATTTTCTTTTGTGAAGAGATCGAGTGGGAAATTATTCGGCATAGCGCCTAGCAGCTAAACTAGCATTGGAGTTACATTTTCATAATCGAGAAATAAAAATAAATGTTTATAGTTTACAGAAATATTTAAATCTTACCCATGATTAAAATCATATCCGTCATTTCAGAATAGGGTACAATTCCTTGTCTACGAGCCATGTTGGTTTTTCTTACCTTCAACAATTTTAGCTTATAAAAAACTTTTAACTTGTAAAAAATAAGGATTTACTTTGGCAGTAAACAAACAATTCTATCGTATCCAGGGTATTGCGATATGTTTGCAAAAACAGCTGACTTGATTTAGAAATATTTTAAAATTATGAGATTACCGTAAGCCGCGTAGGCACCAATATTTTTCATGGGAGTCTAAAGCCACTTTTCTGTCTAGAACTTGTACGTCAATGATTTTTCACAAAAATGAATAATTTTTTTAATTGCCTGTATAAAAAAGAAGTCTACCATTTTTTCCATATGACGCACAGTTTTCGAGAAAAATGCCATCAAAGTTACAAGTGTATTTATTTAAAATGAACAGTGAACATACTAAAAAACTGAAGTTGTGAAACAATATATCTCATCTGAAATGTCAAAACCAGCTATTGGGAATTTAAGCCTTTACGTCGCCCCCTGGTGGCTAAAAATCACATTTTGTCGAAACGAGTAATTCTCTTTGTTTACATTCTTTTGATCACATTGATTTGTATAGTTTGTTTGTCGGGGCATTAAAAAACGTAAATGTAATTTTTTTTTTAGGAAACATTTTTACGTTTATAGGTTAAGTTTGCTTGCTCCTGGTGCTCCTCAACTAATCCAGAAATTTTGAAGTGGAGAGCACGAGCTAAATAAATTCAAGTCGATCTATTCCCAATCCGTTAGTTCCCTCGGATCAGACCAAATTATTTCCCGATGTAAACTAGGTCTCAAACTGTTAGGGATATTGCGAGAAAGCGCATTTTCGTTTGGGAACTATAGTACATTTTATCAACATGTGAATTTACATTCATTTTTCATTAAATTGAGCATAAATAATTCCATGTTTCTATGGCAATTTACATTATTCGACGTGGATTTATGCGGACACATTTAACATTTATGATTTAAGATTTAACATTTAGCATTTAAATGTGTAACAAAGTAATTTTTCCGTTACTAGTTTTCTATTGTAGTCAAACCTAAATTGGTTTTTCGTTCACTTTGGTACACCCTGTATACGATAATTTGTGTTAATATTTTTTTAAAACCGTTTGAACCCAAGTTAAATTTATTTTGCAAGGTCAGTATTTGGAATAACAATTATTTCTCTAATATAATTGTATCAAACCGGTTTCTTTTCAGGGTAATCTTAGTTTGTTTATTATTCTAATGATAAATCATTTATTGTGTTTGTACTCATTCAAGTAAGAGGAAAGTAGTTTAATTTAATTTAGTTTGATTTCACAGCCAGTTGAAATCATTTATTCGTAGTAAATAACTATGTTTCTATTTGTTTAATAATTTACCGAATAAGTTATTACTTATCACTTGTTCTCTAGTGAGTGCTCCAGTAATAATCACTTTGTTACCGACCTCTAGTGCATTCCGCAAAATATGCTTACCACTTGTAAGCATATTTTGACCGTTTTACTGTTTTTATTTGTATTCCCGTTGTTTTACCGTTTGTGCCCGAATTTACCGTTGTAGTATTTTGTCCGAAGTGTCTATTTTCCAAATAAGTCAGAGATATTTGGGAAATTTCGCGATTCATTAATAAAGTTGGGTTATTCATTCAACGACGAGTATCGGAATTATTCGGTTGTCATTTTATTTGGTATTGACGTAAAGATAGGACTTTCAATCATCGATCTTTGGAAAGAAATCCATCTCAGTCGTAGTTGTAATAAAGTATCGGTGAAATCTTTAATCCTCGATCTGTGGAAAGGATTTCAGTAGATGCACGCAAAGTGGTACAAGTGAGGCTTTTAATCTTCGATCTGTGGAAAAAATCTCACTAGGTGCTTCGGGAAGTAATGCGTAAACCGTTCCGTCCGATACTCGTGTTCACTATAATTAATTTGTATAAAAAGTAATCTTGAACCTGATTGAATAACTTATTGCTCTAATCTTACACTAACTAACGAAGGTTAACTTCGAGTATATCCAGTCACTCACGCATATCTCTGGTTTAAAAGTTTAAGGGACAGTTTACAGTTGAAAGACCGAGTTAGTAAAACTGAACTTCTGTGCTCTATAGTTAGACAAGCATTGGGAACATTAGGTTGTTTTTTATTTAGTATTGACGTAAAGATGGGGCTTTTAATCCTCGATTTGTGCAAAGAGTCCCATCTCAGTCGCAATTGCAATAAAGTACCGGTGAAATCTTTAATCCTCGATCTGTGGAAAGGATTTCATCAGGTGCACGCGAAGTGGCACAAGTGAGGTTTTTAATCCTCGATTAGTGGAAAGAATAGGTGCTCCGGGAGATAATGCATGAACCGTTCCGTCCGACACACGTAGTCAAGAAGATCTAACAAGGGACATTATTAGCGAGTCTAAAGATATAGCACGCTCGTGATTAGACAGTCAAATATACCGTCTATCTCTGGGCTGACCTCCTGCACTTGTATCTTTCTTGCACTCCGTAACCGCTTACCACTTAAATTACCTGCTGCACCAACCGCCTGCCGTATTACCGCCTTAAGCATTAGTGACTAGAGCTTGCTCTAAATACTAGTAGTAATAGTTGCTTTATTTCGAATCACCGCTTGCTTGCTTTAATAGATACTGATAGTAAACATTTGATAGTAATACCGTGGTAGTAGTTTCCGTAACTTAGCTTTACTTGATAAAACTGATCACCGCTTATGCATTACAAAACCTCTTGCTTGGTTTTCTTTGGTTGCTTACTTGTAACATAGATTAATATTTACGTTTGCATTATAACATAACTGTTGTATATACATATTTTTTTTTTATTTATTTGTGAAGCAGTCTTAAATAAATAGAGTAAGTAAAGTTGAACTTCTTCCTTTTATTTAAAGCAACGATATAAGTAAGTAAATCTGCTTGTACACCGAGAATCACGAAACGACAACCACACACACAGACCGCCTGGCATTCCGTTTCTTCACTGAGTTACCCTAGCTTCTATCACACCGCTGATAGAATAAAGTGGTGTTCCTCCACTTAATACAGGAACTGGCGCTCGAGACTGTTACCGTAATAAAAGTTCAAAGTACCGCTACTGTACTGAAGGGTGCCAAAGTGACACGTCACACATATACAAATAAGGCTAGTGGTGGTAAGTACGTCACAAATGGAAAATTTGAGAATGTCAATACGCATCCAATCAAATTTAAGGATTCTGCTTCTGCCCAGATGATGACAACCAATAAATAATTTGGTTTAGGGATTTGTAACCTAACCTCTCATGTTTATGCATGCACAGTACGATTTTCATTTAACATTTAATCTAAAACTTAAAAATTGGCAAACTCTTAAATATTAAATGTAAAATACTAAATGATAAATGTGCTGCATAAATTGGTCCATTACGTCATGAGATTTTAACTCATAAATGTTAAATGCTAAATGTTAAATCTTAAATGATAAATGTTAAATGTGTCTGCATAAATCCACCTTTAGAATATAAAGATATACATAGTAACTAACTTTTGAACGGCTTAATATGGAACATTCAATTTTGCACTGGCGGTTCTTCTATAGGGTCATTTAGTCAACGACCTCCCACATACAAATAAAAAAATAGAGCTATTCATTTTCTGAAGTTTAAAAATATGTAATATATAGGTATATTCTTCGTCCCTTAACAATCATCTTCCTCTTAATGCTAGTAAACGTAGTGTAATTTGGTATAGCCGTATAAATGATTTACTACAATTTAATTACACTCTCGGTGGGTTCATTTTAAATGGATCGGCATTAGTAACAGACTTTGATGTTACTTTTGATCCCAAACTCTTCTACGGATCATATCAATAATAATGTAGTATTTGCTTACAAGAAGCCTTGGCTTAAAGTTTCTAGTTCATTCTATGCATATTACTATTCAAATATCTAGATCGCAGGATTTCGTATCTCCTCCGAGCACCGAGCATCTACATTCATATTCATTACATTATTCATTTATGGAATTTAAACATCTTGGGTCAATCCACAACTTGTCCTCAAAGCTAGCTACGGACCGAATTTACAACGAATTAAAGTGAAATAGACTTATGCGCGAATCGTCAGAAAGCAAAAGAGACAGAAAACACTGGCGGGAACAATGTCCCTGACACATTTTACGAAAACGGTAACGCACGAAGTTCAGTAGAGCTCCAGTCACGCGTTGTCGGTAAATGTCGCGTTGTTTTTAGTGTTTTTATTTGTGAACATTTTATTAGTAAATCTCTACTGACTTGTCGTGAAATTAAGTAAAACAGTGTTTTTGGTGTTTACTATTAAATATGAGTGTTGTACAAAATATATTTTATTCATTGTTACGCTTATCAACTAAATTTAATTTTACAAAAAGCATCAAGTCAGGATAAAAGCATAATTTTTTTTTTTGCTAATTTACATAGCTTTTCTTCATTCTTTGGAAAATCGCCAAAAAAGAACAGCCGTGTTAGATAATGTTGTTAAGGTGAGATTACCTAAAGCGGCTCCAACACAATGGAATTTTAATACAAAGTTCATAGAGACTGTTTATACCTATCGAACAGAATTATTAGATTGTTTAGAAAAAATCATTGATAATTAATGAATCAGAAAACAACACTCTAAACCAAGCTATTGGTTTAAAAAACTACTTACAAAATGAACATTTTCTTTACTGGTCACATTTTTTTCATTTAGTTATGTCTCATTGTGATATATTGTTCAATCAATTACAAAAATGTAATATCGCTCTCATAACAGTAAATAAGTGTATTGGCGTTTTTAATAGTAAAATTGAAAACATCAGAAATAAAATTTTGAATAACTATTTGGATGAGACATCCATGCAGTCTGCCCAGAGATGTAAAACGGAAGAATCAAAAAGAAGAATTTCATTAGAAGTTTGTGATATAATTACATCTTAGATCAAAAACAGGTCTGGCTTCAGTAATCATTTAGCAGTGTCTCAGTTATTTCACACAGATCGATTTAAAGATTATAAAAAAAGCTTTCCTCAAGATATGTTTAAATTAGTTAAAACGGAGTATCCAGTCATAAATCATTTAAAACTTAAAACTGAATTAGAAGTATTATATAGCCGAGAAGATTTTTCCAATAGTGAAGGTGCAGTTGCTTTGTTACAGCTTTTTATTATTAATAATTTGTGCAACACTTTTTTGAAAGTGTCAAACTGTTAAAAATCTTGTGTACTCTCCCTATGACTACCGTCGAAAGTGAACGTTGTTTTATTTTTCCACCTTAAAAAGAATAAAGACATTTTTAAGAAATACCATGGGTCAGGAAAGGTTATCTTCTTTAGCTATGCTTACAATAGAAAGGGCATTAATAAAGAAGATAAAAGACTTTAATGAAAAAGTAATTGACCACTTTGCATCTCAAAAAGACCGGAGGATCGACTTGGAATTTAAATCACTTTAAAAGGTAGGTAATACAGTAAACTTTTCTAATTGACCTCCCTATCTCTTGACCGACGAACCGCCACTGCAATTTTGGGGTGCATTAATGAGAATACTTCTAGATGATATTTTACACAGTTGTTGGCTGTTAAGGTAGAAATTATTTCTTCAAAAAAAAAAAAGAAAACTTTATCCTATTTTATTACTAGAGGACTTCCAGCCAAGTACATGAACAATTGTCCTACGTTTCGTCCGGTTTTCGGACCCTTTTCAAGGTTAAAAGCTAAAAAATAATTACAAATAATGGTTTTACATAAGTCGTAAATTAGATTAGTGACAGAATGCATACCTAAAAAAGTGTTTTCTTACCTAATATAAATTTCCTATTTTAATTTTATTGTATGGTGGTTATTTTCACTTTTTTATTGGCGGGTCGACGAGCAAGATTCAGTGGTTGTGGTGTGTTTTTTAAGAAGGTAATTATAACAGGAGTTATGGTCCGAGGACAGAGATGTAAACATTCTCATTGGAAATGGCCGAAATACAAAACAACAAATAAAACAGTAAATATCAAACAGAAAAAAACAAGATCGCATAGTCATTTTTATCATCCGTGTCTATGCACCTCTCAACGGCTCGAGTTACAAGCCTGCCAACTTAAAAAGCTAGACAAAACTCCTCCTACTGCCAGCATAAACCCATCATAAATGAGAAAAACAAAAAACCACCCATACATAATTATAAAGGTAAGAAAAATTTTTTAAAAGTCACTAACGACTTATGAAACCATTTTTATTTTAGCTTTAACCTTGATAAAGTCCGACTCGCGAAACGTAGGACAAATTAGCTGGAATCCTCAGTAATAAAATAGGTTGGAACTTCTTTTTGATTGAGAAATGGTGTCATCTTACATTTTATGAATAACACTTAAAATTATACTCGTATTATATTATAATTTTGTTCCATTGTTAATTCTGGTGAGGGCAGCATTAATATTCCCGGTACGAATGCGGCTTACACTCCATGAACGGCCCTGCATCTATTGATAAAAATGTAAGTCAGAAAAAAAAACACTACTAACAAAAGGTAAATAAATTATTAGTTGTTAACATAGATTATGTAAGATTTACTTAATTTATGTACTGCCTTAGAAACGAACGGTAATATTAACTCATTCTTGAAAACGAAGTCTAGCGTAAGAATGGAAAACAATATTTAAACTGTTAATAAAGAAAATTATTATTTATTAAAATGTAAATACACGTTTCTCGTCCATTGCATATTCAATTTCATACACGGGTTCTGCTTAATAACTGTACAAGGGTTATTCTATGTTTTTCCAAAGTACGTTATTACAACAAGGTTGTTACTCATAATTTACAAACGCACTTTAATATTATTGCTTAAACATGTTTATTCATTTCTTATCCAAATTACCAAACAAGTTAATATTCAAGAGACATTTTAAATACAAGTTACCAGTGGCGGACTGACCAATTTTTTTATGATGATAATACATTTGTCACGAATTTAACTGATTCTATGACAGTGTGTTGCTGGATAGATGGATGGATGTCTGAAGAAGGAAAACATTCCTATTTCTGACTTTATGAAAGAAAATCTTTCTTTATAAAACCTTTTGTTTGCTCGAAAATAGTATTTTATATAACAAGTGGCTAAAATGGTGTTATTTTACAAGTGGGGCGTTTATAGTACGGGCCGAAGGCGAGTGCTATAAACCACACAAGTAAAAAAAACACATTTTATTCTCGAGTTATACAGGGTGGTGCAATAGTGTGGCGGACCTCGATATCTCGAGTTCTACGATAGCTAGAAATTTTTTAAAAAATTACAAGTAAACTAGATAAAAAAGTCTATAACTGGAAATTATCTTTCGAACATACAGGGCGAGCCAAGACGAAATTACAGGACCAAGTGCCTTTTTTTTAAATGGAATGCTATATAGATCAGTACATTTTTTGAAGCCTCTTTCTAGGCTCTATTCATTTCTATATTATTATTGGTTATCTCCCAACCACTTTGATGTAATGAATTTTTTTGTTGAAATAATGCCATCTGCAGATGAATATTAAAAAAATCACCACAGTCACAATTATGGGTTTTAAGAAAAACTTATGTGAATATCAGTTACGAGACATCCAATTAATATTTTTGAATCATTTTCATTTCCTAAAAATGTACAGCGTGGCCAAAAATTAGTATTCAATTGAGAACTTCTTAAATTGAATTTTCTCAATTTTTTCAAATGGAACACCCTGTATATTTTTCAATGATGTGATGTAAGAATGAAAAATGAAAATTTTTTATAAGTACTTCCCTATGGCTAATTGCAACCATTTCCGTTTTATTGAGCAATAATAACAACATTGAAACATAAACTTAAAAAAAGAGGTTTCTTCAAATAACTCAGTAGAAAAAATTATAATAAATATTCCACATGTTGGCCATTTTGATTGACATACATTTCTATGCGCTTTTGAAATGAGGTTCTCACTGTTCCTAAAACTGCCGGTGTGATAGATCTAAAGGCAGTTATTATTCTTTCCTTCATATTTTGTACTGTTGTTGGTGTGTCTCTATAAATAATTTCCTTCACGTATCCCCATAAAAAGAAATCCATTTTTGTAAGATCCGGGGATCTAGCAGGCCATTTAGTGAGTCCATTTCTTCCAATCCATTGATGAGGGTAGGTATTATTTAAGTGATCTCTAACTGCATTTAAATAATGTGGTGGAGCACCATCTTGCTGAAACCACATCCTATTTCGAATTCTTCCCTGTATGTTCGAAAATAATTTCCAGTTATAAACTTTTTTATTTAGTTTACTTGCAATTTTTTTTAAAAATTTCTATCTATCGTAGAACTCGAGATATCGAGGTCCGACGCACTATTGCCCCACCCTGTATACGACATTTTTTGTATCGCCATTCGAAATTAGAAAACAGTATAATTTTATAAAAATACGGCAAATTGACAAAGTTACCTTGTCGTAATGACTAAATTCTATTGCTGTTTCCATAGAAACCAATAATAAAACAACTATATAATATTGAACGATTTAAACGTCGCATTTGACACATTCTACTTTACACTAATTATTATTTGGAACAATATGAGTGATAGTGAGGAAGATTTTATTCCTGGTACTCTTGGATAGGACAGCAATTGCTGTAATTTAGATTTATTACCAACCAAATAGAAAATTTACAATAGATTTATACTGGTGTGAGAAAATGTGAGTAACATATCTGAATCTGTTTTTTTTTATTTATATATCTGAAAACGCAGAAACTTTAAAAGGTTCAAGTCTCTGGTCCAAGTTTTCGATGCTTAAAGTAGTTTTGAATGTAAAGAATAATGTGCATGTATCCAATTATTAAAAAGTAAAACTTTTTTTTGAAAAGACAGTCCACTGAGTATAGGGCTAAGAAATCTAAAGTTTTTGACAGAGCAGATGTCGAAAGTTTTTTACTAGAAGCACCAGATGAAAAGTTTTTAATGTTGAAAGTTGTATTAATAATGGACTTGGCTGGCGATTGTCGTCGAGAGGAACTCTACAATATGGCCATTGATGACATTGTGAGAAAAAACTACATGTGGTTGTTAAAGTACCTGATTCGTAGACCCATATTGAAAGGACTTTTACGGAAATTGGTGAGACAGTTAGGGGGGGGGGTGGGGGGGGGGCAAAAAAGGGGCAACCGAAAATCATTAAAAAACAAGAAAAAGGTTGGTAAAAAAACCGAAAGGGGGGATTTTAACGAAGGGGAAGGGGAGTTGGGCTTGAACCACGTCGATACAATCGGCCCTTAATGGAATAAATCCACTAAAGATTTATGATAAATATGGGGCTATTCGCCCCACTCATGTGAATCACAAAGGGTTTTTCTTCTATATCGAGGAGAAAAATGTACGGTTTAACGAGTTGGTATTAATACATTTTCAAAAATACCAAGTTTTATAGCTAAATACCTTAACTTATCTAATCCTGAGCAATATACGGGTCATAGCTTTAGGAGATCTTCGGCATCACTATTAACTGGTACTGGACCTGATATTCTTTCCCTAAAACGTCATGGGGGATGGAAATCCTCAACAGTTGCTGAGGGATAGAAGATATGCATCCAGAATAAAAATGAAATTTCACAACAGATATTTTCAAACAATACTACAGAAATGAATAACTATGTCCGCCGATGTAGTCGTTGGTGAAAATCAGACCAACCACCATATTATTATAAATAAATTAAATATTTTTCGCACATCTGAACCTATAATTCCAGGAATAAATATAAATAATGTTAGTAACAATACTACTATTCATATAAATTGTCGTTAAATTATGAATAAAATTATTTAATGAAATTTGTTAATAATTAATAAATTAATTTGTTGTGTGTTGACTATTAAGTTTTATTTCAACTTTTTTCTTTATTTTTCACTTGTCAATAATAACATTGTTTTGATTCATTGAAACTCTCCAATAAATGTCATTTTAGGATATGGCGTTACAAAAATAATATTACATTGGAGAAAATAAGATTTTAGGTACAGGGTGTCCATAAAAACTGCTATCTACTGGTGCTGAGAAATAAACTCAGGAGTAGATAGTGACTATACTAGTTCCAATAGGTGTAATCAGTAATGAAATGCAAGTTGGGGCTTCTAATAGTGACGTGGCACGTTCTTTAAGGCCGGCTGTCACACATGTGCCGCTATATTCTTGAAGATCCAGACAACAAAGTATAAGTATAAAATTGCATAACATTACAGGGAATCTTTATTTATAATACTTTAAGAACAACAAATATTGGAGAAGGAATTTTTTGTTTCATTAACTGAGGTGGATGCTAAATAATTTGAATCCGTTAAATAATAACAACGTTAAGATGTGGACAGATTTATTCAACTGCTAGTTAACTGGGAAAGCCAAATGTGCGACAGCTCATAAAACGTATCATTTTGTACTACAGCCTTTCCATCAAGAAATGGCGCGCTGTGTCACCTGTGGTTTTAATCCACAATAACTCCAACGAGTATTGGTAAAATGAAAAGGGGATCAAATCGTAATACGCGACATATCAATATTCTCTTCGTAGAATATTTGGGGTGGCATTACTTGTTCGCGACTTCCTCTTGGTCAAGGAATCCCTAGCTTGCCAATTATGATATGCTAAATAAACTACTATTGTACGTAACGATTATAATTAGGTATGAGCAATACCGATACTTTTGAGTAGTTCTGGGCTTAATCGAATGATTTAAATAATCGAATAACGGCTGTTCGAATATCTTTAATAATCGAATGATCATTCGAATTATGATTAGAGCTCGTGAAGTGGGGAAACCGACATCAATGGCTTGGCTCGATGACATTCGGGAACTTTAGTCATAATTATTCATAATCATAAATAATCGATTTGGCTGGCAGTTGGTTATTATTTCTATACAATTCTCAATTATATATTATAAATTTTAAAGTAAGTCAATCTAGTTCTGTATTCATGACAATCCAACTCCGAATAGCATCAGCAAATAGCAATCTACATTACGCAGGTCAACACAACTAAAACACCGTCAACGGTAAACAACTAAACTTAACAATGTTAACATGAATTCAAGTGCATTAATACTTGCATCGTATCTTATTGTCGAATCACGTATTTGAAATTTGAATGATGAGCTGCTGAAACGAATGACGGATTATTCAATCGGCAGTCGGCGCGGCGGCACAACTCTTCGAGAATTAAATGATTCGATTTCTCATGCCAAGAGTATTCGAGATATCTCGAGATATTTCAATAATCGAATGATCGATTATTTTTCATTTGAATTATACCAGCACTACTTTAGAATAATGAATTGATATTAATATTTTCAGGGCGTATATTTGTTACTTTGTATTCGTAACTTAAACTCATATTTGATACTTTTCCTACTTTACTTAGTACCACTCATAGCAAGCGCATGTAGGTCATTCTTATCTACCTGCTTAAACTGAAACTGATAATTGATACTCGATACTTTTCATATCATTTGTGTAGCAACTTTCTTATACGTCTCTTTAAAGTAATTAGCTTGTTGAAGCCAACATAATCATTCTGTCTCAGGATTTATGTAGTGAAATCGGCTAAATGAGTTTGCGTAATTTTGGAGATTCCACTTCTTGTTATCGTTCTTCGATGTAATTTGCTGGTAATAGTCTGCGTTTGCGTAGAAAACGGTACCAGATCTGAGACTAGAGAGTTCATTCGATACAAAAATTATGCGTTCGCCGTTCAGTAATGATCGATACTGCACTGAACCAAAAGTGAACATAAATACAATGAAAAACTTAATTAAATTAATGAAATATGTATTTAATTTTGAGCCGATGAACGAGTTCGTCAGTACAATGAAAAGTAATTCATTTACTCTATGATTCTTAAGTTTATTAGATCGATGAAAAGTATACATGAATTTGAAGAATGAGTTTTCATCGATGCCATGTAAATAGTCTAATTAGTTTAATGATTATTATTTCATTGTTACAATGAACTATAACATTAATTTGAGGAGTGCAGGTTCATTGTTGTTATGAACGCAGTCATTGTTTCAATGAACAGATTTTACTAATTCAATGTATAAAATAATCTAATTAATGACATTTTTCATTAATTTAATGTAAGTAATCTTAATACTAATGTACTGTATTCATCTAATTAATGACATTTTTTATTAATTTAATGTAATAAATCCTTATATTAATGTACTGTCTTCATCTAATTAATGAAATTTTTCATTAATTATTAAATGTAAGAAATCCTTATATTACTTATATTAATTATGCGAAAGAATCTTCAGTTTTCTCTTTGTCTCACGAGCACCATTTTTTTTATGATCCTTTTATTCATTTTGCCTCACGAGCAACTTGTTTATTTTGCTTCTGTGCCTCATTGTGCCTCTTACACCACCAAGGAATCCCAATTCTAATAATTCCCCGGTCGTTTTCGAACGGTGACATTCTGATCTGATACAGAAGTGCTGGGAATCTCCTACAAAAATTCACTAGCTGCCTTCACTATGCTAGGAAATTCCTCTGCCAACTCATAAGGTATATTCTTTGAAGTTGAGGCCTCGCTTGAGGGTAGATCTGAAGTAAAATGAGATAGATATTAGCGACCATGTTTATTGGTTCAAATCTATATTTCATTATTTTGAATAAATTAAATAATAGTAAAAAGTCTGCGATAATTCTACCAAGCTAATTAGTAACAACTATAGATTGATATCTAAGGACCCCTCACCACAAACATTTTGTAAAACACATATTACCTGCTTGCACTTGGTATGTTGCCAACTGACGACACGGAAAAAGTGTGGGGACTGCATTGCGGGTCAACCTATGACTACTTAGGTCGACATAACTCTCAACGGTAAAATGAAGGGAGCATATCCTATAATTTTGAAGAGTTTCTTCAGTGTAATGTATACCCATATTCTCTTGCCAAATTTTTGACCTGTAAAACAAAAAAAAATTGTGCTGTTAGAAGTGTTGTTAATTTAGTGCAGGCCTTAATTTACCTTTCCAACCTTGAAGGAAAATAATGATGTTTTGCCACATCGTCCTCCGAAGAACCACACACATAACACAATCTAATTCATGACTCTGTGGCCATCTCAAACAAAAAAATAACCTACAACCAATTTCAAAGTTTATTATGAGGAATGAAATAAGTAAAGTATACAGTTAGCACATTTTCTAATACTGTTTATCTTTTCTGATTAATATATAGGTTAGATATAGCGGATAAAATTATTTATAATTTTATAACTTACCAGTTGTATCAAATTGGTAGTCTTTAAGAAGAGAAATAGTCTTTAACACACAAATATCACAAAATACAACGAGAAATAATCAAAATCATGACAAAATAACAAACACTTCTTCCGTCAGTTCAATTTGATAGATAAATACCACAGAAAAAGCGCGGGATAGAAAAGAAGTGACAGCAGTGCAAGTGCTACCCTCTGCTTTCACCTTCCATTTTATCGGACTAGGACAGCTATATTTGACTATTCTTATATTAAATAGATATAGCGAATAAATGTTAAAATCGGACAAAATTTTCTATCCACTTGCACGTCTCGGGTTGTCTCTGACTAGGTACACTAATCACTAATCTTACTGAGCTCTGCACTCTGTGGCAAAGTATTAGCCGAGCAGCATCATGGCCACCATTATTTCTGTCCTAATATTTTATTCCTGATATTAATGAACACGTACATAAATACAATGTAGAGTATTCATTGAGTTAATAATATTTTTCGTTTTCACAATGCACAATTCATTAATCGATGGTTTAGTACGTTGATATAATGAATATGTCATTAATATCATGAATATGCATTCATTAAAGTTTCTGCATTAAAACGAAGAACACGTTCATTTTCCCAATGAACGCGTTCTTCCTGCTCATGAAAACATTACATTAACTTAATAACCATATATATGTTATGTTGATGAACGTAGATTCATATTATTAATAAATGAGAGTATTGATCTATGATTGACAAATCATTACAGCAATGAAAAAGTTCATTGTCCCAATGAAACAATAGTTAATAATCGCCGTTCATTCATATTATGAACAATAATTTTTTCAGTGTGATATTTAGTAACGATTACTTTTCAAACTGGGTATCTGATACTTTTGAATCTTTGCAAATAATGAATACTAAGTAACAAATTGATAGTATCTGGCACATCCCTAGTTATAATAATGACTTAATTTTTCACTGATTTATGTAGGACATGTTGTCACAAAAGTTCACAATATATCCTACAATATTGTAGTTAGTGATGGGCAAAATCGAGTCTTTTTTAAGAATCGAGTACTTGGTTCTCGAATACTCAAGAATCGAATGATTATCCGAGAACCGAGAATAAATGCGATGGAATCGAATGCGCATTGCATTGTACGGAACATTATCCTAGCTGCACTCAGTTCTCAGTTGACAGGTTTTCGTACACTACACAACTACACATACGTGCTTATCTATTTAGTTTATTTACTGTTTGGAAGCTGATTATACTTTGCTGCAATTTTATACAATTTAATTACGTATTATACAGTTAACAATATAAGAAATATGAAACCTAGCAAGAAATCAAATCTAGAACTGGAAATGACAAGAATCTACCCAATTGTATTCGAGAACTCATAAAATCCTCTGATCGAGGATCGATGCGCAGATTGCAGAGTCCGAGTACAGAATCAAGAACCAGTAATCCCGATCCAGCTTCTCTATCGCGGTATCGTGCTGTCATTACTCGAACTCGGAATTTGAATACTTCTGTAGAAACTGTCGAGGACCACGAGAACTTTTGAGAATCGAATACTTCTCGATTCTTGCATTCGAATACTCCCATGACTAGTAGAATAGTCAACAAAAACCTTAACACGCTCCAAACATAAAATAGTAAATATTATTACAAATTTTAGTAGGATCTGCTGAAATACTTCACGGACTATAACGACACTTTGTAGTGAATAAGATTTACAGGAAGTTCGAAACCGATCTATGTCTAGCGAGGAATTGACAAATGTTCTTAGCTACCAAACAAGACTTTCAGGTTTAATTCAATGCAGGTCGGGGCATTTGTCCGCTGAGTAGTTGTTTCATGTAAATCTTATTCAGTATATAGTTTAACCCACCAGGGTTAAAGGTCATCGCTCTTGGTACCTCGCTATCAGTCACTAAGACATCGGTGATGTCTGACAGAGGGATACATTTATCATTCACTATGTCACACTTTGTAGTACAAATTTAAATATCGAAATTGAGCCAGTTTCATTCTTTTAAAAAATTGTATAAGTCTATGTTGCAGATAACCTAATAATTTGTTACGAGACGCACAACGACAGACAAATACCCTAAACACCCATCCTTTCCATATACCTTCCCCCCCCCTTACCCCTCCCGCCCTACCCAGAGCAGACACATCACCACTCCAAACCTATGTCTTACATCTAAAATATTTTTTAATTTTTTTAAATAGGTTTTTTGTAAATAGTTCTTCCTATATAATTACAATAACCATGTATATAATATTTCTGTTTTATAATTTTCGCAAGTCTTGAGCACATAATTTAATTATTATGTTATTATAATAATATTATATATAATAATAATATATATTATTTGTAAGTAGTCCTTAACTAGATTTGTGAAGAAATAGATGAATAAAGATGTTAAATTGGAATTGGAATAATAATTTGTAATTTAATCCTAGTAACATTTCTTCTTGAAATTTACTACAATTTGTTGTTGTCCCTATTTGTATCATAATTTGTAGTACAAGTCCATACAATTACAATTATTGTAGTATTTATGACAACATTTTTATTCTCTGTAGTGTCATTTGTATTCTCATATCACAGATATGAGCAATATACCTACATTTATTATTTAATTGTTACAAAATAATGTTTTTCAATATGTGAAAATAATTCTACAAATTCTTCTTTCGCATTTTTATCTTCTCCTTGATTTTTTGGTGGTCTATGAATTTGGCGCCCAAGTAGATTGTACCTACCAAAATTATATAGAATAAGTATATAAATGAATAATGGTGTTAGTGATTTATTTCTAATTCTTCGGAGTATCAGGAATTTTTGCATTTTCTTTCTGATTGATGAAGTCATGTGCAAGGCAAACTAAGAGTATGATGAGCTCTGGAAGCGCGATAGTCCGAGTGACTATCCGCCATTAGTCACGTATTTTATTTTAAAGTTTGACGGGGTGAGTTAACAGGCCCCGGGCCTGCCTGAGGTCCGCGCCGTACATAAGGACAAAGTTGTGCGGTGCACGACGTCACGGAGGCATCGTTGGCGCCAAAAGGCCTCAAATGTAAAAAAAGATAATGTAGCTAGCAAATAAAATTTATAATGATGGAAAAAAAAACAAAAAGGAATAGCAATCTATTATATGTATGTATTTCATTCAGTTACTTATTTTTTACCTGTACCTTACCCATGTGTCAGCGTTATGAAAATTGGAGACGAAATATATTACAATTCACAAGGGCGCCAAAAGAGCTACGGTGAAAACACAACACAGCGGTGCGACGTCGCATCGCAGAAATCAACGACGTCGTAGAAATTTGAATTGCGACGTCGCTTAGTACAAATCCTGGGCGAACCCACAACACTGCGGTGCGACGACGCATCGCAAATTTCCACGACGTCGTTGATTTCTGCGATACGACGTCGCACCGCAGTGTTGTGTTTTCACTTGAGATCGGGAATGATTCTCTCAAGCAACGCACGCGCAAATCATGGAAGTCTGGTTGTCTTTTATACGCGACTTAGTCTGCTGTGCCAACAGGTTGCGTGTGTATAAGATGTCCACTAGAAAACTGATCAGCGTCTTCTCGTGTCTCGTACAATGCCATGCCACAGAAAACCTAATAGTCCGGGAGCTGGCGACACTAAATTTTGTAAGATTTCATAACGATTAGTTTTACTTTATTTGTATCATATCGAAGCTATAAAAACCTAAAATCGATTCCTGCAGGAGTACCAACGGCACACTGATTGACCGTGATATGGTAATTATGTTAAAAAAAAGTTTAATTGTTGAAAATAATAAAAGTTGAAACTTCATCAATTTTTTAATAACATTTAAATAAGACATAAAACGACCTCCTGCCACTTTTTCGGTAGACCGATCTACTCCTGCCATAATTTTATTTATGTAAAAAAAAATTATCAATTGATATAAATCATAAAAGTTCAAAATTTTTTTATCATTTCATCAATAATTAAGATAACTAAAAAACATATCCTGCCAGTCATTTGATGGGACTTGGCTTCGGCAGGAGCCAGTAAAGTTGTAGGATCTACTAGTTTAGATCTGTGACATAAAAACAGAATAGAAAAAAATATCAATTAATATGAATCATAAAAGTTCAAATTTTTTTTTACCATTTCTTGAATAATTATTATAATTAAAAAACATATCCTGCCTGACATCTGATGGGACCTGACTTCGGCAGGAGCTAATAAAGTAGTAGGTTCTGTGACATAATAACAGAAAGGAATGTGTTTCAACGCGTAAGATTATTTTATATTATTTATTTTTGCACAAAAAATATGTAATATTGAAAAGTTTATAGAAGCGAATCCTCGTCGATATATTCGTAAACAGTTTCTACAAAAGTGGATAAATCTTCGGTTTCAGAATCATCACTATCGCTGGAATCACTGTCACGTTGAATATGCTCCATTGTATCATTGTCATCTTGTTCATTAGTTGCCATATCAGATTCTGTAAATTGATTATAAATAATTTGAACATTAGTGGCATTGTTTTATCTATTATTAATTACTCAGTAGAGAAAATATTATTACCTGCGTCGTCGGTTTCAGCAATTTTATCCATAATTATGTCACTGATTGAAGTTGGTAACTGGTCACCCTCTAAACAATAAGAACTTCAGCTTATTATTAGCTTCTTTCCATCCACAATCGGCAGGAGATAGCAACGTCGAGTGTTGGAAGTGTGCATTACACCACACACTGGAAATATAAATAGCCCTCAGAATTTGTTGTTGCAATTCCACTTTGCACGGGGGTAATATGTATCCATCAAAACTTGTCGACTGTAATTTGAGCTGTTCCTGGGTGTCCTTGAATTTATAGGCTTTCTTGAACGTTGCTAATCGTACTTCATTCACGTTGCTCATTGTTTCAAAGCCGTACAGTTCACAAATGAATTTCTCCAGAGTATCAAAACGCATTGAGAACGTTTGGATTTGGAATTTGGAAGCCTAGAAATAGCGAATAAAGTTGTTCGCGCTCAACAGCTTTGCTCCTGCCGAAGCCAGGTCACATCAGATGTCAGGCAGGACATGTTTTTTAATTATAATAATTATTCAAGAAATGGTAAACAAATTTTTGAACTTTTATGATTCATATTAATTGATATTTTTTCCTATTCTGTTTTTATGTCACAGATCTAGACTAGTAGATCCTACTACTTTACCAGCTCCTGCCGAAGCTAGGTCCCATCAAATGACTGGCAGGATATGTTTTTTAGTTATCTTAATTATTGATGAAATGATAAAAAAATGTTGAACTTTTATGATTTATATCAATTGGTAATTGATTTTTTACATAAATAAAATTATGGCAGGAATAGATCGGTCTACCGAAAAAGTGGCAGGAGGTCATTTTATGTCTTATTTAAATGTTATTAAAAGTCGAAAAAAAGTTTCAACTTTTATTATTTAAAACATTTGTACTTTTTTTTTAACATATTTGGCATACCGCTGACAATCGTTGTCCCGCCAACGAGATGGCAGGAATTCATTTTCTTGATCAGTGATATTAATATTACAAAATAAAAAATAAATCAAGTTTTATGAAATGAGACAATGAAAAGTGTCGCCAGCTCCCGGACTATAACGATTCTCTGCCTTCCCGCCAATATTGAATTTTTATGCGCCATCTTTTTGGTGGTATTATTGTCAACCTATAAATCTTTTATTGTATTTTGCGTGTTATTGTTAATCAAATATTTATTTTTATATTTATGCATATGGCTAGATTTGTACTACGGATTGCGAAACAAATCTCGTTTATATCCCTTTAGTATTGTATAAAAATGATTTATTTTATTGGAAAAAATGTTTTATGTTGCCAGCAGCTTATTTGGTTTACATATATCAACGTGTCGCTTCTGGTATAGGTCTTCTGTGGGCGTGCAATGAACGTTCATCGCATCGCATTGCGGTGCGACGTCGTTTTGCGTTGCGTCGTCGCACCGCACTGTTGTGGCCTGCAACAGACGTAGGACACGTATTGTGCGGTCCACATCTCACTAGAAGGGCCTCCTCTGCGATGCCGTGGCGATGAAGTTTTAACGTTGCGTCATCGCACGCATCGCCGTGCGACGTCGTTTTTGCGATGCGACGTCGCACCGCTGTGTTGTGTCTTCACCCCTAGGCATGGGCCTGGACGAGCTCTGTGTGCGTCATTCTCCTAGTTCGTTTAATTGTGTTGACGTAAATTCATGGTAATTTGCATAGAATCACTTATATAAAATATTGTCGTCGGTAACTAACAACTTCATGTTTATTCAAGTAAATATCAGTTTTAGTGTTGGACTCTACATATGAGCACAAAAGTATAAAGTTCATTTTAGGTGATATAGCTTTGTAACACTTGTTTAAAATTTTGATGTAACTATGTTTCCGGATATTCACCTTTAACCACACAACGATTGTTTTTCTAGAAGAATTTCTACACTAAAATACATTCTCTCTATAATTTTAACAATATCAATTACAATATTATAGAATTGAAATTTTAGTCATCGACGAGAATTTGAGGATGCACAGATGTGACTTTACTGAAACGTCCTTTAAGCAACTACATTCACTTTAAGAGCCTATCAGCTACTCGAAGTACTACAGACATCCACTAGATGTATTTGTTTAGTGCTGTTAGTGACTGGAAAATGTCAGTCAGAAAGTTTTATGATAATCTCCGTTCTACTTCTAAATGCGAAAATTCAGATGCTGGTCCGTCATTTTAAAGCTGTAACTTTGGTATTAATTCCAGTGGCTTTACCCTAGTGGTGAAATGAAATAACTAACTTGGTTGAAAAAATGAACAAACTTACCCATGTCTAATTTGGTCTAAAATAAAGGTTGAGTCTTCCTAAACGCGTACGTAGTAAAATGCATTCTACAGCTGTTTCCTTTAAACATGTACACTTGATTTAAAAAAAAACTGGTGCAACTCTTGTAATCGAAAATCTTAATAGTTTAGTTGTGTGCATATGTCTGTAAATAGGGCTGGCCAGGCATGTCGAGAGGGGGGTGGAGAAGAGGTGATTTACCCCGGACTCGGTTTTTTGGAGGAGATCGGTTTTCTTTGTGTTTTTAAACTTATTAAACCTTTTCTCTTTTATTTTTATTCAAATGGAATTTTAAAAATAATTAGAAAATAACTTTTTCAAAACATTTTCAAGCCTGCCATATTATTGTTTAAAAAATAATATTTGTTACGGATAATTCTACTAATGGTTGTAATTAAAATACTAACTGAATAATGATAATTCTACTTTTAAAATAAGAACACAAAAATACCACTTGAGATTAAGAAAATGTAAACAATGCAAACTGAACATAAAAATACAATAAAAAAAATAAAATAAGTGAACTTCAATTACGTACTACAGAATTAACTACTATTTTGTCATTGCTCCATTAGCGTCTAAAACTGCTTTGAAGTCTTGCAGGCATGGACAAAATCAGATTTCTTGCAAGGTCAACTTGCTACAAGTTCTCCCAAGCGTCTTCAATTATCCCTTCCAATTCTTGGGCATTATTTGGATGGTTAATTAATTTTCTTATATGTTTCACCATTAGTCCCCATACATTTTCAATTGGATTTAAATCCGGACTTTTAGATGGCCACGGTAACAACTCTATGTTTTTATTAAGAAACCACTGCCTGACACGATGGGCCGTAAGTATGGAGCAGTTGTCGTGTTGGAAAATAAATTATTTCGGAAACACCTCTATTACTGACGGCAACATAATATTGTCTAATATTTCAATATATTTAATGGAATTGAGATGACCACCACTGTTCCACTACACACCTAACCCATTTAGGCTCATCCAAGCCCAGACATTGATTGAAACCTTCCTGATATTTGTGGATCGAAAGTATATTTTTCGTCGTATCTAGTGGAAGGAGGCCTATATACGCGAACATGTCTATCGTTACAGTGATTTAAAAACTTTTTCGTCAGAAAAGACAACTTGTCCCCAGTAAAGTTTTCATCATTGATTATAGTTGAGTGCAAGAATAATCCTACCCTGCTTCTTTTCTTCTGAAGGTTTGTATTTTTTTGCCGCTGAACAACTCTTCAAGTCGCTTTGTAGTTTTATTTTTCTGCAAGCAGTAGATACTGAAGCAGGGAAATTTGTCTCTGAAATTGCATTTACTGCAGTCTGAAAAGGGTTTTCTATTAGGTAATTTATAAGATTTTCATCTTCTTGATTATTGCTCTTCTGGGCCTACCGGAACCAACTTTACGGGATACTGTTTGGTTGGTTTCCCATTGTTTTTTAACATTCATTATCGTGGTTTTACTCACATTGTATTCAGCAGCAAGTCTTCTTATGGACCAACCATCTTCAATTTTGGAAATAATTCGAAATTTTTGAATATCTGTTAGATGTCGAACCATTTTTAATAATGACGCCACCGATTAACGTCAAAGTGACATTTGTAAGATTATTAATATCAATCAAAGAACGAATTATTTACATAGTTAAAAGAAAGTGTACCAGTTTTTATTGAAATTAAGTGTACGCTCCTCTGTCAATATCGCACAGTATTTTTCAAAATGAACGTCACATTCAGGAGACGTAATATGTACATATGCATAATACTGTTGGAGATTACTTGTTTTTCCATCACTTAGGCACTGCTTAATGTGGAGTAGTTGCGCAAAATCCGGATTTTTATTTAATAATGCACTAAATTTCGTTGCAGCTTGAACGAACACTTAAGGCATCTATTCACTTTAGTCGTGTAATATATACGTTGTCACCTGGTTCAAACGACTGAATTAAATAGGCAAAATTATCTTTGCAATTGGTTAATAGCATTTGCCATTAGATAGCTTTGGACTTTTTGGTCAAATTTAAAACTACAATTTAACTGCGTGGAAATGTTTATTATAATAAAAAAAGCGCGTCCAGCTAAGTTCCCCATCTTGTTAATATCAACGGTGGAGGTTCTGAAATTCCTAGGCACGATTTGTGAAATTCTTTAGCGCGTTATGGAGATTAAAAAAACCGTTTTCGTATTTGCTATTAATTTGTCGACATCCTGATAACTGCCAAGAATATTTTCTGCCACACGGTGAGCGTGGCTAAAGTAGACAGGTTATCTAGACAAAACTATTTAAGCGATTTAGCTGTTTCAATCATATAGCCCCGTCTCGTCACTAAATTTTTTTACTCAGCATTTCATGGCCTTTTTCATATAGCCATTAGCACGACGACATGTAAGTGAGAGTGGATCAATTTGTCCCTAACATTAATATATTCTTATTTAAGTAAAATTGTTCAAGAGCTTGTATTAGTAGCTGTTGAATTGTTTCAGCATTTTTTTTTTTTTGTAATCTTTGCCATTAAATGTGACAACGTTATTTTATTTGGTGTGAAAAGCATATTAAAACATTTCCCACTTTGTTGTTTTTTGTATCTGTAATTTCATCTACAATAATTATCCAACGTTTTTTATCAGTAGTCAGATCGTATGTTAATCATTTGTTATTTTATATGAGGAACATGACGTCTTTCCCTTGTAGGTAGTCGCCACTTAGGTTCATATATTTTTTCCAAAAATAACCGAAAATGTTTGTTGTCGAGTATATGCGGCAGAATGTTACACACACTCAACATAATAAATATAGTTTAAAAAACTAAAAAACGCTATTTAAAGCATATCAAACTAAAAAGTGAAAAATAAATAATAATATAAACTGAAAACAATAATAAACGAAAAATACTAGTATTATTGCGACAAAAGCGTGGGTTGCTCGGATATACGAAAAATATGGCACAAAGCGCCTCACGCTTTTTTCACAATAATACAGTATTTTTCGTTCATTATTGTTTTCAGTTTATATTCATAATTATTTTTCACTTTTAGTTTGATGTGCTTTAAAAGCGTGTTTTTTAGTTTTTTTAAATTATATTTATTTTTCACTTTTTGTTTGATGTACTATGAAAGCGTGTTTTGTAATTTTTTAAAACTATATTCATATTGCTTACTGATGCTGATATTATAACATATTACAATCCAACAGATACTTGAAAAAAAAAATATTTTTATTTCAGCCATGGATTTGAACCACGCCCTTAATGAGTCCGTCGTTTCGCGTCGACTAAGACTTGCCCGCTCTGCCAACGACCGAACTGACAATCACGGAATATACTTACAATATTAAGTTCTTGCTCTCACGCAGAGGGATACGTGAGGAAAGGACTTGGCGATTCTAATCACGATAATGATATAAACTTATCAAATTATTGTATTGTTACCGGTTCTTCGTAAGTGTACAAAGTTTCAACTAAATCTGTCCGCTTAAAGTGGGTCAAAATCGAGTCCAAAGAGTCGGTTACAAACAAACAAGCAAACAAACAAACAAGCAAACAAACATACAAGTGAAGCTAATAAAAGCGTGTTAAAAAGAGATCATGTAGAAACACCTAGTATAGAACCTGTACTGCAAATAAGACAAAGTGAAAATTCTGAAATTACAGAAGCGTGTGTAGGGTTAAAATAAAATACTATTAGTCATTTTACTATTATCCATGTTCAAATGTTGATAAAATTTTTCAGGCAAAAACGTTTTTTGTTAATTTTTTTGTAGGACAATGTTGTTTTTGATTAAAATAAACATTAAATGAGGTAAAACTAAAATATTCAACTAAAAAAAATATCCAAAGTAATCTAAATAATGTTCTCTTGAAAACATGGGCGATGTTTTTTTTTTGATTTCTCAAAAATTGTAATTCTGGACTTATGTTTTTCGGATGACTAATGCAATAAACTAATTGGGCCTTGTCATTATATTATAAAGAACTTTTATAAAGTTTAGGCGAAAACTTATAAGATTAAAATCTGTACAAAACAAATATAAATCAAATTGTTTACCAATTGAGAAAATTAAACACGCTTCGTAATTAGTATTACTGTTTATAAAATAAGTAAACAAAGAAAATTCTAAAACATTATAAAATATAAAAACCGACTTTTTTGGTAATAATACACGTCTCTGTTTTGAGGGAGAAGTTTGTCTATACGACACTTTTACACTTAACGTCCTATCACAAGTCAGAGAATGACAATAAAACTACTTTTCTATTCAGTAGGTAATCAGTTTATTTATAATTTTATAAAACTATTGTATTTTAATATTGCAGTATAGGTTAGGTAAACAATAACGGATAACTACATAGGTACTTCTGCAAATAATTCCACAATATTTTCAACTATTGTTTCATAGAGCGATTTAAAGTTTTATGTTGGCAATTCTGGCGACGAGGACGTACTAACGTAGCTTTAAAATATCGGTTTTCGAATTGAATCATGTAATTTAAGGACAACAAAATATGTTTTTTATTTACAATAAATTTCTATTTAATATTATTTTAAGTTTGTGTCTTTAGTTCAGAAGATGATCAAGATATCTTAATTTGTACAGTGTATTCAGAAGTGAAGGACAATTTTCCCTATATTTTTTGATATAGTTTTATAGACTTTTGCAATTTCAATTTTAGGTTTAAAATTACATCAAAAGGTGGACTGGCTAACTTTTCTCCGTTTATATTATTTATTTACATTCATATAATATAACATACCTTAATAATGCCAAGATAGACCAAAATGATTTTACGACTAGTTTTATTCTCCTAAAAGTAACTGTTTCAGATGACTCTTAACATAAATAATACAAAAGAGCCAAATAACGCTATTCAAATAGAAATATTAAAAATACTTAAACTAACAAAATTAATTTGCTTTGATGTTTGATAAGAAAAATCAAAATGAAATCCACGCATTTAATCGTCGAAACAAGTTAAAATATATCCTCTCCAATATTGCTTGAATTTCCTTTGCAGTGGCACAATATTAAATTAATATTCACTAAATAATTATGATATTTCAACAATATAACACTTTCAACAATATTTCACTATAAAATTACGATAATAATATAAAACAAAACGCAACTGTTATAAAAACTGGCAAATGTGCCAGATTGAGAGCTAAAGTTGTTTTCTATCATGGGCCATGACTTACTATTTAAGTTACAATAGGCTGTTTGACTCTTATTTTTAAATTGTCTTAAAATGTTCATATCGTAGTATATGTCCACAGGAATTATTTTTTGCTTAAGCGAAATCGCTTTATCGGATAAAATAACATTCAAAATATCAAATATATAAATTGGCGCGAAACACGAGCCGCCATGTCACTATCTACTGTGACATAATTCTTGTAGTAAACAAACAAGCACAAGTAAGGCTCGGTTTTTTTTTTATTTATCATATAAAATAATGAGTTTCCATCGTTATACGTGGTGTTTGGTGTCGAACTGCAAGAGTACATGTTTAAAGATACCACAAAAGTTGTTTATAAACCTGCCAGATGATATTAAAATGAGAAAGACTTGTTACAACTTGCCAGGAAAGACCCAAAATTATTATCGAGTAAAAGTATACTGTATTTCTGTGAGGCTCCACTTTGATGTAAGTACTATTTTGTCTTATACTTTCAGTAGCTTTGAACTTCACAATCATTATCTGTCATGTTTGTAATTTTTATTATGTTGAATATAATAATAATAATAATAATAATAGACATTTTAATGTTCCTAATTTGTAAAACAGAAATGGGATTAGTCGCAAAGAATTAGAAACCACTATTGTGTCAATTCGCGTGCCTTGTACCGTCCGCTTTCTTTAAACCACCCTCCATGATTAATTATTATAAACTTGGAAAAATAACACGAAATCAGTCCAAATATTCACAAAGCAATCACGGATAAGATAATATAGATTGATTTTGGGTATTTACAAGAGTGACGTCACATTTAAAACCATCATGGCGGGGATCAGTTCTTGGCATGTCGTTCACAGACTAAAAAATTACAATTTTATATTTGTTATAGTGAATAAGTTCGTGTTTTTGTGAATACAAACCGATAATTTCTGATTTATTATTCCATGAATTATCGTATTCATAATTTAATATATTATTTTTTCATAGTGTCAAACACCGTATTAAGGAATTTGGGGGGTGCAATATTAAATACAAATAACTACAAAACGACAACTCCTATCGAAATTTAGTAAGATCACCTTTTTAATGCAGCTTTTAACATGGTGCTACTTTTTCCGTTTTAAA
This sequence comes from Rhamnusium bicolor, assembly GCA_029963845.1. NCBI lineage: Eukaryota > Metazoa > Arthropoda > Insecta > Coleoptera > Cerambycidae > Rhamnusium > Rhamnusium bicolor. Next base: position 79,444 of record JANEYF010004815.1, on the reverse strand, counting down.
CGTCTAAAAGAAATAAAACTAAAAAGTTCATTCTCACCCTCTCTGTAATTAGTAATGGCCCTAACAAATTATGGTATTTAGATAAAAATTTGACAAAATTTGTAACGTTATAAAATTAGTAAATGAAAATTTAATTTTTGCAACTTAAAACCTTTCTAATTAAAAGCATAATAATTCATTGCTTACTTTATCCCCTTTAAGGCGTGCAGCCTACATTTAGCTAATTATGCTAAATTCAAGTGGCAAAATTCTGCCCAAATTTTTTTTTCTAATATTATCATTTTTTAGCAAATGTTGCCGTATATGGCTATAATTCAAAAACCATTAGAGAACATGGTAGAAACAAAAAATATTTATTTTATTATGATCTAAAGTTTTTATTTGAGGTTTTTTTTCTATCTGAAAAATTATTATTAGTAGGTCAAATTATATGTCAAATTGATGTCCACTTTTTTATTTTGTACGAGAAGTAACTTTCATGTCAAGGAGTGGATGGGATGAGGTTAATTAGCAACTTGAAAATTTGTCAGAAAATAGTTTTTTACCAACCTTTATTCACCAGAACTCGGAGTTTTTATGTTTCTTAGCTTCTTCATCAATTCGTTATCTAAGTATCTAGCATAGAAATGTAACGATACATTGGTAATAAGTTCTAACATCAATAAACACATTTATCAAATAGTACTCCAGAGAAATAAAACTTCCTCCGCGGAATGAGGCTGAACAAAGCCAGGGAATTTTTGCGGAGATCCATTTTTCGTTTTGATGTTCTATGAAGCACAAAAAATTCATAGATATCACTTTTGCCTGTAAATCGAGATAATCGAGGTAAAAGTGATGATAATGGTTTTCGCTTTTCATAATCTTGCATCCAGTTTAGGAGCGATTTACAGATTTGTAATAACTATCCCACCTGAGAAAAAACTGTCTTAAGTTAAAAATATTTAAATCTCATATACGTTTTTCGTCCGCATGGAGAAATGCCTAAGTCCAAAATGGGATTATTGCGCCATCTAGTTAATAATGAAAATATGTATACGGCAAGAGAGAAAGACACTCACAAAAAACAATAGGTGTCTTTAAATCACAAAATAGAATTCTTCCTAACTCCTGCGTGTTAACAATATGAAAATGCCCAAGTCAATCATTCCTATTATTTCCTAATAAGTCTTTGCCGCGCGTTTACTGCTGTGTTTATAACCTATTACATTATTAGAAACTTGTGTATTTGTGAGGAAATATTGTGCTAAAATATAAGAGGTAAATACCATTTATAATGAAAAATAGGTTATGTTCCACAGTTGGCGTTTCCTTGTCTTCTCCTCAACTTCGTCGGGTCCCACTAGCACCTCGATCAACACATTATCTTTCGTCAGACGCTTCCTCTATTATCTGTTGGCTCTCATATCTGTTGGCAAACCTCTTCAGGCTCAAGGTCACTGAAGTCGTCGATGTTTTGCAACTCTGTTGACGAGTTCAAGGCATGCCTTCCGTCAGGTACACACAAAAATTGGAGCATGGCAGCCTGACTTTTCTACACTCTGCGACTGCGCACCACACCCTTTACAATTACAGAAAATGATTGTATTTAATAGTTCGTCTGGAGCAGGTGACAGATGAGTGTTGTTTTCGGCTGTAATATGTCGTTTTTTAAATCCCAACCCCATTCTTCGGGGGATTTTTCCCTAGCCAAATCTGTACTAGGTAGTACAACTGATAAATATGCTGTCGAGCTGCTTCACCGGTAAGGGTGGAAAGGATGACAATTTAACAAGGTCTAATAAGTGGTGTAGCCTTAATGAATTGGGTGTATCTAAATTTGTCAAGGTTCACTTCATCTTTTGGAGCACCATACATATAGCTAACAGAAAACGCTTTCCGTTCTAAATACTGTATACTGGCGGGCAGTTTTCTAGCTTGAAATATTTGAGCCGAGTGAGTCAAATCGGGATGTTTCTCAAACAATGTCATAACCTTAAGTTTTCCTTTTGTTGAATAGTGCAAAGTGTCGCATCCAGTGAGGGCATGGGCAAAAACAAAATATGTTCTTTGCAAAGACGATATTTGTCGAGACTTTTAGACGAATAAATTAGTGTTGATGTAGTCCCTTTGCCAATTTTCTTTAAGAAAACTTGTCGGTGATGTGACTGAGTTCGTCCTATTAAGAGAACAAGCAAGACGGCTTCCGCTTTATCATGCTATATCTCGAAAACAGTTGGTCGTAATGAAAAAATGTATATGAACAATTTTGTAGAGAATACTATTTTACGTAAGTTTTGTTATGAGTTCTTACGACGTCAGATGCACTGGAAGCGAGATTTTCGCGAAGGAAACCGATTTTCATGACTTTTGACCTTCGATATCTCAAGACGCACAAGGGTAGGCATATGAGATTTTTTGTGCTTCATTGGAACATCAAAACGAAGGTCTCTGCCAAAATTCATTGTTTTCGGCCTCATTCCGCAGATGGCCTTTATTCTTACCTTATTTTCCTGGAGTATAGGATATTTCAATCTTTTAAACAATGTCAGGTAACACGGTTATCCATTCACCCCTTCAATTTCGTACAAATAGAAAAATAGATATTAGTTTTGTCTGTAATTAAATAACATCTACTAAATCTGCATGATGTAAAATGATATAATGGTTTTCGCTTTTCATAATCATGCATCAGTTTAGGAGCGATTTACAGATTTATATTACCTAGCTATATCTGAAAAAAATACTGTCTTAAGGGTCAGAAAATATTTAAATCTCTCATACTGTATATGTAAATTTAATCAATATAACCCCTAGGTACAGAGAATAAAGAATTTGAAACGAATGTATTAAATAACTTATGTTAACATGTCAAGCGTATACAGACTACTTTATTATATAATTTACAATTGACCACAATCTGACACCATGATTTTCTTTGATGTCTTGCCTGATTGAGATCCAAGATTTTCAAGCTTCTTAATGACATCCATGCCTTCAACAACATTTCCAAAAACAACATGCTTCTTGTCCAACCATGACGTTTTTACAGTTGTAATGAAAAACTGAGATCCATTGGTGTCGGGACCAGCATTAGCCATAGACAATACTCCAGGGCCTGTATGCTTTAAAGAAAAATTCTCATCTGCAAATTTGCTTCCATATATTGATTTTCCACCAGTGCCATTATTATTGGTGAAGTCACCTCCTTGACACATGAAGTTGGGAATGACACGATGAAAGGTGGATCCTTTGTATCCAAAGCCTTTTTCTCCTGTACATAATGCTCGAAAATTTTCCGCTGTTTTTGGAACTACGTCATTACGTAGCTCAATAACAATTCTTCCAACACGCTGCCCATCAGCTGTCATATCAAAATATACTTTTTGGGAGACCCATCAGTCTGCAAAAATTTCTTATAAAGGAACTAATGGGAATGGATTGGAGAACAATTGTTAATATTAAAAATACTGTTTTACTAAATTTAACTGATATAATGTTTGTACAATTTCGCTTGGAAACTGCTTTATATATGAAACACTGGCAAAAGGCAATTGACATGTGACAGAAACGTCAAAATAATTATTATTTGGAATTTTGAAACCATGGTTACTCAACTATAGAAAACAGTTTTTAAGGCGGGACAATGCCAGTATTCTAAAATCGGGCACGGGTGTGTTGTGGGACTTTGCAAGATCTCTCTAAATTATTCGTATCCACTTTCTTTACCCATGCTTGTCTTTCTAAATGCCGCTACTAAATGGTCATGTAGTTCCTAAAAGTATACAAGTGTACGTCAGCTCCAGCGCGACTACTTTACAGGTGTTAAATATTCGTTAAATATTGATCCTGGTTTCTATTAAATAATGTCCATATTTCTGTTTTATTATGTTCATTGATTAAAAAATTTGTTGATTTGGTACAAAAAGGATTGTAGTAAAAAAAAATTTGAAAGTAATAATTAGCAGAAACTTTTTTAGTGTTATTATATTTTCATATCATTCCATATTTAAATTATATTTTATTATATATTTAAATTATTATAACAGATTTGAAAAAAACAAAATTTCTTATTCCTCTGGTTTCTTGTATTCATTATTATATTTTTTTCCTCAGATATAATCATATTCATTAAAAAAAAATTTGTTATGTTTGGTGCAAAAAGCACATAAGTCCAAAATTTTATGTTTTATTTCTAGGTTTTCTTAATTTTTTTGTCAGATATAATTATACTCATTAATAAAAAATTGTGTTATGTTTGGTGCCAAAAGGACCTAAGTCCAAAATATTGTATTAATTTTATTTCTAGTTTTTCCTATTTCTCTTTCATCGGATATAATCTATCGTATTCATTAATAAAATGTTATGTTATGTTTGGTGCAGAAAGGGCATAAGTCAAAAATATTGTGCAAGTTCAAAAGAAAAAAAAATTGGCTGATAGGTGGATTCTCAAGAAATTTTCAGTTAGCCAAAAAATTAAAAAAAAAGTACTGATTGTACGTTGCACAATGGGAATGAAATCAACCGGAATATCTAACTGATGTTTATATCATCCTACTCCTATTCGCACTGAACTGTGGCAACCAATAGGAAAGCAGCACCTCGAAATATTCTGTATATCAGGAGCATCATTTTCTCAGTCAAATCAGTTGATTCACAATATTGTTAAAGAGTAGGCAGATTGAGGCTTATTTCATTATTTAATAAAATATTTTGCAATTGTGAACGTTTAAGAATCATTGTTGAATGACAGGGGAAAAACATTCAAGTGTGCTAAAGACTTTTGCAGCACATATGCGGAAAACAGCTGCTTTTAACATTAAAATACACGAAAGACAATGCTACTCATCAAAGAGTTAAACAAATTAAAAAAAAGACGAATTGACATACTAGTAAAACAAAAGTTACCCGCTAGTGCAAACAGCGAAGTGCTTATAAATTTTGTGAATAATAATTAATGCCCAAACAATTATAATTAGCATAATAATAATTATTATTATTATTCCTTCTTCATCAATTAAAAGAAAATACATTAATGTAAAAACCTTGCTATCTGCATATCATGCGTTAATTCAATCACATATTACATTACCTATGGCGTTGTACTTTGTGGAATTCCACAGACAAAATTTTTGTCTCGCAAAAGAGGTGAATTAGAATAAATACGGCATAATGCCCTTTCCAAGCCTTTATACAGGGTGGGGGCAATAGTGCGTTCGACTTCGATATGTCAAGTTCTATGATAGCTAGAGACTTGATTTCAAAACATAAATAAACTAGACGAAAAAGTCTATAATATTTTCAGATATATAGGGTGAGCCAAGACGATTCTACAGGGTCAACTAACATTTCTTTAAATTGAATGCCATGTATATCAGAACATTTTTTGAAACCTCTTTGTGGCCTTCTTCCACTCCTGTATTATTATTACTGATTTTCTCCCAACCACTCGGATGTAATGATTTTTTTTTATTGAAATTATGCCATTTACACGTTTATATTAAAAAAATCACTACAGTTAGTATCAGTTATGAGACAGGAATATGTTCGTTTTTTTCAATCCTACGTCATATCGTCCAAAAATATACAAAGTATTCCATTTTAGAAAATTCTGCTCAAAATTTGTAAATTTAAAAATCCTTTTTGGCCACCCTGTATACTTTTAGGAAGTGAAAATGGCTGTCATCACACAGATGTCTCATAACTAGTACTAACATATTTTTCCTTAAAATCTATGGTTGCGATTGTAGTGATATTTTTAACATACCTACACATGTAAATGGTATAATTTCAAAAAAAAAACATTACATTAAAGTAGTTAGGAGAAAATCAATAATAATACAGGAGTGAAAGGACGCCACATAGAGGTTTCAAAAAATATTCTGATACACATGGCATTTCATTTAAAAAAAACGTTTCTTGACCATGTAGAATCGTTTTGGCTCACCCTGTATATTTGAAAACAATTTCCGGTTATAGATTTTTTGTCTCGTTTACTTATGTTTTTAAATCAAGTTTTTAACTATCATAGAACTCGAGATATCGAAGGCGGACGCACTATTGCCCCACTCTGTGTACTACTCTGTATTGGATATTCATAAAAATAAAAACACCTTCTCGACACATTCAGACTGTCACAATTATGAAACTAGGTCTTCAAATCTATTAAAAATACCTAAATATCATCTTACATAATCTGCTAGAAACTCGTTAGATCTGAAACTGTATAATATATATAATATCAAAAATATAAGAAATCTGGACTATAATAGATTTAAAACAAAAATTAAATACCACATACTCAATGTAGTCTAATTAGTATTTATTTTTTATATACTTTAAATAATACATATATTTTTTTTAACTTTTTAAAATTTTCCATGTACCTATAATAGACATAGTGAGTGATAAGTAAAGCTGGCCGAGGTCACCTGGCCGACAGAGCCATCATATGACTCATATGTTTACATCATATCATAATACTTGAATAAGTACAATAAATGGAAATAAATTTTAACAATAATGTTACATTTTATAAAAATTTGTATAAAACTCGCCCTTTTAAGCAGATTTATGAAGTAGTTTGGTTGTCGTCATCACAAAGTGGGGAAGATCTATAGTATAATAGCATCAGGTATGTTTCTACAGCTGTCTCCGTCAGCGATGTTGGCTTTGGTGAAAAAATATGTTTGTATTTTGAAAATGACCGTTCGACATCTACGGATGTAATACAGGCATAAGTAAAACAATCTGTGAACTCACTTAATGAAGTTGTAGATGCACCATCACAAATTTGTCTTAATTTGCTAAAATCAGGATCTTTCTGTAATACACTCGAATTTTTTACTAACGCGATTATTTTTTGCGTCATTTATAGCCTGTAGCTGTGTATTTACGTCGTCCACTATTTGCAGCGATTCCACTAACGACAACGAACTATTTTGCAATTTTTCTATTGCGTCGTGTAGTCCTCTATAATTGTTATTAATAGTTTTTAAATCTGTTTCAAGGGAAACGTCTTGAAAGCTTGTCTGGCTTTCCCTAATAACTGCAGCTTCGTTAGGGTTGAATTGTAGTATCACAGCTTTTATTTGTTGAAAATATTCAGCATAATAAAAAGCCGCTTTCAACCATGTTCCCCAACGTGTAAGAATCGGTTCTGGTGGTTCAGGGATACCAGGACACTGTCTGTGAAATGCTCGAAGCCGTTTAGGAGATTTGAGAAATACTTTTTTTGTATTTGCTATTAATGCATCTACCTGTGGAAAACATTTTCGATCGTTTCTGCCACAAGATGTAACGCATGCACTTTACACGTAACATGTAAAGACCTTCAATTGTCTCTTTGAAGAGAACAGCCTACCATGCGCATTGTCACGGCACCATCACAAATATCAATACTTGACTTGTTGAAAGTTCAAATTTTTCGAATGTCTCCAACACCACACGCGTAATTATTTCGCCAGTACACGCAGTTAGTCTATTACTAGCTAGTAAAAGTGGAAATGTTGGTTTAAGAGGGTCCAGTACACGTACTATAATATTTAAAATAGAATTTTTTTCTACAATCTGTCGTCTCGTCAATACATAACCAGAGCCGTGTATTTTTTAATCCACATTTAATCCTATTTACAATGTCTTCACGAACAGCTGGATATATCTACGTAACGATGTACGACTTGGTAAGTTCACCTGGGGATTGTATTTATTCCAAAACTCCCGAAATGGTTGTTTGTCCAGTATGTGTAGCGGAATATTACAGGCTATTAACATTAACAATAAATCAAACATATACTGAGTTGTCAAAGGCATGCCATTTTCTTTATTTTAATGTTTCACGGTATTGATATGACGACGACAATCTGTTTTGTGCCAGCACATTAAGTCTTGATTGCAAACTTTACAAATTATTTTGCATCCGTCATAGAATAAATCCGGAAATTCACCGATAAATTTATTCACTGTGTCCGCGTACGGTCGTTTTTTACCCTTTGGCGCGTTTGACATTATGTATAATTTATAGTACATATAGGTACAACTTCACGCATTAACCTTTCAAATAAGACTGCAGCTTAAATCACTTCTAAATCGGCACGTGTGACGCCAGCGCAAAACCGTGGCTGTACTCCAGCCACCTCGGCCAGCTTTAGTGATAAGTGTATACCTCTGGTGATTAGTGCTACTACCCGTCAGATATCACTAATGTCTTAGTGACTGATAGCGACCTGTAAAGCAGGTACCAAGAGCTGCGACCTCTAACCCTGGTGGGCTAAAACTATATACTGAATGAGATTTACAGGAAACAACTACTCAGCAGACAAAAGCCCCGACCTGCATTGAATTAAACCTGCAAGTCTTGTTTCACTATGTTGTTTCACAATGTCTGTCTTGCCTAGTCTGCTTTAGGGTAGCCTGGTTTGCTATTATTATTTGTCTTTTCCATTACTTATGGCATACTGACGAGAACATAACAAGTTCGAAACCGGTCTATGTCTAGTGAGGAATTGACAAATGATCTTAGTTACCAAACACGACTTGCAGGTTTAATTCAATGCAGGTCGGGGCTTTTGTCCGCTGAGTAGTTGTTTCCTGTAAATTATTCAGTCCATGTATAATAGTATTTGTTATTTATGTATAATCATTGTCTCCTCTAAGTTATAATTATCAGTTATCTATCTTATACTTTGTATTTTTTATTGTAATTTAAGATCGCCTCGCTTAAAGTTATAGCTGCAGCTTAGACTTGCTACAAATGTATTTTTTTTTTTATATAAAGTTGTCAATAAACTTCTATCTATCTATCTAAAAATCAGTGTATTTTGGAAGCAGGAATAGAAGAAACATTAACGCTTATTCTAATTTAAAACCATCTAGATGGATACCTACCAAGTTATGCTGAAAAAAGCTTTCTATCGAGTTTACAGGGAACGATCATAACACAGATATACAAACTTCTTAAGATGTTTCAGTTCAGAATATAATCATTAAATCATACTTAATTTTTCTAATGTTTTTTGTTAATTGCAAGCCATTAATTAAAATGTTTTCCATGTCGTAAATTATTTCGCTCATCATATCTATACAATATACATTATCATTAGACAAACTTTTTTGTAAAATCAGTTTTACAGGTATTCCCACTTTTTTTATTTATCTCAAAATTATTCCTATAATATACCTTTAAAAATATGATCAAACGTTTATTAATTGCATGCAAATGCTAATATAATCTGTAATTTATTATTGAAAATATAAGATTATACACGCAGCAGATTGCTTTAGAGCTAAAATCAGAAGCTTAAGAATGCCATTGCCAACAATTAGTAGTAGCAGTGGTGGCTGGTCAGGGAGGCAGGGAGGCTGAGCCTCCTCTACAATTTTGGGAGAAGCAGAATATCTCCAAACTAATAATTTTCACAAGTAGATTATTTCTACTTAGGTATATCTCAATTCTTAATGTTGTTAATAATTCATTGATTAATTTTCAGTGTAAAAAAAAATGTGCATTTCCTTTCCACAAACATGTAATGTTGTAGTCCAGATAGTCCACTCCACGTATGCATATTTCCCGGTGTCTCATCGCGCTTTCGCGCTTACTTGGATGAATTGAGGCTAGCGGCCAGCCAATACATTGTTTGTGACCTTAAATTATGGCGTGTATCTCAGCAAACAATCTGGATCTGTTAATTAGTGCAGCTAGCCTCTTGCATCTCATCTCTTTCTAGCGCATGTACACTTCAGTTGAGCATTGATCCCCTCTCTCACAAGGGGATGAACAGCTTATAGAACAAGGATAGTGGCAATATGTGGTTTCGTGGAAGAACATAAATATACAAAAATATTTAACAGGTGGTTGAAAAATGAGTGCTCTAGGTGAAAATATTTCCAACGACATGTCTTGTTGTCCAGACGTAGTGGATTATTTGTTGTTAAATGAATTTGGTTTTCTTAGTTATGATCAATAGGTAAGAATTAAAAAAATGGTCAGACCTACACCGTCAATGCCGTCATTAGTATTCACAAGTGGTAAACAAAACAGAGGGTTTAGTGATTGTAATTATCAAAAAATCGAGTGGTTAACGGCATCAACAGTTAGAAACAAATTGTATTGTTGAAAATGTTTATTATTTACTAATGATCAATCCTCAATTTGGGGCAGGGCCGGGTTTAATAATTTGCAAAATTTGTCACGAAGTTTAGAAAGGCATGAAAAATCTCAGGTACATATTTCATCTTGCATTAAATTCGAAATGTTGGGTAAACAAAATATTGTAAATTTCTTGGATTCTGCGCATAAAAAGATAAATTGAAAATTTTAATGAAAAAAGTCCGTGAAAATAGGGAAATATTAAAGATTAATTGATGCCGTTATATATTTATCTACTCAATAAAATTCTTTTCGAGGACATGAGGACAAATGCGATTCGTATAATAAAGGAAATTTCAAGGATCTAATAGATTTTTTAAAAACGTATGATTCAAAATTAGAGAACATTTTGAATAATGCCACTGTTTTTTCCGGGACGTCTAAATCAATTCAAAATGACCTAATTGAGAGTGTTAGCTTCATTATTAAAGGTAAAATTTATGAAGAACTACATAATTGCGAATTTTTATTGTGGCAAATTGATGAAACGACGGACATTACTTGTAAATCTCAATTTTCAGTAATTTTTAGATATGTAAATAATGCACGGCGAAGTTGTTGAAAGATTTGTTGGTTTTTTTGATGTGAGTAGTGGAAGAAACGTGGACAGTTTATTTAAATTATTAATCGACGAATTTGGTAAATTTGATTTGAAAAATAAATTAGTTGCACAAACCTATGACAGCGCTGCGGTTATGTCCAGGACATCTTAATGCACTCCAGACTAAAATAAAAGATATTGCTCCTCAAGCTTACTTCACTCACTGTTACGCAGACAAATTAAATTTGGTTTTGAGGGAAGCCTGTAACGGAATGAAAGAAGTTAGAATATTTTTTTCCAATATTACTGTTTTTTCGTCATTTTTTTCCAAATCTAGTAAAATCTGATATTTTAAATAGAATTATGGAACACAGAATTCCGAGTAATGCGCCCACTCGTTGGAATTCTTCATCTTGAGTTGTTTTCACTGTTGACACATACAGGAACAAAACTAATTGAAGTTTTTAATTTTATTTCGGAAAGTGAAGACTTTTAAATGACGATCAGAACTTAAGAGCAGCTTACGGATTAAAATCGTTATTGTTGGATAAAAACTTATATTTTTTATAAAGGTTTTAAAATGATTTTTGAGTAAACTGTTGCTTTCCAAATTTGACACAATAAATTAACTGATATAACATATTCTAAAAATAGACTTAATTCACTTTTATCTAAATTAAAAGAATTTCGTAATTACGAAATACATTTCAATACTTTATATAATGGTTTTTTATAAAATATTGAAGAATTAGATGATGAGCCTCAGTTAAAAAAAAGAAAGACAACATATAACTTTGACAGGACCGACATACATTACCAACAAATATTTACAGAAATTTTGGTTGGTCTAGGTTCAAATTGAAATTAGATTTTCCGATTGAAATACATTGCAATGTTTCGATAGTAAGATTAGTAAATCCTAATAATTTTATAATGTATTCTAAATCATTTTCTAACAGTCTCATGGACAAATTAATGGACCGTCCCTTTTTTAACCGCATTTTTAAGAAATGAACTATGTGTGTTGTATTCTGACCAGCAACTTTTAGCCAATTCAAGAAATGCTTACTTTTATATATAATAATAATTTAAAAAGCTGTCTCTCCCAACTGTACAAACGTTTTATCTTTAGTGTCAACAATTCCGGTAACCTCAGCTTCTGTAGAACAATCGTTTTCAATACTCAAACGCATAAAAACATTTACTAGAAACACAGTAGCTCAAGACCGCCTGTTAAATATATCGCTTATTTCAACAGAAAAACGTTTTTTGTCAGAGTTGAAGAAAAATGATTTATTTTCATTTTATGAAGAAGTAATCAACCATTTTGCTAGTTCTGAAAATCGCAGGTTACTGATTTATAAAAATATTTAGACTTTACACCAAAGATTAATATAGTTAGTTATTATTTTAGAAGAAATATTTCATTACGTTATTTATTTTTTAAAAAATATTTTTGATATAACTTCTTTTTCAAAACTATTTAAATTTTTATTAAAAGTAATAATTTTACACTCTGAATGAATACAATTTTTTGCTTGTAGAAAAACACTTTTATTTAACAATATTTTTCCAAAACTATTTTGATTTTTAAGAAGTAAAAATGTAACGCACTGTTGTACTACCTCAAACGTGGTGGGGAAATGTGCAAATTGTAATCATATTGAAATTCAGTTGCCATTTAAATTTCAAGCCTCCTCTGTGGACAATATCACGAGCCGCCACTGATTAGTAGGTAAGTAGCCTTATTTTTTATAATCAAAATTATAAACGTTGACCAAAATTTAAAATTTTCCTCACTTAATGTGGAAATATAACGAAAATGAATATATACCTAAATTTTTATCGTTTCTTTCGGCTTTTTTAATAAAAAATGCAGTTTGAGAGGCCGGGGTGAGTGGCAAGGCTGGACAAGGCAACTCGCTGGATTATACCGGTGCTGAAGAGTCGGCTGACAAGATAGCAGGCAATGACCGCATGAAGAACGTTGAACTGCAAACTCCATTTCACCAGAGCGGCCAATTCAGTTCCGGGATAGAAGCAAACTTTTTAATTTTAGGTGTTTCAGTTCGTGTGTAACGAAGGGCATTTTTTGTTAAGTGCCAACCAAGGGATTATTTTATGATGATGGGAGGCCTTAAATATAATTTATTTTTACATTTAATCCATTAGAAATGTAATAGGGAGACACTGTACATAGTGTAGATTATTTTGGTACTGTTTAAAAAAAAATACCATTCTTTTGTTGTCGCAGTCTTGACCCTACTTTCTTTTAAAAAGTATTAATGACGTGATACAAAAAGGACCAATATGCATGCAACGATTGAATTGCTTCATCTATTTAGATAATTTTTGAAAATCAGTTAATCAGTCTACAAACTCTCTTGCTCAGATTTAACAAAAATTTTATAATATACAGGGTGATCCTTAAATAAATTCATGAAAAGCTAAAATGAAGTTTCCTCCTTAACTTCACAGATACAGTTCAATTTTTCAAAGAAAAAAGTTTCCGGAATTTTAATATTAAAAAAAATGCATAAAAACAATTTGAAAGTCTGATGACAATGTTGTTTTCATTATTCCTTCCCATTTGGACTTAAATTATTACGATTTAAGTTTAAATTAAAAGATTTTAATTAATTTTGTTTTGTGAAACTTTAATGTTAACCTACATTATGGATCTGTATCATTTGATTAAAAAAGGTAAGTAATAATAAAGCAATGTGCACTAAAGAAAAAATATATATTTATTTAATGTCACCAAAGATTATCTTTGCTATTGGTAATGATTAGAGCCCGTATCTTGGATGACATTTCCAGAGAGGAATTCTGATTTAAGCGATATTAGTGATGCAAACATCATTAAATACAAAAGTTTTTTATATAAACCACAGTGAAAATCTATGCGAACGTTTATTGAGATGTTCACGTTTTTCAACAGATAAAAAAAGCGTCCCTGATCATCGAGACAAGTAAAAGATAATTGGTCATATTATATAATATTATTTATGCCCTGACTTGATCTTTATAGCAAAATTTAACAAAGTGCAATGTAAAGTAATAAATGTTGCAAAACCTAAATATTATTTTTGCTATCTTCGATGTAATTCGGTCTCTACTTATCGTAATACGATGCAACTCCTTCAGTACCTATATGCACCAGGAATCCAGGAATAACCTATCCTTACCTGAGCGTCCAGCCCAGCCTGTATCACTTCAGTATGTGTTGGAATATTAGTCGGGAATAAATACTGTTGAGGAAATTAATAAAATATGGTGCGACCATTGCCTTGGTTCATACAGTACAATCGTGGATTTGTGAGTACCCCGAGTGAACATTTAAGATGCCGAATTCAAGTATCAAAGGTGCAATATTGCGCTGTCATGGTCACGAAAGTCTGTAATTACTACGCAAATGTTTTCTATTTTTATTTATGGATTTGATCAGTGATGTCAACAACAATTCAATTTAATGTTAGTGACTGGAGGGCCTACACATTATGTTCAATATTGCTCAGACACGTTCGCAAATTTAGTGCCAGTGACAGTGGCACTTCCCTCCGTAAATCCAGCGCTGCCAAACTAATTGTAAGACAACCTCGCCCGGGCACGTCTAGGTCTGGCTGTTAAAAACTTATTCATAAAGTCGTGGCGTGTAATGACGTCACACCTCGACGAGTACGATTTTATCATTTTTAAATCACATCCAGACGACACCTTTTTATCCTCCTTTGAACTGAAATAAACTTTTAACGGTTAAAAAATTAACTCGTCCGTAAGAAAATGGCGAATTTTCCTTTTAGCTTCTCACAACTTCAGCGTAAGTTTTTTGTAATATTTTTATGAATGATAATAATTAAAATAGTTGAAATTTTAACTTATCGAGTGAAAATTACTAATTAGAGTGCAGAATAAAGCGAGATATTGAAGCTTCGATAATATTACTGCATAATAGGAAATGTTCATTTTTTATACTAAAATATCATAGTATGAAATATGTATTTTAAAATTTCCTCCTTATTTTTTCAATTTTTTGTTTCTTAACCGTTCAGATCATAGATTTGATCTATGGTTCAGATACTAGGGGTGGAGAGATGTGACGTAATTAGGTGACATTACACCCTACCTGAATAACACTCCGGGTATCAGTGCGTGCTCCAGTGATGGGCCCACTACTCGGATACTCTCATTCAGTTAAATCAGCAATAAAATACAAAAAAATTATATCATACTTTTAATTACAGTCCACACAGCAAATTTTGTAAATCCCCGACTTTTGGTTTGTTTCAGTTTTGTCTTTTGGATTGCCTAAAAGTTGTTGTACTGTATTTCCTGATGAATGAACCACTGTCATGCCTATATCTTCAAATATTTTACCACGACCATGGGTGAATCGAGGATTATCGTATGGAATCTATACAAATTTCGGATTATCGCTTTCATTTTGAAAGGTTGAGTAATTTTCGTGGAACAAACCTATTTCGCGTCAGTTAAATTCACATACAAAAACTCTGGACAACTACCATTTTTAGATGTATTAATATTTTGAAACAATGAAAATAAGTTAGAATTTGACATATGCAGAAAATATATCAGTACTCTAAGATATATCCCTAAAGAATAGAATAGAATAGAATGAATAGAATAGCATGGAATAGAATAGAATAGAATAGAATAGAATAGAATAGAATAGAATAGAATAGAAAAAAAAAATAAAATAGAATAGAAGAATAGAATAGAATAGAATAGGTTTATTGAATGATAAATTACAATATTACAGTAGTGAACATATATAAAATAAAATAAATAAATAATAGGAATATATATTATACATTAAAATATCATTCAAATTTTATCTTAAAATTATTACACAAACAAACAAAATTATTTTAAACCAGTCCCCCTAAAAAATAAAAAAAAGGGGAAAAATTTTTATAAAGGTGGTGTTTGACATATATTCAAAAGCACCCTCAAATTTAACAGTATTATGTTGGGGGGGGGGGGGGGGGGGGGGGGAAAAAAAAGAAAATTTCACATTTTTTATATACCCAGACTGTTATAAAATGGCGTGACATGATCTCTATTATAAATATTATTATAGGCAAATCTAAGACAGGAATTTTGAATAATTTGCAACCTATTTTTAAGAGCAGCTGTGAGAAAATTATAATAAACGGGACTACAATAATCTAAATGACTTAAAACTAGACTATTTACAAGATTCCATTTTGTGTCAGAAGGACATATTTAAATTTATACAGGGATTTCAATTTAAAATAACAAATACTGGATTTTTTATTTATATGTTTTTCAAAGGAAAGTCTATTGTCAATATGAGATGCCAAGGTTTTTGGCATCTTCAGTCATTTTAATTATAGAGTCACCCAGTTTTAATTCGACAGCAGTAGAAGAACCTGCTTATGCATAAGCAGAACTAGTAGCGATACAGTGCTATACTTTTATTTGGATTTGTAATCAAACCATTTTCACAGGACCACTGACTAACTAAACTAAGGTTTATATTTAGTTCACTAATGGTGGAATAGACTGATGATGTAGAACTGCACATGTAGAGCTGGGTGTCGTCTGCATACATGTGGATAGAGCAATCTGCTGTTAATATAGTTGGTAAATCTGCAGTGAATATTGAAGACAGTAGCGGTCTAAGTATGCTACCTTGAGACACTCCATGTGTTATAGATAATTGATTAGAAATCATGCCATTGATTTTTACTTGCTGTTTTCTACCATTTAGGTAACTATTGAACCAGTTCAGTGCATTAGTGTCACAACCATAATAGTTTAATTTGGCCATATATAATTCTGTATTAATGACATCAAACACTTTGCTGTAGTCGAGCAATACTAGATAAGTTACTTCAGAGTTCAGGCAACATCGTTACTTATTTTCATTAGAGCCGTGGTAGTGATGTGTTTTGGTTGAAATCCTGATTGATTATGAGGTAAGATGGCTGATATTCTCGTGTGTTCAGAAAGTTGTGAATAAATGATCAATTCAAGCACTTTAGACATAGTTAGTTGGAAGTACACTAATTGCTCGAAGTTCCGACAAGGTCACAGCTTTGGGAACTTTGAGTAAAGGTATGATTAAAGAATTTTTCCATAAATCTGGGATTTGCTGGTCTGCACAGAAATATTTAAGATGAGTAAACATGCTCATCAAGCAAAACAGTAAAACATATTTTAACATTTTAAGGTTTATCCCATCTACACCGGTTGCTTCGGATTTTAGTGTATAAACAATCTTTTCTACCTCCTCAGATGTTACAGTGTGTAGGTTTAAATCATGGTCAAGTTGTGGATATTTGTTGGCAAGAAAATGTTGGATTTTATCTTGGGTAACCTTGGGATAGTTTATTGAGTGCAGAAAGAAATTGTTTATATTATCAGCATCGACCAGATATTTCTTCTCTACTTTTAACATGAACATTATTATTTTCAAATAGTTGCCAAAGTTTCTTAGGATTTTTTCCTGTCAACATTAAGTCGATATATAAAATATGCTATTTTTTAATTTTTTATGGCTAATGTTACATAATTTTTTAACTCTTTGTAATATGCATGATCCACGCTACTTTTTGTTACCTGGTATATACTGTATGCCTTATTTTTCAATTTAATCATATATTTGATGGTGTCGGTAATAAATAGAGGCGTACACTTCCTTACTTTTCTAGTACAAATTGGGGCATGTATATCAAAGAGGCCAATAATTACCTGATTTAGGTAATTTACTTTATTTGTTATGTTAGGGATATCTACAATTGCATTCCAGTTTATCAGCACTGCATCTTCAGAAAATTTGTTGAAATCGAAATGTTTAAAGTTTCTATAAGTAATTATCTTTGGTAATGATATGCCATGGTAAGACTCTCACTATTGTGCTCAATACAAAATGGCGAGCTTTAATTTTCTAGTCTCCCCATTAATAAGAAGAGGTTTGAAAGAGAAAACGCATTGTTTAAGGATACAGCTACGAGTAATGGGTATTCTGTAAGTTTAACTGATAAAATAATTAGAAAACGTAAATTTAATGAGACATTTCGAAATTACCCGACTTTTCAAAATGAATGTGAAAATTCGAAATTTGTATCGATTCCATACGATCCACGATTCAACCGTTTTGTTAGTAAGACTTTTAAAGATGAAGGTAGACATTAGTTCATTCATCGGGAAATAAACTACAACTTTTGGGCAATCCAAAAGACAAAATTGAAACAAACGAAAAGTAGGGGATTTACGAAATGAACTGAAAGGACTGCAATCAAAAGTATGTTGTACAAACTAGACGATCAATTCAAACTAGATTCAAGGACCATATGGGTCAACTGAAATATAGTAGAACGTCTCTCTTTACTCAACACAAAATCCTAGGATTTTCTGGGAGTAGCTTCGGTGACTTGAGAAGCAACTCTTTTCTTAAAAGTTTCCTTAGAAAACATTTTAAGAAAACATTTTAAGTTGTTACATGTTACGCAATATGCGTTTGAGAACAAGCATAAAAATGGATTGTAGTAATTTAAGATTAATTAGGGATGTAACAAATATTATAGAGGCGGATGCATTTGAAAACTTGGATATCACAAAGTGTAAAAATAGTATGAATAGTGATAAAGGGCCAATCGCAAATAACCCGCTCTTTTGGTTAGTGAGGCACGGTTCACTGAACCGTGACAATAGTTTGCGTGTAAATAGGATACATTGTTAGCATAAGGTTAGTTTTAATCATCTCCAGATGATACCAACTTGGTTGACGAAACGCGCGTCAACTGTAGTGTTTGATGTTTTATTGTTTTGTGGAAAATTACGTCAGTGCTATCTCATTTTAAGGGGTACTGGATTTAAAAAAATACGCAACGTGTTTCTTTTTTGCGTTAGTATGAATTTTTATCCCCGAAAAAATCGTGCTATGCCTAGTTTTATTAATCATTATTAAAGAAAATTCAAAAGTTTCAAAAGTCAAAAGTACCTACAACTTTTCTTGTTTTATTTCGGTTTTCGTAAATAGCGCAGGCCATCAACAGCGGTATAAGTAAATGTTGCAAACATACTACCTCTGGAATAAAACACGTAAAACAACATATATCAGTAATTATAATTAATTAGTTAATTATAATTTTATCACATTTTATGTTGAACACAGTAATATCATCGCCATCTAGGTTCTATATAAAGTACTATTCAGAACCTACATAACGTTTCCTTGAGAGTACAGAGGTATCGTCGCTCATAGTTGTATGTTTCACCGCTAGATGGGACGACAATATTGATTGACATCTAATTAATCATTCAATTAATGAATTGTATATCGCACCTGAATCGAATGCAAGAATTAGGTAACTCAAAATTTTTATATTATGAGTTATCTATGTGACCCTACATTTAATACTATATAATATTTAATGTATAAAATGGATAACTTTTAAAAATGAACTAGGAGCATTTATTTTCAAACCTACAAAGAAGTTAAAAGTAGGTAACTGCAATTTACTTTTTTCTTGATTATAACAAAAATTTAAAAAAATGTATTTTCTTTTATTTATTTTATTTACATGCAAAAACTAATTAGAAACCAATTCATATGCATAACAATAAATATACCTATTATCTCTTATTTTGAATCACAAAAGCAATTATGAAAAAACGCATAAATCTCTTTTTTAGCTTTAACTCAAATTCAAGAAATTTGAGTTACCTAGGTCTTGCATTTAGATGACGACGATATGTACTAAATACCTAAAATTATTTTTTTCATCTGCTTATGTGTTTACTTTGTGGTAGTAGGGGCTGCGTTATTTAGTTTTGACTTGTAAAAAGAGTGTATTTGTTTTATGAGAATATCAATAGTAGGGGCGTGCGGTGAGTTTTGATACAGGGGAAGCAGTTTGTGATATAGAGTGATGGGTAGCGCGAGGCCCCCGAGCGAAGCGAGGCAAAAATTGTTTTAAGAAAAGGGACGTGGCTTCCGCATACTCATTTTAAAACAAATGTCGAAAGCTGCAAAGTTATGATATCTAGAAAAAAGTACACTTGTAGGACCGCCACTCCTCAATAAACATAAAACATAAAAACCACAAAAATTAGACAACCCCCGATTCCAAAGCCGAAGCTGCACGGGCGAGGGTTACACTTATGAAAAAAACGCAGACACACAACCATATCCACCGACATTGCCAGCGCCGGTGGCGAGGATTGAACCCGCAGCGAAATAGAGAGTTTGTTAAGTAGTTAACATGCACATACCTACCTATTTACAATGTAGTTTAATCCGCCTCTCTTTTTTGCGATGTCGGAAATAACTTCGTCGTAAAAGTTTGAATTTTTGGACATCTTCACAAAGTCACTTTCTATTGTTAACAGGGACAATTTTGAAAGCCGCTCTTCACTGGTTAAATTTCTTGAAAAAGTTTTTATTCTCGTGTCCGTTTTGATGATTTTGAAAAAAAGGCAGCCATTCCACTAATACTTGAAAAAAACACTTTGCACTCTTTAAGACACGCTGCAGATTGAGCTAGAACTAAATTTAATCGATGCACAAAACAGTGTACAAATATTGCATTCTGAAAAGTCTCTTTTACTTTGGCCTGCAGGCCCCCCAATTCACCAGCCATTACAGCGGCCCCATCATAGCTTTGGGCGATAAGTTTGGCACCACACTGTAGATCATCGACTATCTGACAAACTATAGTATATAAAGCTGCGGCCGTTCATGGCGTTGCTACGTCTAAAAATCCTAAAAAAGCGCTCTTGGAATTTCCCATTTGGATTTATGTACCGTACTACGATTGACAACTGACTAATATTCGTAATATCGGTTGTTTCATCTAACATAACTGCACCAAAGGAGCTTTTTTATTTCTTGCTTGATCTTTTCTAAAACAATATTGCTTATCGACTGAATCAAATCATTTTGAATATGATTTGATGTACCGCGAAATATCGTGGAGTGTTCCAGATGGTTACTTAAAATTGTATCGTATTTTGCTAATAAATCAACTAAATTGATAAAATTGCCCCTATTTAGCAACGCTCCGAGATTCAGTATGACCTCTAAAACTAAGTTCATTTTCGCCGAGAAAACAAACAATATCAATAAGTCCTTTTAACACTTTCTTTCAACTGCTGATCTAATGAATGCCTCAATTTGTGATTTTCCAAATGTTTATTCTTTTAGTACCGCTCCCAAATGAGTTTCACACTTACCATGCCTTTTTTGTCACTTTGTGAATGTTGTTTAAATCTGAAAAGCCATTTTTATTCCAAACACCTTTTTCATTTGTGAACAGTACACATGGCCAACAAAACAATTTACACAAATTTTCACAACCCCTTAACCACTGATTAGCACTGTACACTTCAATATTAAAGTACCTATAGCATGATTTAACTTTCGTTTTTTAAGAATTTTAAATCAGGTGTTGGTTTCCCATTTCAAAAAATATCCAGTTTATCTTGAAACGAATATGTTGAAAATCCCCTTTTCAACAAATTGCACACCACACAAACGCAAATAATATTTTCCACAGTGCTAGAACCAGCTTCCAAATTTAATAAGTAATTCTAAATCTGCGTACACGCGCACTAATATTCAACGTTTTAAAAATCACTTGTCGCCGCACCACAGGTTTAGAAACACCAAAAAAGTTTTTACAAATATAGCACAAAAGCTGAGAATAATACTAGGAAGATTAATATTAAGTATAATATTAAAATCGATATTAAAATCGAGATTAAAATCTATAAAATAAAATGTATTACGATGCTATATAGCTCAGATATCAAGATTATGAAGTGGGGATGGGATGCATTTCAATAAGTTATCTACTTACCAGAGACAGTTGTCTCTGCTTACATATATCGAAGTTGCGCGAGTTCGTGTTGGCTGGATTAATCGAGTGCGTCATCGTTACGGTTTTATCGTGCAACATTATATCAGCTGCTGAAAAGCAGGGCCGTATCTATTGAAATTGGGTAAAAGTAAATTTTAATGATTAATATATGTGATAAATAATAATTAGGTTCTATTTATGTGTTTTTTTATAATAATCCCAGGGGAAGCACTGCTTCCCTTGCTTCCATGGACCGATCGCCACTGATCAATAGTTAAATTAATTGACTAAAATTTATACTGCTTTATTATAGATTAATATTCAAATCAGGCCAAATGTGTTTAAAACGTTGATCATGGAGTTTAAATAGGCGTCCTGAAAGCTTGACGCTGTTTTACTCAAGACGTTTGTTACGTGAAATGTATTTTTTTTATTGAAGTGGTGACATCTCACAAATTTTCAGTAATTCGTATTTTTCGATTGAATTAGCCAATATCGAGAAAGTCACAAAAAACCAACATGTTCTAATGCGGAGTGGGTCTGTTAATGGTCTATTGTAGAGAACAGTTGTTGAACCAGAATTCTATAAAAAAACTTATAAAATTCGAAAAAACAATATTTTCAAAAAATCACCCAGATCACATAAAAGGCCCTCAACCATAAGAAACATTTAAAAATGCCCGAGACAGAAACTACAAGGGCTCAAAGTACAAAATGTCACCACTATTTTTTCAGCAAATTAGATAAAGTATAAAAAACCATATCCAAAACTTCAAACTGCAATTTCTTATATCAATTCTCCGATTTTTAAAAGCAAAAATAGTAAAATTAATTTTCATTAAAAAAAACCGCTCTGCAGTATAATTACGACGCCCGGCGCCGCCATGGATTCGAACAAGTAAAAATAACAAAAATTTGTAGAGAAACTCATAAACAATAATTACAAACAGATTTGAACAATTTGATTGCGCCCCGAGAGACCCTACAAAACTTTAAAATAGTAAAAGCCAAATTTCAGCATTTGTATCAAATAAATTTTAAACGAGGCTAGTCGCACGTGCCTCGAAAAGGAATTTGCAAGGACAAATCAATAAAACATATCATGCTAGCATCATAATGGATGACGACACAACCCTTATAGATACAAAAATTTCAGACAAGTTGAGACAATTCAACCACCAGCAGCTACGCGAGAATGTTGTAAAACTAAATTCATTTTAAAAGTATAATTTTTTAACTTTGGCATTACAATATATTTGCAGTCCCTTCGGGAACAAAAACTAATTAATTTTAAATCGGTTGTGACTAAAATCTATTGCTGTTTCCATAGAAACCAATAATAAAACAACTAAATATTGAACTATTAAACGTCGGATTTGACACATTCTACTTTAAAATAATTATTATTTGGAACAAAATGAGTGATAGTGAGGAATATTTTATTCCTGGTACTCCTCCGGAAATCAGGGATCAAGCATTTGCTGTAACGTTAGATTTATTACCAGCGAAATATAGAAAATTGTACGAAAAAGAATATGATTTATTTATGTACTGGTGTAAGCAGAAAACTGAGTAACATATCTGAGTCTGTTCTTTTGACTTATCTATCTGAAAAAGCAAAAACTTTAAAATGTTCAAGTCTCTGGTCCAAGTTTTCGAGGCTTAAAACAGTTTTGAATGTAAAGAATAATGTAGATGTATCCAATTATCAAAAAGTAAAAGTTTTTTTTGAAAAGACAATCCACTGGGTATAGGGCTAAGAAATCTAAAGTTTTTGACAGAGCAGATGTCAAACGTTTTTTTACTAGAAGCACCAGATGTAAAGTTTTTAATGTTGAAAGTTGTATTAATAATGGGATTGGCTAGCGCTTGTCGTTGAGAGGAACTACAATATGACCATTGATGATATTGTGAGAAAAGACTGCATGCTGGTTGTTAAAGTACCTGATTCGAAGATCCACATTGAAAGGACTTTTACGGTAATTATTGAGACAGTTAATGGAATAAATCCACTAAATATTTATGATAAATATGCAGCTATTCGCCCAGCTAACACGAATGCTCTTATTAAGATCTCCAAGGTCGCTTTAAAATTATACAATAAAACTTCGAATAAAACCAAATGATCTTCAAGACAAGCTTAGGATCACCATAAAGCAGCTTCTAGCCAAAAAGGGCCCATCCTGAAAGGGTCTTGAAGACTAAATTTTAAAACTATATTAAAAACCATTTAGTTTTAATTTCATATTCTTAAAGAGTTCTTCAAGGCAACCTTAAATTTATGTATTAAAACGTTTTGCATTTAAAATAAAATTGCAGCAGACTAAATTGCCTTGAGAATCATTATAATTAATCCAAAAGGGTTTTATTTTGTTTTAAAGTCGGACAACTTTATGCGTGAAATAGTTAAAACAACGGCAAGTCTCTAATGGGGCAGAGTGGTAATATTTTAAACGTAACGCATATAAAGCTGATCAAAAATAATATTCAAATGCAAACTATTCTGGTAAAAATTACCAACGGATGGCACTTTTCTGACAAAATATAATAAAATACTTCTACATAACTCGAGCGCCACCAATATAATGTTTTTTTTATTATCTAAAAATTTTTTTAAAAATATCGTCAATGTTTATTTCGCATCTAAACATCCAAATGCATTTTTTTATTAAATTGCATGTTTGGACACACCGTCCTTCAGTTATTTAAGAGGATGTAAAGCGCATATATTTTAATAATATTTTTTTCCTTGGCTATTGAAAATATTCATCATGGCGGGTCTGTATCTTATATAAAAAATGGCGTCGTCTAGATAAAAACTGATTGCAAGTTAATAGAATATTTTAAATCTTACAAGACTTAAAATATCGTTTTATTTACCACTTTAAGTACAATTACTCTCCCAGACATTTATTTACTCTTCCTTTTAAAACTGAGTTGCTTTAATATGTTCAAACTCGTGGCCTTATTGATTTAAAGGGATCTGGCGCGCGTATGAAATCCTAACCTTAAAATTGTGCCGGTTTTGTGATTGCTGGATTTACTGACTTCGTTTTAATTTAAAATACTTGTCACTAATATTTTCCATTTTAAATATGTCTTCTAGTTTTCATTCATGCATAAAGTAGATACACGGACTGCACTGGTTCACTAAATCAGCAATCAGTTTATTGAGCAGATGGCGTGTTTTCTCCGATTATGGAGGGGTAGAATTAGTTTTAATAAAGTCATCAAAAACCCAACAGGCATTTCTTTTAATTAAATTGACTAAATTAAAACCTTTGAACTTTAAAATATTCTTAATTTACTCTTT
The DNA here is from genome assembly GCA_029963845.1 of Rhamnusium bicolor. Classification (NCBI taxonomy): domain Eukaryota; kingdom Metazoa; phylum Arthropoda; class Insecta; order Coleoptera; family Cerambycidae; genus Rhamnusium; species Rhamnusium bicolor. Next base: position 54,614 of record JANEYF010004815.1, on the reverse strand, counting down.
AAAAAGTAAAAACTATGTTTTAGGATTTAATGTGGAATTTCATTGAGCATATAGGCTTAAGATAAAATAGATTTCTTAATGGGTTTTAATGACTACATCAAGGATACTCCATAAAACTACATTAAAACCATTTGTTCCAAAATGGATTGTTTTAAAACCAACTTGCTATTTAATTCTTTAAAAAGGCAAATTAGTTTTAAAATAGCCAATGTCAAGAGTAATATAAAACTAGTATAAGATCAATAGGGCATTAGGAGCAAACAGTTTTTTTATTTTAATTTAAAGAGTGCATTAAATCCTTTGCATAAGAATCAGTGGTCTTTAAGAACTTTTAGTTTATCTTAAGGTAATTTTAAAACCACTATCATTTTATTGAACATGTTAAAGCACTTTTAAAACCTAAATAAATCAAAAGTATCTTAGAGTTATTACTTGGGAAGATAAGTATTTACAGTTAAAACCAATCCCATTGTTTTTCCAGTTTTAGCAAGGGATATAAGGATTATAGGGAATACAATTTTGTGAAGTTAGTATTATTAGTTATAAACCAGTAAAACTGGTGGCGCTCAACTAAACAAAAAAAAAATTCAATTCTGGTCCACCTCCCACAACTATACAGATTTTATGTTTGCCTTAAGAGCTAGTTGGGGCATCCATTTGAATAACTATAAAATTTATACAAATTAAAAGAATTTGAATTTGCATCTGCTTCTTATAAAAATTCACTTATTTATTAATATATTTATATCTTTTGTCAACATTTTCTAAACTCTTTCAGATTATCTTTTGTCCTGAAGTGGGTTGGAAGCTTTGATGTGAAGCTAACACTAAGCTAGTTTTCCACAAACACAAAAACACCATATACTGCATTCGCGTTTCGCCAACCAAATTCGCATCACCAAAGGATGATTAAAACTCAGTTTTAATTATTAATATATAATGATGATGATGATGACTTTTTGATGTTTTGTGGAAAACCTCGTCAGTGTTAGATGTTCTTTTCAAAAATGTTACTGAATTTATAAATTGACTGTTACACCTGTTACCACGTCGGTCGTCAAATGTAACCGGGGAACCCCCGTGGTACCGTGATTTTAGTTGCGCCCTGTATTAGGATGACTCTTAATACAAGAGGAAACCAAATCAGGTATTTATGGAAAAGCCTTCACTTTATCTGTCAATAAGAACTATTCTTATTGACAAGGAAAACGAAGAAATTTCCTGTGCCTGCGGCTAGCTGATTTTTTTGGGAGGCAAGGGCCGTGCGTTTCTTGTTCCCTGAGACCTTGGTTCACTATTATTCACTTCAAATAATTCTATCAACGAGTAGTAGGCGAGGATGAATAAGTAATATAAAAAATTATTTTTATTTTAAGGGCGCCATCTGCAGTTTTACCAGTGATTGCTTTTTCATCCCCCAACTCAGAACCTACAGATTTTCTGTCTAAGGTAGAGACAGAATAAAAAAATTAATTAATAAAATTAAGTATTTATTAAACCAACAGCAAAGTATACCACAAAATGGTAATTTAGAATTACCGACAAATATATATACAAGAATTTATTACGAGTGGGTGAAACTCGTTCACCGAACACAATCGAAAATAAAATAACTTGCCACACTCCAGCGAAGGCTGACCTGAGATGGAAATGGTGGCGTGAGTCCTGAAGTTAACGTTTTCTCGTCTGGTATGGACACCTAGTTTCTTAATACATAGTCTACCGATGAAATGAAACGTTGCTCAAGATTGTGGAGCGCATATCACGTTACAGTTACAGATGAATTCTGGTCATCCAAATAAAACATCCACGGAACTAATCCTCTGGATCCAAGAATTGTGACTTTTTAATTTGCCAATGTGCAAATATTTAAGTTAATGATGAATATTAAAATTCCTGATTAATATTTAAAATTCCTGATGAATTTTAAAGTTCCTAATTAATATTAGGGTTCCTAATTAATATTAGTTACTGCTGAATATATGTGAATCTTAGTAACGATGAATAATTGCGAATTTTTATCGATGAGTTTTATTATAGAATTTTATTCAATCATGAATAAATTTTAGGAATTTTATTCAAAATTTTAGCTTAATAAATTTTAGCCTAATAAATTTTAGCCGGCTTCAGACTATGTATTTAAGAAAGGAATAAATAGAAACATATTATTAGAACATGTGTCACATCTTCACAAAAAAATTAGAAAAATTAATTATTAACTTTTCCTTAAAAATATACATCTTGAAGAGAATTTACAAGAAAAATAAATCATTTAAAACTATTAGTATTACCTGATGGTTATTCACAACACTAGTAAATTAAGATAACATTTCAAAGTTGTTACTGATTGATGTTATCGATTGCCTGCCAATAGGTGTTGCCGGTACAAAGTTGATTATTAAAATGGCCTTTCATCCTGTCTCTATCAAGGAGGTAAACTAGTTTGATATAAAAAATCAAACTTTATAAAATAAGATATGAAAGTAACTAAAATAAATTCATAATATATCACAAATAATATTTAATGATTAAAATCCATTATAAGAATAGTCTAATAGTACTACATAACACATGTATTACACAATGAGATTTAAATTAATTATTCCCAAAAGTAGATCGTAACGCCATCTATGAGCGGTATAAGTTGTCTCCCTACTGGTTAGCAGTAAGGAAGTTTATGAGACAGAAAACTTTAACAATAGTAGCCGACGGTCAAACCAACCAAAGGCAGTCGCAACCCTTCTTAAAGGAAAAGTATGGAACAGCTGTTCCCAACTTTTGCGATTTAATTGATATCGACGTAAATATTGAATATTTATCTAATAAAGTAATAAATGATTGCTTATTTTCTGTGACACATATTTATAATTATATTTTCTTTCAGTGTGAAAGCGTTAACTTTGGGGACTGTTATTACAACAAAAGTACTTAAATAATAAACAACAATATTGGATAATGTAAATATGTACAAGATACTATTAACTTAGATGGTAAACATAATAATTCCTTAATAAATATGAGATCGACCAAAGGTTAAACAGAAATTCTTCACCTACTAAAAATACTCTATTATAAACAATTGGTAACCAGATATATATTTGGAGGTTATTGTTTATTTATCATTGTATTCCGGACAGTGACGTTTTTGAACGGAACATGACGTATGTCCATATTTTCTCATGGAATTTGTGGTTCTCGGCATGGAATACTGACGCTACGTACCTTAGGGATTTTGATATACTTTTTCAGAAAATAAGACGAAATATGTTTTTTTTAACTTTTTGGACTCTTGACTTGATACCATTGTTTAAAGCGCAAAGAATTCTCTTAATAAATATACCTTTTGTAAATTTGTTAATGTAGTATGGTTTTCTGAGGTTATATTCCTAAAAAAATTTAAACAAAAAAAATTTAAACAACCCCTTATATATGGATAGGAAACATTTAAACACTTTTATAGATATGTTTATATTCTTATATTAAAATAAATTACGGTTATTATAAGTTTGTGCTTAATAAATAAATCGGTTATCTAAATATTGCTAAAATAATTATAAACACTTTCATATAAATAAGTCACAATATTGTAATTCCAAAATAATGTGTACAGCATAAACCCACAAGCAGTTAACTTTAAAGTTTTATCCAAAATCCTCAGACTGAAAAATAAAAAAAATATATTAATATAGGTTAATAAAGAGAAATATTTATTTCTAAAATTAATGTTGAAATTACAGTGTGTAAGAAATTTATAGAAGTATGTTGCAAAGTTGCTTGATAGAATGTAATTAGTATTGCAATTAATTTTTCAAAAGTTTATTAATATTCTAATTTACAAACATTTGCAATTCATATCTAGAAATAAAAAATACAATCAATCTATAAAAAAAGGTTAACAGGTCAACTTTGGTGAGGGTCGTGAAAAACCTGAAAAGAGTTGAACCGTTGAGCTATGTAAAATAGATAAGAAATGATTCGACAGAGTATTAAAAGGAACTCCGTAAATCAAAGTTATAACTAGGCACTCGACAATTCCCTTGAATTCCGAGATCGGCTTCTCGGCTTTTCTCATAGGAAAGGATTGCTGTGCGTACGCAGCGAGATCTAGACTGTATTTATTCACTATTCAGTTTATCTCCAATTGTCGCAGTGAGTAGACTGCGGGCGATAAAAATAAATAGTAACAATTTTTTCGACATCACGGAGGAGGCGAAAAAAAGTACGTGTGGATTTGTGTTGATGAACATGGATTTTAAGAGACGTAAAATCATTCATGTTATTATGCGTATTTTAAGTGCTATTCAGAGTACACCTCTGTTGTAGACATGATGTATGTAAATCAGGCTATCTAATACTTGGATCGAGTTGACAGAAGATAATGTCAGAAATAATATGATGGTAACGTCCTGTACTTATTATTTAATATATGGTTATCTGAACTAAGAAGTGTATACCTATTAGTAATAAAGAGATAACAAAACAACCTCCACTGTTAATATGTAGTAAGCGGGTGTTGCAAACTAATGCAAGAACAGTTGAGAAAATAGTGGTAAACGCTTTGTGTAAACTGGTGTTAAAAGTGAAAATATTTTACTGCTTGTATCAGACGCAGCGGTATATAAACTCTGTCCTAGGATAGATGTAACAAAATAGAAGCACAAAGATATGCATTTACTGTTTGAGATTCACTGTTCACCAATCTTACACTACAATCATCCAACAAAGTATTTGTAAATAAGTCGCGTATATGTATACCTATGCACAACTGGTCTGCTGATAACTGAAACGAATAAAATTATTTATGATTTTGACTCTTTGAAGAAAGTTGCAATCTTAAACCAGCCCGACTGTAGTAAAACGGACGCACTGGATAAAAAACGAGGGAGGATCGTACAGCAGAAGCGTGTAGCGTCGCATAAATCCTTTAAAACGGGTTTTATGATAATCCTACAAGTTTCAAGCAATATGATAAGCCCAGTGAGGCTAAAAAAATATACTTCTACAGGTACAAATCGACATATTTTAGGAGCAATTGGTAATTTAATAGGCATTTCAAGACAAAACATGTTTGAAGTAGGATTGTTCAAAACTAATAGGGTTTATACGAACTGCCGCCATTATTTCTAGCGGTAAGACATGTATAACGGTCATTGGGAATGTTCGGGATTGAACAGAAACATGTAATTTGTGTCTAATAGAAATGTTTTCTAAAAAACAATTTACTACCACTGAACCATATTATGGGCTAATGCTACCGATTTATTTATTTTTTAAGTCACCGGGAAATAAAAATTACCCATATATTTTTTAAATATGTGTTTTTAGGGAGCGAATGAATTTTTAAGTTCTAACCCACGTTTTACAGTAAACTTACCGTCGGTCGTTGAAAATTTTAGCCCACTATGAAGAGTTCCAATACTTCATTAGTCCATCTATAAGCTGAATCGTTCTTAGTGGTCGCCATATGTTCATTTTATAACTATGCACGAAGCCCATAATATACAATATTGTGCGTGGATCAAGTGAGCACTGAATTAGATTTATTTGCATTTATGTTTATTTCATTAAATACAAAACTTCCGCTCAAAGCATTTGTGTGCGCCTTTAAAGTGTTAATATCGTACTTATCCTAAACCAAGTATATGGTTTTATAATACTCTTCAGATATTTTACGAGTATAGATTTGAAAAATTCATTAAAACTTGAAAGCTTTAATAGTAGTTTTAAAAAGGGGCATGTAGGCCTTTCTCTAGGTGGCCCTTGTACTCTTATAAGGGTTTTAAACCAGTTTTATGGAGTTCTTTAAGACTATTTACCTTTATTAGTAGTCTTGGAAATAAGCTTTGAGGATATCTTACAGAGCGTTTTAAAACTAAAATTGTTATTTGGGTGTGTCTTGTCGTATCGTGCCGTATAATGTGAAATCACCTTAAAGTGGAATATTTGATAATCTTTATCAATATTCATACTACATTACATGTCATGATTTCTAAGATTTGAAATTCATGTAACTGTCTATTATTTGTTATGTTGCTAATTCTGGCGTGTAAATGTAAATAGCAGTATGTGGTATTTTACCCAAAATGGGATTTTAAGTCTTGCACACAGTTTTTTCCAATTTCTTACCTTTTTGTCGATCAGCATGGTTTTTTCTGGAATAATTCGGCTTTCGTTCAAGAGGTATTGTTTATTGCCTAATAAAATTTCCTTAAAAACCATGTACCTTTCATCGTATGAATTGAGATTGGTTGTTAAACGGAATGAGAATTCTTCCAAGTCATCATATAATAATTTATCCTCAAGGCCAAGATAATTTTCTCTTTTAAACTCCCAAGTGTTACTCGCAAAATAAAATAGTGAAACACTAGCAATATATACCTTTCTTTGAATTTTTATAAATCTGAAAGATGAATATTATTTTATTTACATTACAAACTCTCTCTCTCTCTCTCTCTCATTCTCTCTCTCTCTCTATTTCTGTATATGTATATGTGGGGGTGTATCATAAATCACTACCCATTCGCAAAATATGGTTCTATAGAGATAAAATAAGTTGACATGAAAGATTAAAAAAAATTTAGATTTCGCCTTCGCTACTGAGTCGTCAAAAATACTGAAACAATATGGGTCTTTGAGGATAAAATTAAAACTAGTTAGGTAATTATTATTATTTTCTTTAAGATAAGCAATTAAACAATTAAAGAGTAACTTTAAATTTATGACAAATATTCAAATAATTCGACACCAACTTGAATGCACGCCGTAAAAGTGATTCTTTAACTCTCTGCAGTATTTGCGCATCTATTAATGCTATGGCTTTTTTGAATTCGAGAAAGTATGTTCACCTGATTTTCAATTGACAGATGATATAATTTTTCTTTGATGAATCCCTGAAGAAAGAAGTCGACCGGTGTTATGTCACGTGACTAAGAAGGCCAACGAATTTGTCATCCCATTCCAATCCATCGTTGTGGAACAGTGGGTTTAGAAAATTATGTACTTGAATTCCAAATTGAGCCGGCGCGCGGCGCTCCGTCATATTAATACCAAATATCCTGCATACTATTAGGAATACCTTCAAGTAGTGAGAGTAAATCTTCAGTTCAAAATTCCCGATATTTTCCAGCAGTAAGGCGATTAGGAAAAAGGTATATGAAACTGAACCGGTATCGGTTGTGGATTTAACGCACATGATTTCTTAGTTTGTGACAATATTAGGGGTAAAATTTTCGAGAAAGCGAAATAAGATACTCGCAATAGGTTTAGGGAACACATTTCGAACATTTATTAAATTAGCAGACAATGTAAGTTAGTGTAGAAACAAGACTAATTTTGGTAGGATAACTTTCCATGCTGCTATTTTAAAACGAATCAATAAAGTTTTGTAAATATTAACTTGAATGAACTTTTAAAATAAGGATTACTTGATTCCCCTGCCATTTAATATATTTGTATAGTCAGCGAAACCTATATTGTAACGGGACGTGCGAAGCGAGAAGCGACATGTGGGCGGGAAATGTCTAACACATGACATCTTCCATCTTTTACAACGCTTACATTAAAGCGAGAACGATGATTGTTGTTTTTGCTGGCATGCGACTGAGGCGGAGATTCACTTACATTATGTGATACTCCAGAGCCGCACTTAATTTTGTTACCGAATCATTCTGGCAGTGCTGATATATTGTAAATATAATATTATAAGATAAGTAATAATAATTTAATATCTGTTTATTTGCTGGCGTGTTTTTGAAAATATTTTAAGAAGGTTATCGTGTTGCAGTGAGTTGTGTAATAGTGTAATATGAGTAATAATTTTATATCTGTTAATTTGCTGGTGTGTTTTGAAACTAATTTAAGAAGGTATTTGATGTAAAAATGACTTGACGTGGGAGGCCTCTACGTCTGCATCTTATTGTGTTTGTGAAAATGAAAGTGATAGTGATTACAGTGATAAAGAATATCAAAGTTAATTAGTGTTTTCAGTAACAAAACATCGGTTACATTTGAACGAGCAAGCGAAACAAATTTACCTCAATGTTTACAATAATCTTTTGAAGCGACCAGTTAATGACCCTAATTTGTGTGATGTGGATGTATTAGGTGAAACAGATTAACGTTCCCCGTCCCACAATACACAAACTGGTGAAAGAAGGTGTCCTCCCAAGAAAACAAAGATCCGACGCCACATAGTGGACGGAAACGCCGAAAAGGTGGCCAAAATATAAAGGCATTGAGCTATTTTACTGAAATTGTGCATACAGGGTTTTTTTGTGTCGCTGATCAAGAATCCGAAGTTGAATTTTGAAAAAACAAAATGGCGGTCATGAAATCCCCCCAAAACATACCAAAAATCGCCAATTATCGCTGGATTTTTACAAAACTTTGTATACAGTTTTTTTGGCTCGCTGATGAAGAATCCCATATAGAATTTCAAAAAAAATTACGGTTAAAAATATATACATAGTTCAAAAATTATTATTGAATTGAAGCGAATTCATGTGTTTCATTTGTCTCGGGAAAATTAGGATCTGGGGAATGGAATAAAAATGTGTAAGGACTTTGAAAATTTATTTTATTCAATTACTATCTGAATTACATTCATCGTCCTCATGAGAACGCATTCAAAAGGAGCCCACTTTATGGTGCACAAATGTGCATGCATCCGTGCATTCGCGCACAATTTGGTCAATATCTCGCAAAGATGCAAAAAGATGCAGTTAATTTTTTATACACTTTCGAAAAAATGTTCATTGAACACATTCCAATAAGTTTCAAGACCAACAATTACCAACCGCGTAACTTATGGCTTTTTTTTGTGGAGTTTATGAATCGTTGCATGTACAAAAATACACTCCACTTCGATAATTATTTACTAATTACCATATAAATAAACTGATCTGATCTGAGATATTTTAATTGTACTTACTTTCTGATGCAGAATCCATTTTCATCACACAGAAAACTGCACTTTGAGAATTTTTACGCTGCAGACAAAATTTATCGATTTTTGAAGCGTTGCGAGCTGCCGAAATGACGCGCTGCATGGTCGCACAATAAGTAATTTCCTCGCTCAGGTAGTGAACCCGGACCGGTATTAACGGTCGTTTCTAATGCTAGGGGTACCACTACAACGATTTAAAACGTTTCCATTTCAAAAAAAAAATCTTAATTTTTTTTAATTTTGGCCAGCTTTTTGGCGTTTCCGTCCACTGTGCGCCGGTCAATCGAAAACTCTCGTTAGCAAAACTTTTAAGAACTTTAGTTTACGACGCATATCAGAAAAATTAAATCCCGACTATTGACGTGGTAGACAGAAAATTAAAAGAAATATATTATCATCTAAAATATACCAAAAGAGCTTTAGAAACTTGGCCGAGAAAAACTGGATTTAAATATCAAACTGTTAATAAACGCATGGCGATTATGGAAAGTAAACGAATAGTGGATTGGCGAAATTTATATCTAGAAGAGATAAAAGAACTCAGAAGGGAAAATAGACTAATTTATTATCTAGATGAAACTTGGTATGATACTTATGACACCGTAAACAAAGAATGGACTGATGGATTTAGGAAATGTCAACCAACCTCATTGCCCCCTAATAAAGGGACTCGGTTGATTATATTACACTGTGGATCAGTTGATAAATGGGTTGATAATGCATTGAAACTGTGTGGACAAACATGGAAGACTGTAACGTGGATTACCACAAAAACATTGAGAGAGAAATATTTGAGGAATGGTTTGAAAATACACTAATTCCAAAATTAAAACCGAATAGCATTGTTGCTCTTGACAATGTGAAGTACCATTCGAGACAACTGTATAAAATTCCTAACAAGAGTTCTACTACTGCAAATGAAAAATTATGACAAGAAGTATATTATAGATAATGTAGCGGAGAGATATGGCCACAAAGTGTTGAGATTACCGCCATATTCCTGTATTTTCAACCCGATTGAATTAATTTTGTGTAAATTGAAGAAAAACGGCAGGAATGGAAATATTTTTCCAAAATTCGATAAAAAATCGTAAGAGTTAATTCAAAATGAAGTGTCGAAAATTAACAAGGAAGATTGGGAAAAAGAATTAGGAAAGTAATTACAATAGGCGAGGGGACTGTAATCAAAATTACAAAAAGAAACATCATGGTATTATAGTAGAGACCTTTAATTCACTATAAATATTACTAAAATATAATTTTAGTAACCATATTTTGTTTAATTGTGAAATGAAAATGCTGGAAATGAGGATGTATTTCAAATGAAAGCAATCGGCGGTCTCATAATGACGTAACAGCGTAGATACGACGCGCGCATTCCAGGGTAGAAAACTATAGTGCAGGTGTTATAATTATTGATAATGTAAATTTGCGTAACTGTAACTTCACTAACATTTCCACAACCAGGTACAAAACACTTCTTTACAGACATTTAAGTTTCAAAATAATGTAATGATATACAAAACAACAAACAAAACATTAAGGTTAAATATTCAACTAGTTCTGTTGCCAAATTTCTAAAAAAAGAAGCATGTTCCCTGAAGTTTAATATCTGGCTTTTTAAAATAATTTCTTTTAACACAAAAACACAAAACATGTAAGCATTCCCTATATTTAACCATCGATTAATGTCTAATGGTTTACTAATACTGAAATATAATACTATAATAAAGGATTGCTTTACATCAACACAGTATTATCTTAATTATTTAGAAACATGGCAATGCAGCATTTGTTTCCTCGCTGAATCTGTGCTGTCTACGCTGTTACGTCACGGCGAATACTAGCCAATACAATTGGCTTGGGAAAATGCGGGAATATCTGACCGTTTAAAGAGCGCTTAAACTTTACGAATTTTTTTAAGCATAAGACATTTAATAAAAAAAAAACACGGGTCAATTATTTTAAACTGTAGATGTTATTAAAGTAATAAAAAAAATGTGTCCTTGCCTATTGAGGATGATTATTTAAAAATTGCAAAATTTCATATAAATAGTGGAAATAAATCTATATAATAAATATATAATAAATTTCAACGAGGATAGTAGTTCATCTTAAAATGAAGAAGAGGGTGAGAAGGGCGAGGATTCAGTGGAAGAAGCAATGTGAGCTGAGGTAAAGTGAAGTTATGTAAAGTGAAGAAGTGAATTTTTTTGATATCAAGTACATTATTTAATTCCGTTTTTTGTGGTTTCGTGGTTCAGTGCTTGAGAAACATTCTTCTTCAGGATGTTATTATTTATTAATGTTATTTTTTAAATTTTGACAAAAATATGTCTTTCTGTTTTTATTATAGTAATAACTTTACTATTAGAATTTATTTTTAGTTCATTTATTGAGAAAAATATTTGTTTCGGTTACTATTTTGAGAGTATACTTTTTGTTTTTATTTTGTTTTTAAAGCTTACTTGTTATTTTTTTAAATAATCTCTTTATTCTATACTAATATAACCATCCTTTCCTGGCAAAAAATGCTCATACCTGCTCTCGGTTCTTGCTGGGTAGTAACAATTTACATTAAGCAAACTTGAATACTGTAACTGCTGTATGTGTAGTCAATACGTTAAATTCAATACTTCTATGTCAAGTTAATACTTTTTTCTACAATTGTTAAATTGTTTCTCGCTAAACTAAGCACAAAAACCTACATTGAAAAAGTAAACGAGCGAACAATACATCCGGCTTTCCGTTCCGTCCATAGCGTCTTACCTCGAATGTCCCGTCACAATATAAGTTTCACTGACTATTATTATTTGTCTTATTAATATATTTGTCAATATAAAAAAAAGTTTCCCAAATATAGAAAGTATTCACTAATCAGTATCAGTCCTTTAATAAGTATAATTATTGTACCAAGTTATTAGAAATTATGACGCTTGGGATGAGAAAACCTAAATGGTTAAAATACTTGCATAGGATTTTTTCCAAAAAAGTTTAAGTAAACCATCTAGGAATATGGCAGGTACCATTTGAAACAATATCACGTTTATGAGGTAATAGTAATAACATGGTGTCGTCTGTCCATGACCTATTGGAGCCCAAATTTTTTTCTCTGTTGGCACTTCTTTCATTGCATCGACTGCAACAGTAAAATATGCTTCCCAGGGACATCTAAATTCAGAGCTACAGTTGTATATGGAAATCTCATATATTTTCTTTCTGCAAGTTAATAAATAACATGTATGTGGTATCCTCATTTTTGTATTTAATTTAATTGCTATGTTGAGGGTATGCAAAATTCCGTTTTATCTGTTTCGAAAACAACATTTTCATCCATTTTGGGCAAAATGTGTTTCTAACTAGAAATTGCCGTCGAACTCCCAGTTGTAATATTACTTATCATCAGTGACAACGAACATTGAAAACAATATTAAGCAATATGCGAAAAAAACTATGGGTAACTGTCGAAGAGATTACTGGTTCTAAGAAACACAGTGTTTGTAACGTTTTGATATGCACTTTGAGTCTTATTGGATCATTTTTATTAACCAGTTAAATGTTACAATAGAGCACTGGCCCATCACTCCAACAGATAGTACGGACACATAAGCAAATATAAAATGTTTGAAGGTCAAGTTTTAATGTTTGTAACTGATGAAGCTTCTTCAACCATGCTTCTAGTCGACCATTGCCTCAAATCTATATATCCCGATTTTATAAAATCATTTGTATAGTCCATGCTCTGCAACGTATTGTAGACACAATTCGTTATGCAAGTAAAATAGAGTTTGATTGTAAATAGAAAAGCAATTTCTCATCATAACCTAAGAAATAATTTAAATATTATTTTAAAGATTTTATAAAGAATGTTTATTAACTAGTTTTAAATTAGGTAGGATATAGTGTCATATACACATATTAACGCGGTGACACCATCACCTAGTGTCAACCCTCGAACTAACGTCATATATATCCACCTCCCTAGAGATAAGTTGTTTGTAATAGTAGAAAAATATTTAATTACCAGAGCCCGTATCTCGCATGGCATTTGCGTAAATGTCAGGAGCGGCATGGGAGAGTAGTACTAAATTACAACATTTTTTATCTCTGTGTGGTTTAGTGCTGATTCAACTGGAGGAGCTTATACGTAGTACTCGGTGCATCACTGTCGATATTGCCAAAGGGGTAAAATATATTTTCACGAATTCCTCAATATATCTTAGGCCCAATTAAGTGTCGACTTGGTTTTTGCTCAGAAAGGTTACCAATACAAATATCTATAAGACAGCGCAAAAAAGTGAGCGAAATCAGAAGATTCTTAAAACGACGAGAGGCATCTAGAAAACTGAGCAAAATCAGACGATAAATGCCGTGTCAAAATGATAAAATGTTAAATCTATGGGAGATAGAGGGTTGTTTTTTCCCTTGAAACTCTCTACCCCGCAGACAATTTCCCAGCAAATGGACTAAAACAAGTACAACCCCCTATATGCAATAGGGGATGGGATATTCAGTTGTTATTTCTTTCAACTCTTGTTTTTAACATTAGATGCTAAATATCTCGTTTCGTATGGGAGATAGAGGGTTGACTTTTTTCCCTGGAACTTACCGCTCCATAGGATTTCTCCTGGCAAGTCGAATAAAAGAAATTCGAATACCCCATCTGCAGGGATTAAAATATTGAATTTTTTGTACTTTCATCACTCATTTTTAATACAAAATGCTAAATATATTAGCTCCTATGGGAGATAACGGGGAGGCGGGTTGCTGACATAATTTTTAATATATTTTCCCGAATTCCACGCGGATGAAGGCGCAGGTAAGCAGCTCGTTATGTATAAGTAGATAACGAATTTAGGTCGAAGACAGCAACAAATAATATTTAGGATTTGCAATATATGCGCATAAAGAGGTACCTTACTTTACGTTACACTTTGTTAAATTTTGATATAGACATTAAGCTAGCGCATAGGTAAATTATATTATATAATATGAATAATAATCTTTTAACTGTTTCGAGAGTCAGGGATCCATTTTTATCTGCTGAGAAATGTAAATATCTCAATATACGTTTGCACTAGTTTATAAAAAAAATTTATATTTAACAATGTCTGAGATTGTAACAGTTTAGTGGCCGATGTTTTTTAACTGTAACTTTACAAAAGTAACAGAGAACTACGTTTTATGATTTATAACCGATAATAAAATAGTTTACTAATAATGACGATGGCATGGAAAAACCACAGTATATATCGGGTAATTCACAGTCCTTCTCTGGAAATGTCATCCCAGATACGGGCTCTACTAATTACTAACATTTTCTGGTAAAAAACATTTTAATGTGTTTTAATATCAAAGGTCGGATTTACCAATTGGATATGAGGTAAAACCAGGGTTGGCATTAGGTGGTTATATGTCAGATTTGCCTGCATATATGAAACGATATTTTACCTTGAAAATTCTTTTAGCGAATTCCGTATTATCCAAAGTTAGTAAAAGTCAATTTTTTATAAACACTCACTCGAGGAGAACTGGAGGTATAGGGGGATGTACTAAAATAACACACACAAGTATTTTTTACTGCCGGTTACAAGACAAAAAAGTATATTATTAATATCTGTTCTAAATGTTTTGGAGTTAAACTTCGACGACTTTCGTTGAAAATCCATTTATATTGCGAGAAGGACCGCTCGACGGCGACAGATGTAATTAGGGCATACTTAAAATATGTAAACTTTCGCAAAGTCACCACATTCATGCCCGGTGTAGCAAAGTGTACTTCTTTGCCGTTTAAAAGGTCTATTACACCTGTCGTCGTAACAAATCTGGGATTCTTTTGTAAAACAGTTTGGAATTTTGTTTGTACTCTCACAGTAATTTCTCCCTGTAATTGAAAAATATATTGTCGAAGATCGAACACAACGTTTATTTTATCAACTGTAGTAAATTCTGATGTTGGCTGATATTGAAGGTCCCGTATGGCTAGAGGAATTCGTGAAAAAACTTCCGTGCATGGTCTCCAGATATTCTTGAACAGTTAGATTCACAAATGCTTGTTGCGCCTGTAAAATAGCAACTGCGTCATTTAGATTTATCTGCTGTATTAGGGATGTCACATGTTCAAAATGACAGTAATAGTACGATGTTGCCTCTAACCAAGTTCCACATCGTGTTATAATGAGGCTTTGGAGGTAATGGAGTATTTGGTAGAATTTCATAATAACCGTACACGGTGCTTTAAGAAAAACTTTCTTTACACTAGATATCAAATTTTCAACATTAAGGTAGCACCCCCTAATAGTTTCAGCAACTTATGAGGCCCATGTGCTAAACATGTTACATGAAGTATATTTATTCTGATATGTTTTCTTCAAAATTCTTCCAGCAGTTTTCATACAATTCACTCCATCGGTAAGGAATAATAAGAACTTATTTTCTATATATTTGTCACCACAAAACTCTTGTAGACTTGAATTCACTACCTCCGCTATAGCGTGTGAATTTATAGCTTCTAAAACTTTAGAGGCAATCCAGTGCCCGTTCATTGAATAATTTTCCAACAATGCACCCACTAAAACAGTTGCTACATTAAACCCGCAAGGTGGTTTCATCCACGCTAAGCCAGATGTACTTCCCATTAAGCTCAGAAGAAATTTTCTGTCTAATATGTGTGTGAAAACACTCCGTTGATAAATATTTTTTTCCATAGTGTAGACTCCAAAGGCACGTTAGATTGTCTACTTTCGACCACGGTATGTTACATGCTATCATAAATTCCACTAAATCTAAGTTAAAATTACGTTGCAAGTCGCTGTAAGTAAAGCCACCGTTCATGGTTTTCTGAGGAAATATGTCAATTAATATTTGTGTTGCATGACCACGAAACTGCTTTGTCACATCTAGTGCAATACAATTGTCTACCATTAAATTGTAAATAGGCAATATCTCGAATACAAGTATTTACTGTAGCTTCCGTCGGTTTAGTACGTTTCGACATTTTAACTGCGCATTTTTAGTACCTACGTCCAAATGAATCCACGTTATGCAAGATACTGTTAGATCGTGTTATGTTTTCACTCCTCCACGCTAGGGCCGGCCGTTGGCCTTCAGTAATGTAAATTGCCAGTATACTGCAATTTAAAAGACTCTATTACGCATTACGTTTTTTAATTAATAGAGCATTCTCGACAAAACTAAATTATGTATTAACATTATAAAATTTAATAAAATGAACCTAATATGTTGCATGACTTCATTTTTGTAGATTGGGAATGTTTCAGTAGGTGTTGACAATATATTATATCTGTAAAAGCCATCCCTGGAATCCGATCAGTAAATCCGACCTCTGTTTATAATAAATTTTACTTGTATACAAGAAAATCATAATTGCATGCACTGAAGTGGTCGCTGCACTGTCATTATTCTTTTATTATCCTTTACAATTGAATATTGAAGAAGCACATTTTACAAAAATAAATGCGTTAGGTAAACTACGTACTTGTTTACAGCTTTTTCCCAAGTAGCTATTATTAATGATTTTGCAACATTGTCCACAAAAACGTGATCAGCATATTCTTTGTAATCGACATAGGCTAGTCTCATGATACCTAAAAAAAATGTTTTTTTATTTATTTATTTATAAATAATAATTAATTAAAAAATATATCCTATGTATATGGTTACTTATACAGGGTGTAACCGTTTTAAATACATAAAATTGATTGGGCGATAGATTTTTGTAAAATAAGTGTTTTTTTGTGCCATGAACATTTTCTCATAAGCGCTTAGTTTCTGAGATACAGGGTGTTGAAATTTTTATTTGATAAAAGTTTTTGTCGCATAACTTTTACATTTTTTAATAGATTGATTCCAAATTTGGCTTTGATTTATGTTAGATGGAATCTGAAATAATGACGAAACGTTTGAACTAAAAATATGACCACTGGCGTAGATAGAGGGGACATGAACCACTTTCTTTAAAATTTCAACGCCGACGATAAGAATGGTAAATCGGCCCCAGACGAATATCTGGATCATCTTTTGAGGGTATATTGGTACTAATAAGATACGTTAATCTGCAAGTTGTAGACCTCTACCTATTTTGATTTTTGAATAAACTGAAAAAATGAAAAATTAGAAAATAATTTCTTTCTCAAAAAGTGGCTAAATCGATTCGAATAAAATTTTAACACGTTATAGAGGTATATAAAGACTATTTGCAGAAAAAATAGCAGCTTATGTTCTTCATATTAGCCATTAAAAATAGTCGGATATTTTCTGAACATTTTTATTTTCTCTATGTGAATGTTCAAGAACTTTTTTTATGTCTATTTCTTTGTAGAATAATCCTTGAAAATTTCAAGTCGATCGGAGAGGTACGCCATATTTAAAAAAAACGATTTTTGTTATAAAAATTGATTTATTTCAGTGCTTATACCTTTGAAACATCAAAAATAATACTTATTTTATAAATTTATAATTACAGAAAACATTAAATAATGAGAACAATATTGAGAAACAATTTCGTTTTCAATTAAAAAATAAAAACATTGATCATAAACTATATTTAAATAGAAATAATTTCTCTTAAAAAGTCCTGTTTCATCATAAAACATTAATATAGATATAATCCATCAATATAATAATTCAAGTAGAATTAAATTTTATCGTTATGTAGACTCAAAATACAATTTAAAAAATTTAGCACATTCAATTTGAATATTAGTTCGTTTGACGCCCATAAGATGGCACTGTTATCTAATGTTTAGCAAAGTCTATCTACTGGCTCTGATGTTTAGCGCTACACACTCACAAGAGCGAATCCAATTATCTGATTCATAACTAGAAACTGATTCGCTGCTATAAGCTTTGAGGTTAGAAATAGCGAGATTAATTTCTGTTCTTGATATAATATCTCTTTTTGACTAACGACATCTTTAAGGTAAATAAAAATAAGTCTTCTTCTAAAAGTAATAATCAAAAGTGTTATGTTTGTTTGAAATTGATAAAAAAAATTTCGGGTACTCCTAAAAACATAGTATTAGAGGAAGATGTTGTGGAATTTTCATCTCTTTCCAATAGTGATATTTTGATTGGTGATGTTATATGTGGAATTTGCCGTATGATGAAATGTAAAAGAAAAAAAATTAATATTGAGGAACAACAAAAGTGTTTGGAAAATAAAACAGATGAAGACACTAGTGAAGGATTAGAAAAAACTGAATCAAGCTTATCACAGATGACCATGTCTCAGTTAAGTTCTGATGATCCATCATTTTGTGCAGTAATACTGACGAGTGTATTGAAGTTCAAATCAAAAGAACTGTTTCACCTTATAGATATTGTTGTATTTGTTATGCTTCAGATAAACATCAAATAGTTATTCATGATCAAGCGACGGTGGAAATCGATGCTGTGAAAATCATTTGATTAATAAACGCATCTATGAAGAAAATCTTAATCTATTAAAAGTCTGTTGTAATTGGAGCATTCTAAGAGCATCAGAGTTGACTAAAATAATGGAAAACTTCACTATTGAATGTGATTCCACATTGCTTGATAAAATGGATAATTTCCGTATTCCTCATGAACAACTTCTCGTATTATAACTCAAGCTCTTATTGTTTTTTTGTTCAAGCTGCACACCGGTAATTCAAACAAGCTGCCATCAGCGATATTACAATTAGAAAATGAGCAGTTGGTTTCAAAATATTCTGAGCAAGTGATACAATCATTCGTAAAGGTGTGTTACATCGTTACTTCGGTTTTCGATCTATGTCTAGAAACGATCTTATTCAGGATTATTGATCACCATTGGCAAAACGCTTGTACGATAATCTTAATGATAAGATCATTTTGATTTGTGATGAAACTTATGTTCGCCATCAGAAGAGCTCTAACAACGAATACCAGAGAAAATCTTATTCTGGACAAAAGAAAATACCACTATGCAAACCATTTACAATTTGTACAACAAATGGATACATAGTTGACATGTTAGGGCCATATTTCGCCCATCCAAATGACGCTATAATGAAAGAAATTATCGATAATCTTGATGGCTTATGTGAATTATTGGAGCCACGTTTTTGTCGTTGATCGGGGATTTCCTGACGTTAAAGAGCATTTAGAAAAAAATCGGTTATCAAGTACTAATGCCAGCATTAAAAGGAAAACGAAACCGGTTGGCAACTGTTGAATCTAATGCTTCAAGATATGCCATTAAAATTCGTTGGACGACAGAAGCATGGAATGTTGAAACAAAAATATCATCTACTTGAACAAAAATTTGTTAACAAAATGCTTCTCAGGATCGGTAGTTTTTACAAAATCGATCATTTCTCCACAATAAGTATAACAAACGTCTTACTTCTGATTTAGAGTCTCCAGATGATGTCTATTTTTATTTCTCTTAACTTTTAGTTTTTTAGGAGGTCCTCGGGAGGTGGAAAGGTGGTAACAAACATTTGTGTTTATATTGCGAATTATAATCCAGTCAGTAGAGACAAAAAAAAGGCCTTTGCCTTACTCTATTTATTCTACGATTTGAGTTTACTTTCGGTTTACAAAATTATTATAATTATGTATTGAATAGCCAGAAGGATTAAAGTTTATAATAAAAGTAATTTTTGACGTTTCAAAAAAGTCACATCTTGACATTTCAAAAAAGTCACATTGGTGGAATATCACGAATATTTTTTTTAGACATTGGGACTGATTTTGCTCATCAATGACCTCAATCTCTTCCTTGACAAATAAATATTAAGAGACATTAAAAATGTTACCATTGTAGTCCTTGTGAATAGACCATTCATGTTACCAACAAGTTCTCAAATTAGTAATTTGAAATTTTGCATTTTTTGATATATTTTCCAATAATTTATCTATGATTTTTAGTCATCGATAATTTTGAAATCAGGGTCGATTGATTTTTCCCAACAACGTATAAAAATATTTTTTATAATCATTTTGATTTTAGCTTAAACAAGAAATAATAAAAAATACTGTCACAAATAAGCACTGTCTGATTTTTTGTTTACTTCTTCTTCTTTATTTCAAAATAATAGACTGCGTTGTTGCCAAATGCAATAAAGATGCATGTGACGGTCACATTATTTAAAAAAATTAATTATTTCTTTAATAAAGTGTTTATAAGAAAATCCTAATATACGTGTCCAATTATTACTTTTTCTTTTGGTCTGTCTTATAACGGAAAAAGCCAAATTGAGTAGCATTCCCCATTGTAGTGATATTTAATGCAAAATTACACATATATGTGTATATGCGTAAACGACATTTCGGCAGAGTCACCTCTACCATCTTCGGGTTATCGTTGACAACCACTTACTGTGGCTTCTCATTAAGCTTGTCGCCCGCACGATGAGGCGAATCGCGAAGAAAAATATTGTATAGCATTTATTTCATGTATTCGAATATACAAATCTCAACCCAACTGCTTCTACGCGCCGTGAAGTGCGTTGCATAGCATACGTGTGTGGATTTATATTTGAATACACGAAACATTTTTCTCCGCGCCGCGCCTCGCATAAGTGGAAGACGACCTTTATGTTAGAACTGAAATGTCGCGTTCTGGATCGGGCTGTTCCATATATACCCACTGGCTCAGGTACATAAGCGATACCAAAGAGAATCCTTGTATTCTCTTTGGCGATACATTCCACATTCGTAATTTGGACTCATGGAAGAGACATCTAAGTAATTTCATAGATCATCTAAACAACCGTCACGATAAAATTAAGTTCACGATCGATGTAGAAACTGATGGATCATTAGACTTGGATGTATTAGTGACAAACAAACATAATGGAAGTCTGGTCCATACGGTGTATAGAAAAGCTACTCACACTGAGTGATACCCAAATGCACAATAATATTACCATCCAGCAAAGCTAAATTCAGTGGTAAAGACACTACGCCCCCAAAAGCTACGGGTTCGAATCCCACCACCGGCACTGGCAATGTTGGTGCAAATGGTTATATGTACACGTTTTTCAAAGTGTAACCTCCTTTCAGGCAGTTTCGGCTTTGGATTCTGGGGGGGGGGTCCTAATTTCTGTGTTGTTTATTTATTTATTATTTATAACAAGTCAAGAATCACCAAATAAGCCAAGCTACCTAGTGTATGGAAACCAGCTCTAGCAGACAAATGTATCAACGGGGATACCTGCTGTGGATTACAATGTAGACCCCAAAACTAGCAGAAATAGAAAAGATCTGTCCTTATTAGGTGCATTTAGTTCAGGAATTTAACGAGGATGACTTCGATAGAAGATTACAATTTTGCGATCGAATGGTGCGTCGTTTTGATAATGACGACAGTTTTAGTCGGTTAAATTCTATTCTGCGATGAAGTGTGTAATTGAAGATATTGGTTACGAAATAATTCACACTAGATGGAATAGATACACATGCAGCATCCGCAGAAGGTTTGAGAAGGTATTATTGGACGTTATATAATTGGGCCGTTCTTTATAGATGAACATTTAGTTGCTCAAAAGCATCTGGAACTATTAAAAAAAATGTGATACCTGCATACACTGATTTATTCTCTAATGGAAATAATTTGATTCAAAACGGTATGTGCTTCAGCAAGATGGAGCTCCCAGCACTATTTTTTGTTTTTTCGTTATAAATTGAATACGCTTATCATCAACCTTATCTTATTTATGTATTTTAATAATATTGGTGGAAAATAAATGTTTACTGACTTACTTCCATAATACGGGGTTCAAGTGAGGGAATAATTAACCGAGATAGACGGATCAGTAGATGGAAATCCAACGAATGACCTCCTAGGACACTTAATTTATTTGATGAGAACTTCTCAAAAGTTAAGTGTACAGGAATAGCCCAAAGAGTTTGGTGGATTCGAAAGCTCAAATAATAGCCGAGATGTGGCAAATACTCTAGTCAGCCCAATTGTTGATATAGTTTTAAAAATCGATCGGCACATTGCCAGATTGTGAATGGTGCATATTTTGAGCATTTGTTGTAAACTTAATTTAATACAATAGTAAACAAAACTAAAGTTTATACTAACCTATGACGCCTGCCAACGCCAGTGAAAATGGTCCGTTCAAGTTATCTATCCATGCGGGTAATGGCTCTTTTATTGAATTAATCACTAAAAATGTACATTTTCCTTAATATTGTATATTTTTTTTAAATAATCAGGTTTACAAGTTTCATACCCAAAGAAAAAATAATCTTTTTAATGAACTTACCAAGATATGTGAAAACTTTATTTTTAAAAATTTTCCAATCCAATATGGTGAAGATGGAAATTATTAACAAGTTTTTTCAAATCGCCGTTTCAGCTTTTATTGCCACCTTCAGTCCATTTATACATTGATATTCATTGGTAGTCTCAGCTCCCATGGCACAAAAAGGTACCCCAGCGAACACCACAAATTTAAAAGGTGAAAATGGTTGGAAAACATGTAAAAAATATGTTACACCCGCCATATTAGTAAAATTTGTTAATTGCTGTTTTTAATGAATTTTTGAAATTAGCTAAAAAAATTAATTTACTTTTCAAAACATCTGCTTTAAATTTACACAATTTATGGTAAATAATGTATCATTTTTGAAAAAATTTGTCTGGCTGACAATTTTTGTTAATTAACATCTGACAGACAGACCTTTTGTCATAAATTGTTTTTTTTCAGTAAAGTACGCTTCGTAAAACCTCCATGGTTTTTGTTTTAAAATAAATTTTGAGATCTCCCCTATCTATTAAAACTTGTATTAAAATAGGTTAGGTTAGGTTTGTTGTGAGTGGGCCTCAGTAGACCCTCCACTGCGGCCATCAGCAGGCCTATTGTGGCTCACGCCTAATTATATTTCACCCAATAAGTTCAGTCTCTTAATGAAACTGATAACTTTATTGGGTGATAATGTGTCCAGATCCTCTGGCAGCAGTTGCCCTTTGCCAAATATTGAGAATCGGATCCTCTCCACAGCGGGACAGGTGCATAAGATGTGGTCTGCCTTCTCATCATCCTCCAGGCATAGACGGCACTCGGCGTTTTCCGCTAGGCCGAGTTTATGCAGATGATAGTTTGATCGGCAATGCCCAGTATATAGACCTGTTAGAGTTTTCAGGTTTACCCTGTTTAACTCTAAAAGTTTCTTAGCTCTTGATTTCAAAGGGTATTCTATAAACGCCTTCGAATCGAATGAACTAATCCTGGTAACTCTTGCCAATACTGGAGAGTTTTCTTTTCAGCCCAGGTTGAGATAGCCATTTTGGCAGTACTTGAGGATATGCCAAGTATTGGTTCTGTTCCGATGATTCGTGATCTCGCTCCTTCTCTGGCTAAGAAGTCCGCTATTTCATTACCTTCCATACCAGAGTGACCGGGTATCCAGACCAGAGTCACCTTGTTGTTTTTGCTCAAATGATTTAGAGCTTTCTGACAATTCCATACTGTTTTGGAGTTACACCGGTAGGAGCCAAGAGCTTTTATAGATGCTTGGATATCTGAGAAAATTTTTATTGATCTGCGTGTAAGATGCATATATTCCAGTCTTCGTACACACAGTTCAATGGCATGAACCTCAGCCTGAAAAACAGTTGTATGAATACCTAGGTTTGAGAATATCCTCACCCTTGGTCTGTAGCTATGTACTCCGGCTCCTGTTCCCTCGGGAGTTTTGGAGCCGTCTGTAAACCAACAACTGTCTGTCTTCAGTAGGTCGGCTTTATTCTGATCCACTCATCTCTTTCTGGAGAAAGGATGTTGAAGGTCAGCTCGTAGTTGGTCATGGTAGGCATAGTATCCGAGGGCATTCCCAGGATGCTGTGATTCTCTATGTCATCCAGCAACCTGTTCCGCTCCATGATACTAGTCTGCGGCATATTATTGGTCGCTTGTTGCAGTCTGTAGGTTGCCCACCTGGCCTCTCTCTCCAGATATATATGAAGAGGGGGTAAATCCAGGAGGATTTCCATTGCAGCTGACGGTGTGGTGCTAATTGCTCCCGTTACGGTCATGCATGCTAATCTCTGCAGTCCAGAGAGTTTGGATTTGGCCGTTCGTTGTGATCCTTTCGGCCACCAAACAATGGATACGTATGTTATCATTGGTCTGATGACCGTGATATAGATGCAATAAATTTGTTGGGGACCCATGCCCCAGGATTTGCCACAAATACGACGGCATGTCCTTAAGAACAGCTTTGCTTTGTGGATTACCTTCTCCAGATGGGAGTTCCAATTAAGTGATCTATCTAGAGTGATTCCTAGATATTTCACCTCCTCCGCAAATGGAATAGTTTCACCCATTAAGGTGGGAGGTCTTAAGTCCTCCAGCTTCCTTTTCCGGGTGAATGGTACTGTATTAAAATAAGTTTGTCATCAAAACAAAAAAAAAGTTTCAATATGTCATACTCAATTTTTTAAAGCGCCGAGGTATGACCTCAGTCGCATGCTAGTATTGAAAAAAAAATTAGGAAAATTGAACCGATAATTAGTAAAATTTGTTGTTTCATATAAAATTTTACAAACTTGTTCAATATTTTCTTTATTTTTATTATTTTTTATTGTCTGACAAAGTAAATAATATTTTTTTCGACGACAGACCAATTTTTATGCATAAAAGAGATATCAAACTTCATTAAAAAAAAAACGAAGGAGGTGTATGTATTTTTATTAAAATCATTAATTGTTAAAAAAAATATATTTTAGGTATTAATTAACAAAAATTTCCAACTAGACAAGTATTAACAGATAGAGATCTCAAACTCCATTAAAAAAAAACGAAAAGGTATTATGAAACGTACTTTTATTAAAAATTATAATTTAAAAAAAAGGTCTGTCCGATATTAATTAACAAAAATATCCAGCCAGACAAGTTTTAATAGATGAGGGAGATCTCCAACTCAATTTTAATACAAAAACCAAGGAGGTGTTATGAAGTGTACTTTTATGAAAAAAATAATTTATAACAAAAGGTCTGTCAGTTGTTAATTAACAAAAATTGTCAGCCAGACAAATTTTTTCAAAAATGATACATTATTTACCATAAATTTCGTAAATTTCGAGCACGTGTTTTGAAAGGTAAATTCATTTTTTTTTAGCTAATTTCAAAACCAATCAAAAATAGCAATTAACTAATTTTTATTATCATTATTTCACCTTTTAAATTTGAGGTATTCGATGGGGTAATTTTTGTGCCATGGGAGCTGAGATTGACGGTGAGATTTAAAAACAGAAAATACAGGTTTAAAAACTGATAATTATTCCTATGTTTTTGTGGCTGATATAAAACAGATGTACAGACAAATTCTGATAAATCCAAACCACAAAGATTTTCAACGCACTTTATGGAGTTCTTCCATTAACGATGTTATTCACGATTACAAATTAAATACGGTTACATATGGAGTCTCTTCTTCTCTTGTTCTTGCACTCCACACTCTCTTACAATTATCTCAAGACGAAAATCAAGATTTTCCCCATGCCGCTCAAGATTTAGCTACTTATACTTATGTTGATGACATTGTTACTGGTGCCAGTATACAAGAAGAAGCTCGGTTCCTTCAAGAGGACCTTATCCTTTTATTAAAATTTGGTGCGTTTGAACTTAGGAAAATGGGCCAGTAATAATCCACATTTATTATCTCACCTTCCCAGCTCAGATTTATATAACGTTAACTTCTCTTTTAATTTTGAATCTGAGAGCTCCTTCAAAATATTAGGGTTACAGTGGCATCCCTTTAATGATCCGTTTGTATTTTCCGTCACTGCCATTTACAATACCTCCACTAAACCTAATATTTTATCAAATTTGGCTCGAATTTTTGATCCACCTGTAACATTCTTTGTGAAATATTTAATACAACTTTGGTGTTTAGGATTAGATTGGGATCAATCTCCCCCAAAGAGTATTGTACAAATTTGGTACAGGTATATTTCAGAAATATCATGCTTATCACATCTTAATTTACCTCGTCGTGTAATAAATGAAAATTATAAATTATGTGAAGTGCGTGGTTTTTGCGATAAACGAGGTTTTTGCGCAGTTATTTATTTGAGATTATTTAAGCCAGATGGTCAAATTGCTATTTATTTTGTGTGTGCCAAGTCGAAGGTTAGCCCTTCAAAACGTATTTCAATCCCTCGATTAGAGCTGTGTGCAGTAGTTTTGTTATCTAACCGAATGTCTTTTGTTTATGACACATCGAAATAAACATAAATTTAGTTAGCTCTTTGCTTGTTCAGATTCTACTGTAGCGCTGGCGTGGATAACCGTAGAAAACTGTTGTCAACAATCGGGTTTCTCATATACAGCAAACATTATCCCTTGCTACATGGCATCATGTACTTTCCTCAGAATATCCCGCGGATTGCGCTTCGCGGGGACTTGCGCCTCAAGAATTATTGAACTATCCACTGTGGTGGAAAGGGACCGACTCTTTACACGCACCTCAAACAAATTGGCTCCCTTTTCCCACTAGTTCTTCTGTCTGTCCGCTGAGGTGACGGAAAAAGAAAAGAAATTAACTTTAATCACGTTCATTAATTTAGATTCGCTCGATTCTCTCTTTCAGAAATACTCATCTATTTCAAAAAATTAAACATATCATAGCGTATGTTCTACGATGTATTCACAATATAAAATCTCCTCCTGAGAGCAGAAAACTTAATAATTTCACTTCACCTCTCTTTATTCACATTAGTTAAACGAGTTCAGCATACTTCTTTCAGGGATGATATCACACTGTTAGCAAATCGTCCTGTTTCAAAATTGTTAAGAAAATTAAGTCCTTTTCTTCATATACAGGGTGTTCTCAGGGTCGGCGGTAGGTTACATCATTCTCATCTTACTTACGATCAAAAATATCCATCTTTATTACCTCGCTGTAGTCGGTTAACTGATCTTTTTATTGAAGATATTCATAATACCCATTTGCAACTCGGAGTTTAAACTATGCATTTTTTTACTGGTACAACATTTTTGGATACTGTCTCCGAAACGAGCTATACATAATATTTTATCTCGCTACTTTAAATGTTGGAGACTCAAGTCTGTGCCTTTTCAGCTCTCTATGGGGAATTTACTCTTCATTCGTGTTACTCAAATAAAACCTTTTTTGTGTAGCCGCAACCCATTACGGAGGTTCGGTTACCACCATTTTCAATAAAGGTCGAGGTGCTAAAACGCACATCTGTCTATTCGTTTGTTTAGCTACTAAGGCGATACATTTAGCACTCGCCTCCGATCTAACTACAGAAGTGGTTTTAACGGCCCTTCACGATTTATTGCTCGCCGTGGTCGTTGCTCTCACTTGTACAGCGAAGGGGGTACAAATTTTGTAGGTGCTCAAAAATAGCTTACGAAACTTTTTGAAAATGCCGCGAAACAAGAAAACATTCAGTGGCATTTTAATCCTCATTCCGCGCCACATTTTGGTGGCCTGTGGGATTCGGGCAATAAATTATAGGTGAGCAAGTGATTTATTGGTACTCACTCCAGGTCATTTTTTGACCCTTGAGCTCGTAACCACACTTACTGAGGAAGACGTAACTCATGTAAAATTAAACCTTTTAACCAGATAGCATTTAATATAACGTCTCCACCAGGACTTTTGGTCTCGTTGGCACCGACATACTCTTAATCAACGAGGCAAATGGACAAATACAGCAACCCCTGTAGAACCTGGCATAATGGTGCTGATTAAAAATGAACTTTCGCCTCCATTGCGATGACACTTAGCTCACATTATAGAAACTCATTCTGATGCAGACGGGGTCATCCGTGTAGCCACAGTTAAAGCACAGCAAGGCATTTTTAAAAGACCCTCAATCAAATTATGCCCATAGCCCACTTATAATACTGTTTAAGAACACAATTTTAAAGGTAGTTGGAATGTCCGGATTCACTGATCCATTTACTAGAATAATATTTTTTTGCTTTGTCTCTATATAGTTAATTGTTTAGCCCACGTTTCTGTTTTTATATAAGTATTGCCAATTTCTAGAAAAAAATAATAAAATAATTATTGGGTATTACAAAAGCATTCTTTCAAACCTAACATAATAATAATAATAAAAGCAACACTTCCAATACACGTTATCATAGAAACTATTAAAACAAGTACTCAGTCTCGGAGCAAGAGCTGCTTGAATTGAATTATATAAACAGTGTCCTCAGTATTAGAAGCAAAAAAATATTGAGATTGAAAAAATATTAACTCGCCAGAAAGAAATATTTTCACACTCAAGAAATGATTTCCTCCAGTTACAATACAAAAAACGAAAACCCTTTGTCCGATATAACTTTTATTCTTCGGAACTCTTCAGGGGGCTACATCGCGTATAAAGTATTTATAAAAATATTTAAATTAGATAATTCAAAATATGAATATTTGTCATATTTATTTTGACATTTTAAATTGAAAGACAATATCTAGATTAGAGCTGTCACAATTACCCATTAAAAGTAATTGAAGTACCAATTACCAATTATCAATCAAAGTAGTAAATATTTCCATTACCAATTACTCCTCATTTTACACAGTACTTCAAGTATCAATTACTCGTCGAAAATAATATTTTTTTTTCAAGTAAAGGAATACAATTACTTTACCTTATACTTCAATTACTCTATTTAATTGAATTACTTTGAATGTAATTGAATTACCAAAAATAATTGAAATATCAACTGAAAATAAAAGAAATTCAAATACCTACCAAAAAAGAGGCACAATGTATATGTATTTTTAAATAATTATTAGGTCATTCAAACACGTATGTAGGTAATATTCTACCAAGCTATTTTACATATATAGGTACTAAATTTAAAATAAAATTTTCAAGTCTAAAAGAAATTATTGTGTTGACAAGAAATGGTCTACACACAGACATACATACAGACAGACATTTTTTATTCGATACTTGAGTTCAACGTGAAACGCATTTCTGTGCAAGAATTTTGTTTCTACAATCATTATTAAAAAATTTTGTCAGTGTAACTAATATTAATAGGTATTTGATTAAAGCAAATAGGTAAAATAATAGATATTGCCAATATCGGAGATATATGTATAACATATATTAATATTTAAAGAATAGTAAAGAACAAATTTATTATTTAATATTTACGTACCTTGCCAGGCAACTTTTTAAGAATTAAAAACACAAGGACACAAATAATTAAAAATATGGTTTTGTTGCAATCACAGCTACTGTATACTGTTTAGTGCACTGGATAACTGAAAGAAAACGAAAATACTGTCAAACGACAAGCTCGGACAAGTTATTAAAGCCGAGCGCGTTGAGATTTTTCTCGGAATATTTTCGATACAATTTCAATTATTTTAAAGTAATTAAAGTATCTGAAAGGAATTGAATTACCCAAAAGGAATTGAATTATTTGTTCAGTACTTCAAATACCAAAAGCAATAAAACAATTACCAACTACAATTACTTTTACAAAAGTAATTCAAATACCAATTATTTTAAGGCGTCCAAAAAAGTAATTGAATTAAAGTAATTTAATTACTTAAAAATAATTAAATTACTATTTCAATTCTTTTAATTTAAGTACCTGACAGCTCTGATCTAGATTAATTAGTGTAACTTCGGAAATCATATTGATATTCGTGACATTTAACCTAATCTAAATAAGCACATTCTGTGCCAATACATGTGAAATTAAATTCAATAATTAATATTATCCACGCACGCATACTTGCTAACAAGAAAAACCTACTTCGGCTCACGAAGAAGCAGGGCCGAAACGTTGACAGTCCATTGCCGCCCAAGATCGCTGAGAACACACGCCACAAGCCAGAAGGTGGGAATAGTATTATCAAGCCTTTTCCGTTTTCTTTTCACGATTTTTTTTTGTATTTTCTCATTCATTGCCAAACAATGACAGTATAAAATATAAAAGGTATTTGTTATTGTTATCTTATTAGGTTTGAAAGAATGCTTATGTAATACCCAATAATTATTTTATTTTTTTTAATTAGTCTTGGTTGTTTTTAATTTTCTAAATATGTACTTATTTATTAGGTCCCACATACCAAACAAGATATAATATATCTTATTAGGTTTGAAAGAATGCTTATGTAATACCCAATAATTATTTTATTTTTTTTTTAATTAGTCTTGGTTGTTTTTAATTTTCTAAATATGTTCTTATTTAATAGGTCCCACATACCAAGCAAGATATAAATAATATACATACCAATTGTAGGTCTGAATATAATTGAAGGTATTTTTCCTGTACAGAGATCATTCACCACATGCTCCGCCAGTGACTTTGTAAATGTGTAAGTATTAGGAAGTGGTTTAATGTATTTCGAAGTGAAGGCTTCCAAATCATGTTCACCTATCTCTTCTGCCAATTGAAGTGCATGGCGCCAATTAACGTGGGCAGGATACAATTTTTCCTCAATAATTTTTTTGTCCGAATTAGAATAAGCCGTTGACACGTAAGCAAAAACCGCAAGGTTTTTTAAGTCTTCGGCTAGCCGTATTACCTCCACTGTACTTTTAACATTATAAATTATTGCTTTTTTTAACGGATCATCGAATCGTACAGATGCTGCTATATGAAATATTATGTTAACTTTATTAATTATAGTATTTCTATCCTCATCGCTGAGCCCTAAAAAATTACATTATATCTAATAAAATAATATTAACTGCCAGATATTTTTTGGCAACAGACTTGTTGGGCAACAAATTTGTATCGTAAATAGTAGTGTTATGCAAATTTTACCATTCCGAGATTAGAAAGCCGTACGTGTGTAGAATATCATAATAAGTAAATAGAAAATTCATAATACAATATTGTATTTAAAGAAATATGGCGTCATTTACGAAACAAAGATTTTTTTTGATCATTTTGGCTGGAATTTGTTGATATGAATAGAGAACTCGATACGAGCATACATGGGTCATTCTTTTACAAACCGCACACTAAAAAATACTTGACATTTTAGATTTGTCTGAAATTTTTTTTACAGCTTCTATACGTAAAATTAATTGACACATATTTCAGGATTTTGCTTAAAAAAAATTTTTTTCGAAAATATCCATTTATGAAATTTTGGTATTTTACTGGATTTTCTCCAATCGTCTCATACATGAAATTTATTATCTCCAGTTGTACTGATCGGATCAATGTCATTTTTTTACAGTTTACGTGTTGTTACGTTAGCTTTCTAAAAGCATAATCAAAAATTTTTTTCAATGTCAACATATCAAAAATAATAACAATTTTATTGTTTAAATAATTGTTAGATGCTGTTGCCCCAGGTTTAGTTAATTTTAAAAAAAATACCATTTCATTCTTCATCATGTTCCTTAGAAAATGGCATCGGTGAAAAAGTGGTATCTCTATGAGGTCAAAAGTTATTAAATATTTTCGAGCGCTTGTCAGGCGGCGCGCACGGAGTCGCCGTGCTGGGCGTAGCGCGCGGAACGTGCAATCAAGCTCCCTTCAGTTTTAAATATATGTAAATGTTTTCATTCTGTTGTTCGACAACGTGGTATACGCATGCCATATTATTACTATCATAATTTAATCTAATACTAGCGATAATCATAAAGTGTCGGTACAATGCCGAAAGCATCAAAATCGTCGATTGGTCCGAAAATCAAAGTAGATCGATGCTTCAATCCCTTCGATATGTCTTCACATTGTAAAAGAGAAAATCTAAGACCAGTATCGAAGCAACATTTAGACCGGTAACGGATGAGTTCCTCCAGCGAAAAATCTGTAATACTTGCTGTGTTAAATTGTTTCAATTACGCAAGAATCGCGAAAAGAAGTTCGAATCAACTGTAAGTAATATTTTCGAAGCAAATTTCTTTAATAAAATTTCATTTATTATATGAGACAAGGTCTAAAATTTCCTAAAATTATAAAATAAATTGGTAAGCTTCAGGTTAACTGATGTATGTAAAAATTACATTGTTTTTAGAAGGAGGAAATTAATGATTCTGATTTTGACGCTTTGGAAAGTAATGACGTTAACTGGAAACGTTCTCCTGAAAGTCCCGGTGTATCTTTTGAAGAAGACAAAATGGCAGTATCTGCAGTAATTGATTCTATCAACCAGGGTTGATAGCAATTGAAGTTAAAATTATGAAATAAAATGTATACTTTGTGCAAAAAAAACATTTTGTATACTACTCAGAAGCTAATAAATCAAAGTGTTTAAATTTAGTTTCTTACTTTCATTTCCTCACGTCGTGATATTCAATATTAATTTAGTAACCGGGAAGTAACTATAATGTTCTTTTCATTATTTAATTTTTATACAGTAATGTTATCAACAAATATTTTCAAACTATTACGCAATACGGTAAACATTCATTAATATAAAATAGGTGCAAATGTCTGAGACCTCTGAGGTGCGCGGAGCGCGCCGCCTGACAAGCGCTCGAAAATATTTAATAACTTTTGACCTCATATACCACTTTTTCACCGATGTCATTTTCTAAGGAACATGATGAAGAATGAAGTGGTATTTTTTAAAATTAACTAAACCTGGGGCAACAGCATCTAACAATTATTTAAACAATTAAATTGTTATTATTTTTGATATGTTGACATTGAAAAATTTTTTTTATTCTTTTAGAAAGCTAACGTAACAACACGTAAACTATAAAAAAATGACATCGATCAGATCAGTATAACTGGAGATAATAAATTTCATGTATGAGACGATTGGAGAAAATCCAGCAAAATACAAAAACTTCATAAATGGATATTTTCAGAAAAAAATTTTTTTAAGCAAAATCCTGAAATACGTGTCAATTAATTTTACGTATAGAAGCTGTAAAAAAAATTTCAGACGAATCTAAAATGTCAAATTTTTTTTTTCATGAAATCCGTGCGTTTTGTAAAAGAATGACCCACATGTGACAGATTGAACGAGCGTAATTTAACTGAATGTTGTGCAAGAAAGTGTCAACGTGTGTACAATTTTAAAATAATAAAGTCGCACAACAAAATGTTGCGCAAATAATTGTTGTGCAAAATGATTAATCGTGAATAGGCCCTCTAAGTTAGGACAATAATGACAACTATACAAATGAGGCGCAGTTTAGCTTTTTACACGTCAGGTAGGTACAAATTTATATTACATACTAATTAAGATAACAAACTAACGATTTATAATACAAAATATAAAATGAACAACGCAAAAAAAAAACAAAAATGTGCAACTATAATAATAATTATCTTAGGTGAGTAACAACAAAAAAGAACACAAATGTAAATACAGCATATACTAGCACTTGTTTCTCTTGTCTTGACAATATTATTGTCGTTGAAGGAAATATTGTTTGATCTTTTTGTTGAATTATGACGGAGGTAAACACTGCAATTGATTTACAATACAATACAATACAGTGGCAGTGAATTATATAATATGACAGCATTATAAGTGAAACATTTTGGAAACATGTATGAACAATGCATATATTTACACGACATACACAGTATGACAGCGGTTAAGGACATTTTTATTTCCTCACCCCCAAAGTGAGGAAGTTGTATTCGCGAAAAAAATTTTGAAAATTTTTATTGCATTTCTGGACGAATCTCGACGAATTATGACGATACACAAAATTTCAGACAGAAAAAATTTTCTGTCTGTGTCTATCTGGTTCGCGATACTGCCAGTTTTTGAGATAAAGCTTTCAAATTTGGTACACACATTCTAGAGGTCAAGGAAGAGATTGAGTTCGTTCATAAGCAAAATCGGTCTAAAAAAAATATTGGTGACATTCCACCAATGTGCCTTTTTGAAACGTCAAAATGTGACTTTTTTTGAAACGTCAAAAAATGTGACTTTTTTGAAACGTCAAAAATTACTTTTATTATAAACTCCACCACGCATCGTGTTTTACTACGGTGAGGAAGTTCTAATCCCCAAGTAATTGACAGCGGTTTTTATATACAGGGTGGGTTAGATTTGAATCTGAAAACTTAAAGAACCGATAGAACATGCCAAAATAATATGGATTTGTCATATAAGCTTATAGTTTAAAATGCTTAGTTTTTGAGATAGAGGGCCTTGATGTTTTAATTTATTTTCGGTTTTTGCCATATTTCTTCGGAAATAAATGAGATATTGTTATGAAATTTAGAAGGTGAACGTTACGCAAATAACTTCTCACCATAGTATTATTTTCTCCACTCCAGCCAGAGGTGTGGCGGTGGGGGTGTCGAAGATATTCTTCAGAAAAAAACGGTAGCCCACTGACCTAAACTATTTATTCTTGCTTTTTTAACATTTATCATCATTAATGCACAAAAAGTTTTGTTATAATTTGTTGATAGGATGCAACTTCTTTGGGTTAATCTCATTTCAAAATCATTCATCCCCTACTTATCAATTAGCTGTTAATTGAGAAGTGTTTAAAAAAAAATACATGGTTTTGCATTTTTTACATTAATGCAATTTTGAATTGAGAGGCGAAAACTATGGTTCGAGGAATACGCAACTTGCACTTTTGAATTTCATAACAGTGTCTCATTTACCTTCGGGGAAAGGGCCCTCTATCTCGAAAACTTAGCTATTAACTTTTATATGTCAACTCCATATTATTTTGGCGTATTATATCGATTCTCTAAGTTTCCCGATTAAAATCTGGCCCACCCTGTATATGGGAAAAGAAGTGGTAATAAATATATGCACAAATACTGATAGCAGACATTTTCTTCTATTGGACATATTTAACCTAGTAAATTTTTTAATTTTTTGCGAAATATGGTCGGATTTTCATTATTTATATTATATGAATCTACAATAAAAATTTTGCATTCGCTGTATTCATATTTCTTCAATAACACCCAAGCAAGGGGCATTGACAAAGTCGCTGTGATTAAAGTTAGATAGGACTAACGATTAGGTAAGATTTTTTTAAATTTAGAGGTAAGTATGGATCTGTTTGTATATAGTAATTTTAATTAAAAGTATGACTTTTTGGATTAGTTTACTTACGTAACTAGAAAATTTTAGTTTTTCATCAAGAATTACATCCAAGTTTTTACTTTCGGGAACTATAGGTAAAGTAGTGTTATTAATGGAAACTGACATATTATTCTAAGCTTCAGTTTCATGTTTTTTGTTGTCAAAAAACATAACTGTCGACTTAATAGGATTGAGTTTTAAATTGTGACCAGTGGAAATATCATAAAGTTTTCCTAAATCGGAATTAATGTTAATGAATACACCAATTGAGTGAGTACCCCCCTTTTGTGGTCACTTCTTGTGGACGCCTACTGGCTATTCTCACACTGTGGGAGGAGTTGAGGTTCTAGCATATGCAGATGATCTAGTCATACTAGTCAGAGGAAACTCTGAAGGAGTAATATCAAATACCCTTCAAGAGACTCTGGATGCAGTGAGTAACTGGTGCGACGGGGAACAGATGCCTCAAAAAACAGTAATAGTACCATTCACCCGGAAAAGGAAGCTGGAGGACTTAAGACCTCCCACTTTAATGGGTGAAACTGTTCCATTTGCGGAGGAAGTGAAATATCTAGGAATCACTCTGGATAAATCACTTAATTGGAACTCCCATCTGGAAAAGGTAATCCACAAAGCAAAGCTGTCCCTATGGACATGCCGTCGTATTTGTGGCAAATCCTGGGGCATGGGTCCGCAACAAATTTACTGGATCTATATCACGGTCATTAGACCGGATATAGATACATACGGATCCATTGTTTGGTGGCCGAAAGGATTACAATGGACGGCCAAATCCAAACTCTCTGGACTGCAGAGATTAGCATGCATGACCGTAACGGGAGCAATTAGCACCACACCGTCAGCTGCAATGGAAATCCTCCTGGATTTACCCCCTCTTCATATATATCTGGAGAGAGAGAGGCCAGGTGGGCAACCTACAGACTGCAACAAGCGGCCATTAATATGCCGCAGACTAGTATCATGGAGCGGAACAGGTTGTTGGATGACATAGAGAATCACAGCATCCTGGAAATGCCCTCGGATACTATGCCTACTATGACCAACTACGAGCTGACCTTCAACATCCTTTCTCCAGAAAGAGATGAGTGGGATCGGAATAAAGCCGACCTACTGAAGGCAGACAGTTGTTGGTTTACAGACGGCTCCAAAACTCCCGAGGGAACAGGAGCCGGAGTACACAGCTACAGACCAAGGGTGAGGATAGTCTCAAACCTAGGTACTCATGCAACTGTTTTTTCAGGGTGAGGTTCATGCCATTGAACTGTGTGTACGAAGGCTGGAATATATGCATCTTACACGCAGATCAATAAAAATTTTCTCAGATAGCCAAGCAGCTATAAAAGCTCTTGGCTCCTACCGGTGTAACTCCAAAACGGTATGGAACTGTCAGAAAGCTCTAAATCATTTGGGCAAGAACAACAAAGTGACTCTGGTCTGGATACCCGGCCACTCTGGTATGGAAGGTAACGAAATAGCGGACTCCTTAGCCAGAGAAGGAGCGGGATCACAATTCATCGGACCAGAACCAATACTTGGCATATCTTCAAGTACGGCCAAGATGGCTATCTCAACCTGGGCTGAAAGGCAAACTCTCCAGTATTGGCAAGAGTTACCAGGATTAGTTCATTCGAAGGCGTTCATAAAATACCCTTTGAAATCGAGAACTAAGAAACTTTTAGAGTTAAACAGGATAAACCTGAAAACTCTAACAGGCCTATATACCGGGCACTGCCGACTAAACTATCATCTGCATAAACTCGGCCTAGCGGAAAACGCCGAGTGCCGTCTATGCCTGGAGGATGATGAGAAGGCAGACCACATCTTATGCACCTGTCCCGCTGTGGAGAGGATTCGATTCTCAATATTTGGCAAAGGGCAACTGCTGCCAGAGGATCTGGACACATTCTCACCCAATAAAGTTATCAGTTTCATTAAGAGACTGAACTAATTGGGTGAAATATAATTAGGCGTGAGCCACAATAGGCCTGCTGATGGCCGCAGTGGAGGGTCTACTGAGACCCACTCACAACAAACCTAACCTAACCTAACCTAACACCAATTGAGTATCATCAGCAAAAACATGACAGTGACAATTACTAAACGATTTAACTATATCCGTTATATACATAATAAAAGTGAGTGGTCCAGTAACTGAACCTTGTGGAACTCAATAGATTTATTTTATTTGGAAATTTATCATTAATATATTATATTCTTTGTGAACGACCAGGAAAGTAAGATTTGATAAGGTTGATGGCAGTTTTAGAAAAACTATAATATTTTAATTAGGAGAAAACTACATTATGATTAAGGCCCGATATATCTACCTTCTGGCAGGATGGCTGTTAGTTACCAAACAGATTCATATTAATTATTATGTCTCTAGTTTTGCAAAAAACTGATATCAGCTAAGTATATTCTCATATGGAATAACTGCTTTGCAAAAATAGATAGCTAGTGACTATTATTTTATCAGTTTAGCAATTTTATTCTTAATTTTATCTGTTCGGTAACTTTATCAAGAAGTGGATATATCGGCCCTAAGGGTGTCAAAGGCTTTAGAGTAATGTAATATTATAACAGCAATACTTCGCCATCATCCCAAACAACTAATTTGTTCACTATATCAGAGAGCGCAGTACTGGCCCTATGTGATTTACGGAACCCTGATTGATGTACAGATAAAATATTTTGGAAAGTCAAATAGATGAATTTGTTGGTGTAAAATTTTCTCCATAATTTTCCATATTGTTGACCAAATACTTATTGGCCTCAAATCAGATATAGCTGACATTTTGGACACTTTGCGGAGAGGATTTACTACACCTTGTTTTCAACTATTTGGGAAGTATCCATTTAGAATGCAACAATTGATGATATGAACAATATATTTATCCAAGAATGGCTAGCAGTATTTGATCATAGTACTAGAGGTATTATCTAGACCGTAAGCATTTGACTTTAAGGTATTAATGATATCGGCTACTTTATCGATACTGGTCAAATGAAATGAGAATTTTATATTAGGA
Source organism: Rhamnusium bicolor (assembly GCA_029963845.1). Lineage (NCBI taxonomy): Eukaryota > Metazoa > Arthropoda > Insecta > Coleoptera > Cerambycidae > Rhamnusium > Rhamnusium bicolor. The sequence continues at coordinate 16,655 of JANEYF010004815.1, read as the reverse complement.
TTAAAATAATTTCTATTATAGAGTTCACAAGTTTCTTCACAGTTATGATCATTGGGAATATGGTGCTCATAAAATATGAATTATTTATTTCATCAGGGATATAAAGGCGCAAGTGATCGATGTACATATTTCTATGGTAATTTATTTAAAAAAATCGCTCCCAATTACTTGGGGATCAGAAATTCCTCACCGTAGTAAAACTCGATGTGCGGTGGAGTTTGTAATAAAAGTAATTTATTACGTTTCAAAAAAGTCACATTGGTGGATGTCACTAATATTTTTTTTAGACATTTCAAATTTTAAGTGTCAATCAAAATTCCTTGACCTCTAGAATGTGTGTACCAAATTTGAAAGCTTTATCTTAAAAACTGTAGCTGCTATCGCGAATCAGACAGACACACAGACACACACACAGACAATTTTTTTCTGTCTGAAATTTTGTGTATCGTCGTAATTCGTCGAGATTCTTCCAGAAATGCAATAAAAATTTTCAATTTTTTTTTTCACGAATACATCCTCACTTTGAGGGGTGAGGAGGTAAATAGGTAAGGAATTCATAACAGCACTAGGGCGGTAACCAAGATCTTAACGAAACTAAAATTAATAGCCTATGACAAAAATGACGTAAATAAAAATACTTTAAATAATTATAATTGTTTAAAGTATTTAAAAGACTTTTAGGCTGCTTTAAAGCAGGTATTAACAAATACAGTCTGCGAAACCGATATTGTAATGGGACGTATTGTATGTAATACGACGTTACGGAACGCAGAGCCGGATTTAACTGTTTACTTTTTCAATATAGATTTTTGTGCTCAGTTTAGCTAGCAACAATTTAACAATTATACAAAAAAGTTTAAACTTGAAATAAAAGTATTGAATTTAAAGTATTGACCACACATACAGCAGTTACAGTATTCAAGTTCTCTTAATATAAATTGTTACTACACAGCAAGAACCGCGAGAAGGTATGAGCATTCCTTGTCAGGAAAGGATGGGTATGGAATATTAGTATAGAATAAAGAAATTATTTAAACAGTAACAGGAAACCTTTAAAAACAAAATAAAAACAAACAAATATACTCTCAAAATAGTAACAGAAACAAAATATTTTTTCTCAATAAATAATCTAAAAATAAATTCTAATAGTAAGATTATTACTATAATAAAAACAGAGACACATTTTTGTCAAAATGAAAAAAAAAAATAATAATAACATCCTGAAAAAGAATATTTTTCAAGCACTGAAAACGGAACTAAATAATGCAGTTGATATCACAAAATTCACTTCTTCACTTTACATTACTTCACTTTACCTTTACCTTTACCACACATCGCTTCTTCCTCTGAATTCTCGGCCCTCTCACCCTCCTCTTCATTTTCAAATGAACATGTTCACTTTGAATTAACTTTACGACTATTTTATCGAATTTCGGAAAAATATTTCTTTTACTGACATTTTTCTTCAATTTATACCAAATTAATTCAATCGGGTTGAAAATAGAGAAATATGGCGGTAATCTCAACACTTTGTGGCCATATCTCTCCGCTACATTATCTATAATATACTTCTCATAATGTTTCGTTTGCAGGACTTCTAACAGTTATGCTTTACCTATTATAATTTTCCTCATAATAGAGATCACGCTCCATTAAAAAAATTCCAGCTTAGTACAACTCTTGTTAGGAATTTTATACAGTTGTCTTGAATGGTACTTCACATTTCAAGAACATTAATGTTATTCGGTTTTAATTTTTGGAATTAGGGTATTTTCCTCCATCCACGTTCTTGTGATAATCCACGTTACAGTCCTCCATGTTTTTTCCGCATAGTTTCAATGCATTATCAACCCATCCATCAACTGATCCACAGTGTATTAGGGGGGCAATGAGATTGGTTGACATTTCCTGGATCCATCAGTCCATCTTTTTTCTACGGTATCATGAGTATCATACCAAGTTTCATCTAGATAATAAATTGGTGTATTTTCTCTTCTGAGTTCTTTTATCTCTTCTAGATATGAATTACGCCAATCCACTATTCGTCTACTTTCCATAATCGTCATGCCTTTATTAATAATTTGATATTTAAATCCAATTTTTCTCAGCCAAGTTCCTAAAGTTCTTTTGGTATGTTTTACATGATAATCCATTTCTTTTAATTTTCTGTCTACCACGTTAATATGTGAGACATCATTTTTCTGATATGTGTCGTAAACTGAAGTTCTTAACAGATTTGCTAACGATTGGTCCAGAGTTTTCGATTGACAGGCGTCGTATCGTTGTTTTCTTGGCAGGGCATCTTCTTTCACCAGTTTGTGTATTGTGGGACGGGGAGCGTTAATCAGAGATGCTGTTTCACCTAGTGCATTTAAATCATATAAATTAGGGTCATTAGCTCGTCGTTTGAAAAGATCTTGTTGTATTATTGTAAACATTAAGGCAAATTTGTTTCGCTTGCTCGTTCAAATGTAGCAGATTTTTTTCTTACTGAAAACACTAATGAACTTTGATTTTATTTATCACTGTAATCACTATCACTTTTATTTTCACAAACACAATAAGATGTAGACGTAGAGATCTCCCACTGTCGAAACATTTTTACATCAAATACTTTGTTCAATTATTTTCAAAAACACACCAGCAAATAAACAGATATGAAATAATTATTAGGTTATTATGAGTGGGTCCTTGTGGACCCACTGCATCCATTAGCAGGCCTATTATTACTTATATTACTCTATTACACAACTCACTGCAACACGATAACCTTCTTAAAATATTTTCAAAAACATACTTAAAATATATCATATAACGTACTGCTAGAACTAATAATCGGTAACAAAATTAAGTGCGTCCCTGAAGTATCCCAACATGTAAGTTAAACTCCGCCTCGGTCGCGTGCCATATACAAAGCAAAAACCAAAGTGCTTTAGTTCTCAAATACAAATAAATTACTTATGGTATAAAATGTTTTAAATAAAATGCAATCAGCATTTATATAGTTTCTAATACTTTTGAACGAACTTTATTTGAAAGCAATACCCAGCTTTGATTTTAACCCAAATAGATCTTTAAAGTAGCGGCCAACCTATACTTTACACCCTGAATATTGTATACTTACCCAGATATAATCTGCAGATATCTCCTTTAACTGGAATTATTTTCTTAATTGTGTCACCATGGTGTTCCTTCAATAGGTCAAATAACTAAAAACATGTATTTCCATAATATGTATATTTGTTTGCGTTTAGTTAAAATTTAAATAAATATGTGAAATTAAAATTGTTGTGGTGTATACAATTTCTATTATAATAAACATGCTTGTAAACAGAATTTGGATAAAAAATTGAATTTGTTACTTTCCATTCCATTGTTTTTTTACGTTTATGAATACGCATGATAGATGAATAGTGAAAACAAAATTTAATGATCTGACCTATATTACATAAAAACCTTGTTATGAATTTCTTGGAAACTGGGTGTGTAATTTAATATTGTCAATTATCAATAGCAGTGCGGCTGCCAAAATGTCTCCCAAGGTGTAGCCTCAGAGGACATTACCAAATAGATATAAAAAACACAGATTTATAGAAATACGATAAAGTTTAGTTATTACGAATTCAAGTTTTTTTTTTATGTAATATGTATTTATTATAAAACTGTCTGGTAATATGACGTACGAAATTAAGTCAGGGAGCAGTTCTAATTTAATTTAAAAATGTTACCAACCATATTTGGAGATATTGCTATGTAAAATGCTATGCAACAGGAAGGTATATTTATGAAATATGGTTTAAGCAAGATAGTTGCCCTACGCACAACACAAGGACAGTGGAATATTTTATAACAGAATATTTTAATAAGTTGGTTATAGTAGAGGATCCGAATTAAAAACGACCCTCACCCATCCGTTTAATAGATGAAAAATATTTTATATTAATTTTAAAATGTTATAAAATATATCGCGAGTGGGTTGGCTAAAACATTCCTGGCAAGACTATGATTAATTAAAAATTCAAAAATAACTTTTTTTTAAACATTGCACTCATTTGTTTAAGGAAAAAATTTTATTCCAATCGAAACTATGAAGCCTATAGAATATGCAAACGTTAGGTTGTTTATTTTTTCTTGGCGTAACTATTGGGTTGGCAGGTATAAACAGGTAATTCGATACTAGTAATTTACATTCATCTGTTTAATGAATAAATCTTATATCAAAATAAGGGTAATTAAATTGCGAACAGAATGATATAGGGTTGTCTGCGAAAAATCTGGTTTAAATTCCGGTTGGCGAGCTTTAAAAAAGCGAAATATTGGTGAGAACGAAAATGTGCGACAAAGAGGTCCGAGCAAACTATCCGGTGCGATAGAAGAGGACGCAGCATTGCAGCTGCGCGCGGCTCGTCCATCGGATGAAAGAGAGTGCGCATACTATTTGTTCGTGCAATTGAGAAGGGTAGCGATAGACTAGTAAATACTCTGAGCATTATTTTGGAGCAGTTAACCTCAATATTCGAATCAAGAGAACGTGCTACTACGCATCGTTGTTATTAATTGACAATATATTATGATAAAAAATGGCTAAAAAGTGTTTTTTGTGTGACTCGGACGATTCTGTAATTAATTTTAATGTTATTAAATTATTCATTGTATTTATTTCCTAAAGCAGTGATTTTTTTTATAACACGAAGTATGGATAACCAACAAAATCGAGTTGGTTAGCTCAACTTCATTGTATTTAAAGTTCTTTTTTTACGAAAAGCCAACTTCAATGAACAATTTTTAGTTTCATCATTAAAATCAATTACAGAATCGTCTGAGTCACACAAAAAACACTTTTTTAGCCAATTTTTATCATAATATATTGTCAAATAATAACAGCGATGCGTAGTAGCACGTTCTCTTGATTCGAATATTGAGGTTAACTGCTCCAAAATAATGCTCAGAGTATTTACTAGTCTTCTATCGCACCGGATAGTTTGCTCGGACCTCTTTGTCGCATATTTTCATTTTCACCAGTATTTCGCTTTTTTAAAGCTCGCCAACCCGAATTTACACCAGATTTTTCGCTGACAACCCTATATCATTCTGTTCGCAGTTTAATTACCTTTATTTTGATATAAGATTTATTCATTAAACCGATGAATGTAAATTACTAGTATCGAATTACCTGTTTATACCTGCCAACCCAATAGTTACGCCAGGAAAAAAAATAGACAACCGGACGTTTGCATATTCTATAGGCTTCATAGTTTCGATTGGAATAAAATTTGTTCCTTAAACAAATGAGTGCAATGTTTAAAAAGAAGTTATTTTTGAATTTTTAATTGATCATAGTCTGGCCAGGAATTTTTTAACCAACCCACTCTCGATATATTTTATAACATATTAAAATTTATATAAAATATTTTTCATCCATTACACGGATAGGTGAAGGTCATTTTTAATTCGGATCTTAGACTATTATATCAAACAATGACCAGCGAGGTCACCAGATGTTACACATTGATGAGCAATTAACATTCAGTATTTTTCTCATAAAGATGGGTGCGACGTTCGCCACCATTTTAGAAAAATTGCTCTTATATCTCGCTTACCGCAAGTCTGGCATTAAAAATAGTTATCAGCAAATATTTAGAGAAGAAAATTTTATATAAAAAATATTTAAATATTTCCCCTCAACTCAAGGGTTAGCTGTCAGATACGCCAAGAAGCGTAAAATTTATTTGTTTTCTTGATTTGGCTGTTCTAAAATATAGATAACCTACGCAACAAGTTCTGAAATATAATTTCATGTCATTTTGACTTGCATCAAAGAATCTATCAGTCATACTTCCAGTGTTATAAAATATGTGAATTATTCAGGAATCCAAAAAACAATTAAAGCCGTAAACTGGGAATGTTTACATATATTCTGAAACAAATATCGATTTTGCGATGGACAAATTTATCAATATATTACGAGTAAAAAATATCACAATGACTGTATTACAGAAGAAATTAAATAGAAAAAATATAAAAATTACTCCCTCCTAAAATATGTATGAAACGACTTCTTGTTATACTTACAGGTATATTTGTCATCTCCTTAACCCTGTCTTGTAATGTTTTCCCATTCTTTTCTCTCAATAAAATGTAGATATTTCCAACGTCTGGACATGATCGTAATAATTTCTCTATTAAGACTTTGCCTATAAACCCACTGCCACCAGTCACAAATATATTTTTCCCTTTAAAAAATTCTGGAATTGTGGGTAGCGTAAGATTGGAAAACATCTCCATTTGATTATTTTAAAGGAAATAAATAAATAAACGTTTAATATCAATACACGTTAATTTATATTTCAGCATATATTTAAATTTTGACACTGATTTACTAATGTTTTATTCAATTTATAATACTTAAAAGGAATACGACGGAATTAATACCTGGGCATGAATTTGCTTCATTAGAAATATACTGAAAAACGATAGTTGACAATAGAACTCATTAGTTTTGACGTCACACCATATCTAACCTGCTTTACATGGAGTTCTAAATAAACAATTACATTTTTTGTTCGAATATGCTCCTTGTCCTTATATTGCGTCAATAAGGACCAATATTAACAGCTGTACATTGGATGCACTTTTTATTCGTTTCTAATATAAAATGAAGAACAATCATTTATTCCATTACTAATTATGAACAAATTATTACTTTTATGTACATATAGTGTGGAATGGAAACTTATGATGGACAAAATTATGTATCTCGATAAGAGAAATTTTTTTGGAAAAACTCTTCAGTGGAACGATTTTTCTTTTCAAAACGCCAATTTTTGCCATAAAAATGTTCTACCCTTTTTCAATCATCTCCTTCGAAAATTTTAAAGGCACAGAGGGTTGAGTTCTACCTTGTTTGAAAGGTAGGTATTTTATTCCTCTACATATACACTAGTTCTAAAATTTTCCAATTCAGTTAATCCTTATCCGAGATAGAGCGTTTACAAAATGTCTGGGCATCCTTCTGAAGATGTGCTCGATCACATCTTGTGGGATTTGTGCCCATAAAATGGGAAGAAAATCTGACAGTTGCTTAATGTTGTCTGGTGCCGGTTGATGGCTTTTCCTATCCAATAAATCCCACACAATTTCAATGGGATTCAAGTCAGGAGAACGCGGTGGACGAGGATCGTGATCAATGTCGTGAGTTTCAAGGACGTTGAATACTTGATAAGTACAGGGTTATTCATTATAAATTACCCACCCCTTATCATCGTTATTATTGCCTATAGAAAAAAAGTTTTAAATAAGAGTTATGTGGTTATGACTGAATTTTGTTAAAATGTCATCAAAAGTACAGTAGCGTGCAGAATTCAGGGGATACAAAAAAAAATATTTTTTTTAAATGGGATACCTTGTATATTATTAAATTTTTAGAATGATCCTTTGTTTCTGATTTCAAAAATATACCATATGTTACCCCTACCGAATACCGTTTTTGAGTTATTAAACGTCGAATATCTTAGTTAAACTAGTTACTGTAAATATGGAAAAGTTAACATTATTAAAGTGAGCTATGAAAATGACAACTATTATGTTTGATAAGTGACATTTCTCTAATGAAATAATCAAAAGGATTTACAGTGAGGAAGAAAAAAACCAAATATTTATACAAAATAGATAACAAAGATTTATTTAGGAAATTTAAATATAAATAAATGATAACTCATAAAAGATGTTCGATGTGTCCACCATTATTGTCAATGCATAATTGATAACGTTTTCTTACATTTATAATTGCACCGGAAATGGCGTCATTATTTACATTCAGATTGATTATTTCAAGTCGAATCCCGTCTCTAATGACTTGAATATTATTATTATTATTATTATTATTATTATTGACAACGTCTTTTAGAAATCCCCAAAAAATCCATAAAGGTCAAAACCAGATTGTTAGGTGGCCATTTAAATGATCTGGAACGAGTAGGACACTATGCTGAGTTTCCCCATCCTGCATACAAATCATATCATCAAATCTGACTTCCGGAAAATTCTACAAAAGAATATTTTCTGCTTCTAGGATAATTATTTCTAGATAGGTGACTCCAGTTAAAGTATAATCATAAAATATAAGCCCAACAATTTTGTTTCTGAAAATTCTACACTAAACACTAACAGTTTTCCTTCCTGATTTTTTTATTTGTATTACCAATCTTTTTCTGTTGTGCTTGTTTTACCACGACCTTCGATTTTTCCTATTAAAAATTCCTGCCGTAGAAAAGGATGATTCATCAGTCCATAATATTTTGGTAAAAAAATCGGGATCTTCATCTAACTTTTGAATCATCTGGCGGCAAAAATCCAGCCTTTTCCTTTTATGAGCCTCTGTTCAAACTTGTACGGGAAAAATTTTATATGGTTTGTCTTTAATGACTTCAATACTATTATTGTTATTATTATTGACAATGTCTTTTAGAAATCCCCAAAAAGATTAATCCATAGGGGTCAAATCCGGACTGTTAGGTAGCCATTTAATAGGTCCATTATTCCCTATCCATATTGGGAATACATAATTCAAATGATCTGAACTTTTGATTCATCTGGCGGCAAAAGTCCAGCCTTTTCCTTTTATGAGCCTCTATTAAAACTTGTACGGGAAAAATTTTACATGGTCTGTAGCTGTTATTTTTTAACGTACGTTGGATTTTGGAATAACTGTTACCTAATTGATCGACTGCATTATTTATACTTCATTCAGAATTTTCTAAAAAATAATACAATGTTTCAAAAAAAGTCTATTCGCGAATAAATATGGATGGGCTTACCTTCGAAATGAAGCAGTATATCTAGCTGTTCTTCCTGGTTTGCTTGAACTACACGCTTTTTTTCTACTAAAACTGGAGGTATTATTCACCTTTAGGTAAACATTTTTGAACATATTTTCTGATGGTGTTGGACTATTTAGATACAACACCCTCTATGCTCTTTTTATTGCGCGTTTATTTTTGTTCTTTTGTATATAACAAGTAAATATTTGATATTTTTATTCCCCACTGTAAACCATTTTGATTATTTCATTAAAGAAATGTCACTTATCAAACATAATAGTTGTCATTTTCATAGCTCACTTTATTAATGTTAACTTCTCCATATTTACAGTAACTAGTTATATTCGACGTTTAATAACTCAAAAACGGTATATGGTAGGGGTAACATATGATATATTTTTGAAATCGGGAACAAAGGATCATTCAAAAAATGTAATAACATACAAGGTATCCCATTTAAAAAAAAAATTAATTTTTTGTATCCCCTGAAATCTGCATGTTCTGTACTTTTGATAGCATTTTTAACAAAATTCAGTCATAACCACACAACTTTTATTTAAAACTTTTTTTTCCATAGGCAATAATAACGATGATAAGGGGTGGGTAATTTATAATAAATAACCCTCTACAATGGGGGCAAGCATTATCAATAACAATAAAATATTCGTCAACAGCATCTTGAAAAGTCGCCCTGAAGATGTACAGATCGATGCATGTACCTCATGGGTCGGTCTCGGGCCCTAGTTTTTTATATTGTATCTAATCGATCTATTAAATCATATTAAAGGGACACCGTGTCAATGTTTGCAGACGATAGCACCATAATAGATCACAAATTGAAACTTGAAATAAAAAAATTACAGATGTATTGAATGAATGTACTGCTAGGTATGATCGTAAAGAAATCATATCATTTCAAAATAACCTATATCTGATAATCTCAAATTGATATGGTGTGCAGGAAGATAAATCAGGCCCACTTTGTAATTATACGAATGAAAAATATCTTTGAGGAATTACAATGTAAATATTTATTACTCAGTTTTAGCATTTTCTTTTGGGGTACGGCTACTGAAAGGAGCAGAGTAGGTATTTGTTTGCCAAAAAAGATATTTCATTAGATATTTAATTTAAAACCAGGAGGAAGCTGTTGCAAAGTTTTAAATCAAATAAGTTACTGACAGCAAACTCAATTTATATTTATAAATAATATCTATGCTTCGTAAAAAAGAAACTTACATTTGTATAAAAATATCTCACCCATCATAGTTGTAGATATTACAAAAATCAATGACTTCTCAGTACCAATGCATAATTCTAAACTACTTAAAAAGAATGATTAATTTACTCATGTATTAAATTGTATAACTCATTGCTCCCAGAGTTGCAGAACATCAACAATTTTAATTCATTTAAATTTAAAGTTAAAAACGTTTTAACAGATAGATGGTGCTTTCATAATAGTGGCATATGGCGGGTTCGAATCCGGTCAGCATATAAGCATTCCTTACAGTCGTACGGCAATGGAAGTATTAATCGCAATTTCATTGGCCGTTTTAAGATAGCCGCAGGGCATGCGCAGTTACATGACATGTCACAGTGTATTAAATCCTTTTGGAATCATTTGTCAGCAAGTAACTCGTTAGACGATAGAGAAGATACTTGCCTAGCACGCGGTAGGTCTAGGGTTCGAATCACAAACTTGTTGTTTTTTTTTAAATAAGTATTTTTTTAGTTCGTTAGTAAGATTTTCCTTGCCCTTTATTATAGTTTGTTTATTTTCACGGTGCCGAATTCTCCTTTAAAAATGATATCTGATGAGCACGCCATGCCGTGGCCTTGAAACGACCAATAAAATTGCTAGAAATACTGCCATTTCCGTATGACTGTAAAGGATGCTTATATGCATCCGGTCATCGGCACTGCCAATGTCGTTAAATTTTAAATAAGGACAAATTAGCGCATGTAAGTTACATTGGTCAAGCAGGAAATAAATTTAGAAAGAGAATTTTAGGACAAAATAAAATATTTATTGATAAATCCAACATTTAAACAATTGGTAAATTCCTCATTTAATAGTACATTTAAAGTTTGACCTGAGAAAATGATGGATTACAATTATTATCGGTGCGGAAATTTTTAGAAATCAACAAATTAAAAACACTGATGGTTATTTTCAAAAAATCGTACATAATTTTTTAGCCAAATCAAGATTTTGTATTTTGGTTAATACTGTAATTTTTGTATTTCAATTTTACTTTTTTTATTTAAATTTTCATCTCTGTATAAACTTAATTAACCAGTATACAACATTTGAACTTTTATGTGTGTCGGCACATTAACATGAAATGCTAAATGTAAACAACAAACATATGTAAATTTAAGTAATTTCAATACCTTTTAAATTAGCCTACAAATAAAAATTGTCATTTCTGATTTCGTCGAAAATGATACAATACAAAAAGCGGAAACCGTCACCAAACAATGTAAATCGCACACTGGATAATTTTAAAAACTATGGCTCTGTCAAGGCAAGAATTCAAAAGCGGAAGCCTATTGTTGATGACGAAAACGTAGAAATAGCAATTTCATGCATTTCCAGTGGTGTCAATAAGACAAGCTGCTCTGGAATCGGGACTATGCAAGGATTCAGTTCACCGAAAATGGGCGAAATTTATGTTTAATTAACATAAATTTTACCCATTTTCGTTCCAAATGGTTCAATGATTAAAAGAAACAGATTTCCCAAGAAGAGAAAATTTTTGTGAATTTATTCTAATAAGGTTTGTAGGCGACGATTCTTATTTGGGAAATATTATATGGTCAGATGAAGCTAAATTTTCCAAAAATGGACTTTTTAATAGACACAATTCGCATTATTGAAGTGACTCGAATCCTCATGTGTTCAGGGAGTGAAATTTTCAAGAAAGTTGGCAGATCAGTGTTTATTGTGCCATAAGAAACAATAGAGTGGTGGCATTAGAATTTTATCAGGAAAATTTAAACAGTAAGTTATAAAGATTTTTTTTTCTGCTAATATGTAGTTAATTTTTTTTGTTTTTGTTTTTTTTTTTAGATGAAAGATATCTAAATATTTTACAAAATTTGAATAATAACTATTTAGAAAATTTACCTCTCGCCGAACATATAAATATTTTTTATCAGCACGACGGTGCTCCCCACATAACGCGTATTTGATAAATAATTTTTTACCAGAAACTTTTTTACGATCAACGGATCGCTAATAATGGACCTTTCCTATGGCCTCCTCGCTCGCCCTTTTGAACAATTATTAAATTAAAATGGAATCAAGTTTTTAGTTGATTTCTTCTTAGCTATTTTAGTTTATGCAAAGTGTCTTCAATTCAATTAATAGGCATGTTACAGTGTTTAGTGTTATTTTCCGTTTTTGTCGATATCTAGTAACAAAAGTACTACAAGTTCTTGAGATTACTTTATCACATTCTCCATAAATAATAAACAAATTCAAAAAGTCTTCGTAGGTGTAATTTAAACGCGGTGGCATTTTTTTGACATTTTGACATAAGAAAATAACTGAGATTACTGATTGTTTCTAATCATGGCTAATTCGATAACATTTTTACTAAGAATTCCTGAATTTCTAAGAAAATCGCAAATATTTCAAAAACTTGTAACTTAAACCCCCACAATGCTGATATAAGAAAAAAAGGAATTTAATTATACATAACTTTATTTAAAAAAATACAGGGTGTTCTATTTGACTTTAGCAAGTTTTCGCAGTTTGAAGTTTACAAAATGTAACGTCAAAAATGGAACACTTGGTATACTATTATTGAATTTATTTAAACATTAGAGCGTAGCTCACCTTATGGTCTTTCTGCATCCCAAAAAGCAAATGAGTATCTTTTTACACGAAAAAAGTTATAAAGGTTATTGTAAACCATTACTCCTGTCAAAATTTTTTTAAAATGTCAAATATCTTTGAAACGGCTGAGTTTAGGCATAGGGTATCTTACATGTTTTTGACTCAGAATTTTATGCTTGTAATTATTTTAGTTGGATTGGCCACATTGACGTTAGTAGCTCCCTAAATTTTCAAAATTTTCTGGTTCGTACTTTTCTCTATATCGATCGATGCAGTTCCTGGTGAGACACCCTGTATAATGATGGCAACTGCCTGACAACATAAAATATTGTAGGGTTAGGTACAAGGCAGTCATATGTTGGCGAGACAGCGCACAACGTGGCCATTTTGTTTAAATTTTATTTGTAACTATAACAATTCTACAGTTCCCATTGTTCTTGTAGTGGAATAATCTTGCAAGAAGTCGTTAAATGAAAATAATAAACATATTATGTTTATTACTTTTAAAAAGGTAATAAAGAAAATTAATAAACAAATAACGAGGGGCAAACCTATTTGGAAGTTTGTTGTACAAGCATATGGAATTTTGTGAAATTACTTGAACTCCCTTAGAATTACAAGGAATTCCATGTAATTCCTTAGAAGTTATTGGCATTCCTCAGAAATTTTACAATTATAATTGTAGTCAAAAATTAGTTATTTGTTATGATTTATATTATAGCATTATGCTTGTATTATATTTTTTAAATAGAATTAACATGAGTAGTGGTGAGAGGTATGAAACTTCTCGTATGGTCTAAATTATGGAGTGTAGAGAAGGAGAAACGTCTCCGTGTTAAAAAATGTGATCGGATTTTCGATGGAAGAATAGGTGGCGCTGATTTAGAGGAGGTATTCTACGTGATAAGTTTTCACCATGTTTTTTGTATTGTTTTTACTATTTTTATTATTTTTTTACGCTGTATAATTCTTTTCAACACCTACATAATATTATGTTTTCGTTAGTTTATAGAATCTGAAGCTAGTTTCAGATATAGTAAGTAACTTCAGACTCAATCCCATAATACGATCAGCGCCACATCTCATACCTTACAGAATTCAGACCACATTTTGAACGTACCGTCCATAAGAGACGTTCCTCCTTCTCTACACTCCATAGTCTAAATGCTACTATCCGGCCGACATCATAGATGTCTGCGGCGGATAGCGACTTGCGAAGCAAGTACCGAGAGCGGCGACCTCTAGCCCAGGTGGACTAAACTACTGTTATTAACTATGATTTGAAGGAAACAACTACTCGGCAAGCAAATACCCCGACCTGCATTGGATTACACCTTCAAATCATGATAGATCGATAGCCAATATCATTTGTCAATTCCTAACCAGACATAGACCGGTTTCGAACTTATTTGTTCTCCTCAGTATGCCATAGTTAATGGAACAGACAAATGATAGTCGCCAACTTGCTAGTCATATACTAACTAAGGTAAATTGAGTATTCTGTAGTATATCTGTAGACGAAGCTCCAATGATTTGTTCTTCACATCTCGCAATCCATGTGACTGGTTCGTAGGTGCCAATTGGTTCGCCTTCTTTGAACGTCACTGAGTGTGAATTTAGGTTAACCACTCTAATTGGTATCTTGTCTGTAGTCTGTGTTAATGTCGTTGCCAGGATCACATTGTCTGTCATTTTAATTGAGTCATCCTTCTCAACGAGGCCAAAGCGGTATCCCACAGAATTTTTCTCCAAGACGGCCTCAATTACTTTCTCTGTTCGTGCAGGAAGTTTTACTGTCCTCGAAGTTAGTAGCCTGATATTACGGAATTTTTCATCTGCCGTTGAAAGAATAATTTCTTCATTTCCAATCCTGAGAACTCGTTCTCCAACGTCAAGAACAAATCCATATTTTTCCATAACGTCTAATCCTAAAATGAAATCATCTGTAATGTCAGCTATGATAATTTGGTGTCTAAAACATAAGCGGCCAATCTGCAACTCCATATCGACTTCCCCATGAATCGCCGCCCTATCTCCCGTAGCTGTCCGGATGACTAATCCATTCTGTCCTTTATTTACTTTGAATCCCGTTATGAAACCTGCCTGTACTATTGATGACGTAGCTCCTGTGTCGATTGTGAACACACATTTCTTCTTATTTATATAACCCTCCAACAACAGACTACTTTGAACTCTCCGAAATTGAGAAACTTTTATTTCTCGGACTTCACAACATATCTTGGCCAGCTCAGCCCCCCAAATTGCCAGCCATCTTTAGTTTTCCTGTGGCTACTCAACCACTTTGCCACACCTATAACAACGGATGCCTCCATTCGGCCTCCCACTATTTTATTGTTGGTCTTGTCTCTGCTGGGATTTCGATTTTGTCAGTAGTTGGGTCATCATTTTGTGTAGATCAGATATCAGATTTTGTGTTGTGTTGTCTGGCTTGTCTTCCTCCACACTCACAGCTCGTACTCTCTGATTTGATTGTGTGGTATCCTTATAGGCAGCCTCAATCTTCAGTGCTTGTACTCCTCACTACTAAGCTTATGCCTGGCCAACTTAAGAATTCACCAACCTTCCTGGTCCCTTACTCCATCAATAAATGTACGAACTGCTAACTGTTGTTGAAATTCCATTGGTGCATCAGGATAGGCTAGATGGGCTAATCTCTCTATCGCAGCCTCGAACTCCTGGAGGCTTTCTCCACCTCATTGTCTGCGTGATTTGAGCTGAGCCTGATATACTTGGGCGAGATGTTGGTCGCTATATCTTAGTTCTAACGCTGCCTTCAAAATGCCAACGTTTTGATGCTGTGCGGCAGGAATTGTTTGGAGCAGGTCCAATGCTTGGCCCCTTAGTGCTAATACCAATGCTGTTGCTTTTTCCTCATCGTTTTTGTTATTTGAACGTGCAACTACCTTAAATTTTCTCTTATAAGTTGACCATGAACTTTGACCGTCGAAGGAAGGTGGTTGTAACCTAGCACCAGACGACAGTACTAATTGGCCACCCTTCTCTCTTAATTGTCGGGCTACTTCTTCCTTAACTTCAGTTATTTCTCCTTCAAACTCTCCTCTAAATTCACTGACTTCTTCTTTAACTTCCATGACTTCAGCCTGTACATCTTCCTTCAATTGTTCAGTGACGGAGAGCACGACTTGATGCTGTCCCTCCATAATTTGTCTTAATTCTTCCTGGCGTTCCTTTCTTTGCCCTTCTTTTTCTTCCTATCGTCTTCTGTCTTGTTCTTCTTTTTCTTCCTGTCGTCTTCTCTCTTGATCTTCAATAACCATTCTTAATTCTTCCTGGCGTTCTCTTTTCTATTCTTCCATTTGTTGCACCAATGCTGCAAGTAAGTCTTGTGTTTGTCTCTCCACCATGCTTCTTGTTGTTGGCATTAACTCACGACACGTAAATCAGTTCAAAATAAAGTTGACTACACTATAATGTCCATAAAATGTATCTATCACGTCTATTTGAATAATGGAATGTACCAGAAAAGTCTCGAAACAGCACTAGAAACTCTTATTTAGAGTTTATGTTACTTTTGTGTTCCCAAAATTCACTTATATCCACTAATTGTGCAATAGAATGTTCAAGAATTTTCACAAAATATCACTAATAAGTCTTGTTTTGAGTTTATAACACGTTTTCGTTAACACAGTTTACGTATCTTCTGTGGTTTCCAAATCGAATGTTCTAGAATTGTCACTAAAAGTCACTTATAATCTTATTTTTAAGTCTACAACACGTTCCCGTAGACACAATTCACGGATCTCCTGTAGTTTCCAAATATAATGTTCTGGAATTTTCCCAAAATTGCACTAGTAGTCCTTTTTCTCAGTCTACAATACGTTATTACTAGCAGCACTCGCGTATTTGCAACTATTTCTAAATCGAATGTTCTAGAAACTTCTCGAAAATCCACTTTAAAGTCACTATTCAGTCCAGAAATAGTCCCTCAAACATTGTCCAGTAGCTTA